>CH003412.1:2430139-2485853 GCA_000149265.1 Ciona savignyi | reverse complement strand
ATCAAATCTCTTGGAATCTTCCGGAAGTTGCGCCCGGATGTCCTCAGAGCCGATGAAGATGCTCTCGAGATGAGACCAGGTCCTCTGCACCTCGAGCCAGATGGTGAGGACGGAATCGGCAGTGGAGAGCTTCTGCACCCCAACCCAGACTACCCTCCTCGAGGAAGTGGGCGATGTACTTCGATGTCATCAAGTTTTGCAGTTGCACCTGGGAGATGTGGATATGGGGGTTTATTTCAGTGCATAATGGTTGCACTGAGGAAAAGACATTAATCCACTATAGAATGTTTTATTTTGAGCTATTTTCGAAGATTACTTCAATAAAGCAACATTTTAAACATTTTATGAACAAAGGTTTCCCATCCCAAGTATAAACATGAATCCTATCCTATGAAACTCAGTTTCATCATGTTGGACTAACTGTTGAAAAGTTGTTGTATCAATAAGAACCCCTTGGGTAGTTGGCTGTATCATTGGGTAAAGCACCTAGCGGAAATCACCTGAAACCTATGGATTATTGGGTCCAACTGTGGAAATGTGTTATTCATGTAGACTTACAACACAATGCTAGTACCGGTAACTTGCCTGTGGGCTTTCCCTAAATAATTTTTATTTAAGTTATATCCCATGTTTTTCCACCCACAAGGATAATCATAAGCATTCCATTCTATTCATAAAGCAAATATACTTTTCATATTTAGACATTTCACAATCTTACTTTATTTATTTTTGATCCATATAGTATATACCTGGTTATCTTCTAAAGTCTCCACAAGTTCCTCATTGCTCTTAATAAGAGGAGATTGTGTCCTCTGGTGGTGCTCGTACTCAAAGTCCATAGCAGCCCACGTCACATCCAACTCACGCAGCGTCTACATGACAAATAATATGGTTAGATATATTCCTATGCCTTATTTGTTTTATTTGGTTTATTTTTTGCTTGTTCATTACAAATTATGAAGAATATAGCGTGGACAAATAAAATAGCAGAAAATGCCACATTATATATAAACAAAGAGAAGTGGCTATTAAACATTACAATGAAAAATGGGAAGAGTTGAATTTGCAAATTATTTAATTTGATAATAAACATGTTAATGCCCTGAAAAAAAAGTAAGCAGTAAACTGATCAGAAAGAAAGAGTAGTTAATCAGTTTTTCCGTCAGTTTAAAATTAAGGTTTACTAAAGTCTTCTAGTTTTTGGTTAACCAGTTAACAATAAACTGATTCACAAACCTAAAATTGCTTGGCAAATACCATGCACTTTTATTAAATATCTTAAATCAACGTCTTAAGAATAAAAAAAAATATGTAAAAGTTGAATGAAATGAATGTTATAATCATTTAGACAATACTAACAAGTGGAAATAGAAAAATCTATACAAAAGAGGACAACTAAAATCCTTATAAGATGTGAATGCAATTAAGACGGGCAAGAAAATTTTGAAACCAGAATTGAATTTTACACATTCATTTGACACCAGAATTGAATTTTACACAAGTCCTGTACAAAATAGATTCTATATATTTCAGTGTTTCCCACCTTCTCCATTCCCATCTCCTTGACAGCTTTATCCACAATCTCCCTGACCTCATCTTCAAAGTTGTGGAGGTTGAGTTTGAGGAGGTCGGCTAGCGTGGTTGTTTCATCCATCGTGAAGCGCACCTGGTGGGAATGGGTGGTCATTGAACATACCAGGATAGGATATTTATGTTTATCCTTTTGAATGGGAAAACCAATGCGTTGCCGTTGATAGACACGTTCCTTCAATTTGGTAAAACACACTAATCCGCTAGATAAGGACAATGTCTGTTAATTGCCTTGCCCGAGGACACTGCAAACTAGCTAGCGACCACTTTCAAACCTGCAGTCGACTTATATAAAAACTTCCAAAAATACCTTGGCAGCTTGCATGAGTTCATGCCAATGACGATCGCGAATGGCTGGGTTCTGCAGGTCACCCACAGCACGCAACGATGTGATCATGTTCTTCACCAGCGAGTCAAGCCCTCCAAACACATCCCATGCTCTCGCTTCTTTGTCCAGTGTTCTGATATCCTGAGCAACATGGGGTCAGGTGTGGTAGTGTAGAGTCTGGTCGGTTAGATTATAACATTGAAAACCAACCGGGGATTAGTCAGTTGTGTATCTGAGTAGGGCATTTTGCGGACATCCCCTGAACCCAGTTATTTGATGGGTTAAACAAAAAACCATTCAAGTGCCCATGGTGTTTAAATCTTTCCGTCCCAACTCGCCATATATCGCGAGTTGGTGGGAAAACATGGTATCCCGCCTGTACATAAATGGGTGCAAATCTAAAAAACGATTTCTCCGCAATGCGTAATGGTAGAGACCTCAGCTATGGCTCATTCGATCAAGGAAACCCTATATTTTATTCTCTGTAATTTTCGTGGAGAAATATTGAAAATGCGAGGAGTGATAGCCTTTCTTTTTCAAGGCTTCGCCTCTTATCTCTATCGATTTTACACGAATTTACAAGTGACTAACTCAGCCAATAATAGTCGCGTTAACTTGCGGAGAAGCTCTTTTTGTCAAGCAAGTCTTTCTTTACATTCTCTGTGAATTTAGTGCCGTTGAGAAAAAAAGGAGAGCGTTGGTGACGTTTTCGCAGCAGGCGTTTATGCTTCGTGTTCACCAAAGCATGAATCCAGCTGGGCCTGCTGAGCGCACGATAAAGAAAAAGGCGGCGAGACTAGCTAGTTCGGTGTGCCCTGCTTTGAAGAATATTGGATATAGTATTTGTGTTTGTTTGCTTTTGTATGCCCTTTTTACACTTCCTTCACTGTTCTTATTTATACTTTTTACTATTTTAGTTCTACAAAACTAAAAACTTCAATGCGTTTTGGTTCAATTTTTCATAATATAGTTAGAATAAAGGAAAATTTCAATTAGGAATAGTAAAAAAACTACTGAAGATACAAATACAGTTCAAATTTTCCTGAGTACAAAAACTATTAGACAATCTACATTCCAATTTTCATATCATTTGGGCATACCAATAATTAGTGAGTATTTCGTTTGTCAGTGCACCTCAAAATTTTCAAAGTCGAGCAGAATTTTCTTTACATAAAAAGTGGTGTTCCTTAAAGTTTACATAATATATTCTTTATTGGAGGTAGATTCTAGGTGTGCGGTTTGTTTAAAAGAGGGATAAATTATCTTTCCAACCATACTAAATATTAAATCATAGCATAAATTTGAGTAAAACTGTGCTAATTTGAAAATGACCAAAAATTGTAAAAAACACTGCAGGACAGCATGTTTAAATTAATGCATTTGGCCGGGAGTGAAAGAGTTAACACACTGCAATAGATCATGTAATCTGACAATGGCATGTAAAATAACGCTTTTAAAAGTTTTAAATTGTTAGGAGTACAATTTTACGAAAGCAAGTTTATAAGTAAGTTTTCATATCCCTACACATGCAGACCCTAGATTAATGCAGCATCCAGTGAGTTCCCAATGCAAAGGGGCAACAACACAGTTACTTTAAACCTGTCGAAAGCCACAACCAAAACATCCATGCACCTTAGCAAACCGCTTGCAATCTATGTCCATCTGTTCAACATTAATATCTGCCCACAAAGTGGTCTTCCAGTCATCTGTGCTGGTTCGTACCAACTGCACCAGGTCCCATACCCCCTTGCACAGTCCAACTTCCCTCCTGCATGCCTGTGGAAATAGGGTGGGTGACGGAGTTGAATATTTGCGCGATGTGGTAAAACAGATTCATCAACTTAACAAAGGATGGATCAACAATTTACACAGGGCAGGATTTATGGACGTGTAGTACACATCGTGTACATGTTAAAACGACTCTAAATAAGTATGCACAAAGTTAACTGATATTGCTTTTATACCACCTTTTTCAGCATTATTCCCACTAATAAAGTGTTGACTGCACAGGACTTGTACATGTGTACCGTACTGCAGTCGTTTGTACAACTTTTACTAAACCTTAATGCAATTTGACTAAACCTTAAGCAAAAAAAAAGAAAAGGAAAAAATACCAGTCAATGAGAATGAGTTCAGGAAAAAATATGGTTATTTAATAAACCACCAAATAATTGGTTAAAGTGCACAAAGATAAAATAATAACCCGAGGTCCACACCAACCTTCAGCTGTTTATAGTCGGGAACGTTGACCTCGAAGAGGCCGGCGGACTCGTGCAGGGAGATCATCTCGGTTTTAAGGTCGAGGACGTTCTCCTGCATGCGGTCGAGGTTGGGGTAGGCGGCGACGCAGTCGAATCGGAACACCAACTCTTTGCGGAACTTCTCACGGAACTCGTGCTGCTTCACGTCGAAGCTCGTGCATTTGCGGCGGATTATCGACACTTCGTTCGCCTGGTGGTTGTCATATATTCAGCAGTTTATTGCGTGGAAAAAGTAACACTGGGACTATCATCGGGTATATGGGCAAGCCATGTTAGGCCCAAGGTCATAGAGAACAACAAAGTCATGCGATTAAAATAAAATCAGTCAATCGAGCAATGACATCATAAATACACAACAGTGGTGAAGAATGATAAGGATATGTTTGGTCAGATAGCTTAGTGGTTACAGCGTTGCCTTTCGTCCGAAAAGTTAAGGAATCGAAACTAGCTTCTGGCTAATGGTTGTGTCAATTTATAATGCACTTAGATGATGTTGCTTGAACCCAGTGGGTTAATGGGTTAAATTAACACAGTGTTTATAATATTCCACAAGACAACAACAACTCAAGTAACCCAACAATGTCTGGTAGATAGGACTAATCTGACAATTGTTCAAGTAATCTTTGTGTTTTACACCATCTTTTGAGTTAAACTTACAGGGAGAAGCTAAGTACATTATTATACTTTTTGTTGCAGTTTACTTGAGCTATTGCAGTGTGCTGTAGCTGTTGGGGACAATGCAATAGTTTTTGATCAACCCATTAAACCACTGGGTTTAGAAAACATCCGCTTATTCCCAAAGAATATATATGTAGCTTTATTCAACAGTTTCATGTATAAGACAAACTTAAAAGGCAAACTTAGTTTGTATATGACCTGTAAAAGACAAACTTAGTTTAACAAACGCAAATTGCGCACCTGTAGTGGCGCGACGGTTTGCTTTACTGTGACCGACAACTTCCTCGTATTGTTCCATTGTTCCGGGAGCTCCTGCAGCTGCAGGTGGACGTCCTCCGACATTTCTTGGTCATATGCCTGGTGAGGAACAATAGTGATGTGGGGCGTGATAATTGGACAGGGCACTCGACTCGTGCTATATGTTTATACACATTATTTCAACCCAGTATTTTGTACTCTGCCAAGTTTCAAACCTGATATGCTAGTCACGATGTCCATTTTGAAAAATTATTACGAAACTTTTAGTGGTTAATGAGTAGTTAATGTGGACAATTTAAATACAGAATGACATTTTTTTTAAAATTAAAAGAGAATCGACCACATCAACCAATTGGCCGTGCAACCCAGAAGTTTTACAAAGTCTTGAACTTGTGATAAGCTCATAACTAGGTTTATTTTAAAATGTCATTCTCTATGTGAGTGGTTCAAATTAACAGCTTATCTTAGTACAACACTAAACAGGCGGCGCTAACATTGCAGCATTTTGTGAATTTACCAACCTACCTTCAGCAGTTCTATGGTCTGTTTGAGAGGTTCGAACATGACATCCGTAGCATCGGCACGATCTCGCACTGCCATCAGATGACCCATACACTCCACCAACCCATCATAATCACCCTCCTCAATCGGCTTACTTAGCCCGAGGTCGGCAACCTTGATGAATTCCTTCAAGTCTGACAGGCTCGACTCGACGTGGTTGATTAGGTGCTGGAGAGGAAATTGATGAGGTGTAAGGTTTGGAGGTTTAAGCTTGTACACAAGACAAGACAAGTGATATAGGGGAATTAATAAGGTGTAAGGTTTGGAGGTTTAAGCTCGTATACAAGAACAGTGATAGGGGGGACTTGATGCAAGGTGTAAGGTTTGAAGGTTTAAGCTCGCCGGTATACAAGACAACTGATTCTAAATTGGTAGCTGTGGGTCTTGTTGTGAAGTATACCCACGTTCTAACAACTGTTTTCGGTCAAACAGAGTATAAACATGTAGTCCAGCCAAAATAGCGTAGTGCATTAGTGCTTAACCTTTTAGTCGAAATAGGTCAAAAATGTCAAATCCTGATAAAGTTAGTTTTGTCCATTGGTAAAGCAAAGGCAATGCAACAATTGAGTGTGTAATTACATTAATGCCTTTTTTTCATTCACTGTGATAAAACATATTCTAACTTATGAGCACCGTCCTACCTCTTTGAACATGTAGCTCCACCGTTTCACTGTGTTAAGCAACGCTTGTTTAAATGGTTTGATCTGTACCAGGAACCAGCTGTCGAATACTTGCGTGGCCGTCACATTGCTTATTACTTGGTACAAACCCTCATACGAATCAATCTATAGTGAACAGTGGATGTAAGGTATTGTAATGGTAATGGTAATTACTGTGCGAAACGGCTTAGTAAATTAGCGAGATTACAAATATACTAGGATTCTACATTATATTAATTGAAACAGACAGACAGAGACACAAAGCTTGTCGCTAACTGGTGGTTTATTTCATCGGTAAACTCCAGGCAGCTAAAAGGTTGTAGAATTAAAACAATTTGCTGGCTCGACTCTTGTTGAAAAGCAAGCCACTCAAGAATAGATGTAAGGTATTCTAACAATAAATGCTAAGTGAAACAGATCTTCAAGATAATTATAATAAAGTGTACATTTATTAAATTCACTTAAAAAAATTTAAACAAGCAATGTGTAACATAACTGCATGTAGTCGTAAGTTCAAGAGAACATTTGAATATATCATATAATCCTGACCATTTGTACTTGGTTAATGTATATAAAAAGTTTAGTAAGTCTTGATAACCATGTGATTTCGTGTCCTGGCATTTAAATTAAAAATTAAAAAAACAATGTGTCACATAAGTGCTTCTTACTTGTTCTTTGAACTGAGTAAGAGTGGGAGGAGTCTCAGGAACCCCCTCATCCCCATGCATCTCCACCTCCTCTGGAGCCAGTATGTGGCCGTAGGTGAGGAACTGCTTCATGAATTCCTGCAGTGGAATGTTGGTGTGACTGGATGATTACCTTATTGGCTGCATGTTGGACTGACAGCGGAAAAGTTTATTATACCGGCTGCAAGCTGTTTGGATTGTATGTTTCAAGGTAAAACTTAATGAATTAAAGGGCTGAACAAAAAATGTAGCAATGTTTAAGCACAGTAAATACACTGCAATAGCTCCGAAAATCCAACTTGGGTGATGAATGAATCTGGCGATTGCATGTTAAAACAAAGCCTACGCACACCAAGTTTTACCTGCCGGTCATCAGTCCAGAGAGCTCCGTACTCAAGAAATCCTTGAGAGTAGGCGATGGCTTTGTCTATAACCTCGTGCACACGACTCACAAGATCACCTCTCATAGCAGCGAGTTCAGCCATATCATCCATGTCCGCCTGGGGAGGATAGTTTGTTAGCTCGGATGGCAGAGGCTGAAAAACTTTGTGTTTTAAACCTGCAATTCTATCCATAGGCAGATAGTTTTAAATTAGCACGGGCAGTACAGAAGTCTAGGGGTAATGTGTTCGATACCAACTAAGTGTTTTTGTCTAAAAAGTATAGTGTTGGAAAAGAAGGGCGCTATAACACAATCGTTAGAATACTGCCTGCCCACATCTGGGATGTAGAAGCTGAAAATTGTATCATGGAACAAACCTTATAATCGGGCTGACCAACTTGTGGTGCGATACGGGGCACGAGGGTGCTCATCTTGTATATATCAACAAGCAGCCCCTCAATGAGGTCGAGAAACCCATCAGGAGCCCCCTCCATCAGTGAAGGTCGGAATACCATGTCGGGTGATTGGAGCTCGAGCTCGGCAATGAACAAGGGTTGGACATCCGGCTGCATGAAAAAGGTTCAGACTTGTTTTTAAGCAAAGTAAAATTGTGCAGGGTAAGCCGCACGCTGGGAATTGGAGACCTGGCACTCCTAATAAGAACTAAAAAGAACAAAATTTTACAATCAATCATTATAATCATAGAACACAAATGCACTAAAGTAATTTTTATATGATTTAGTTTTACACCTGTAAAAGCATTAACCGGCTATATTTCAATGCATTATATATAAACTTGTTGGAAGGTCACATCAAATCAAAGTAAAAAAAAAATTAAAAAGCATTAAATATTTCTTTATATTGTAATGGTGATCTTTTTTCTTGTTTTTGAATGCACAATAATCGCACTCACGTCTGTATTTTCCATGAAATAATTGAGAGAGCAGAATATGCAGTTGAAGAATCCATCAATGACCATATCATCAAGATAGCTGATGTAGGCTTGCCATATCTCACTGCTCTCAACAGCATTAAAGAAATTAAGGTTTTCCTGGAGCAACATGAACATAATTACCTGGGGCCTTTCTCCATATACCTTTAGATTGACAGATATAGCTTTAGATTGACATATATAGCTTTAGATTGCCAGATATAGCTTTAAGTTGCCAGATATAGCTTTAAGTTGCCAGATATAGCTTTAGATTGCCAGACAAAAGGTTTTTCAACAGTAGAAGTGAACACAGTGACACACCAGACATGGAATTGACGAATTTAAAATTCTATTACTTTCGTGACCAGTTTGATTAGTGGATAACGTGATGTTAACTAGGGCATCATTGAAGATAAAGGTTTTGTGTATTTCTAATTACTATCACATTATCGATTGCTTAAGATAGGAAGTTTTTGTCACTATAAATAGGAAAATAATGTTATTACACAGGTAATCATCAGATTACCTTTGGCCCAATGTCAAGTTACCGAAATGAAGAAACCAACATACCTTAACACACTGATGAATTGCCTCCCCATCTGCGATGATCATAGCGTATCGCTTTGCCAATCTGTCCTTCCTATCCTCCAAATTGAGAATCGCTGCCGGGTTGCTCTGCTTCCTCTCAAAGAGTGGAGTCTCACTCCATGTCTGCGGGAACGGAGGGTTTTGTACCAAAATTTGTCACTTTGGTTTAGTAGCTGGTGTGTTAATTGGGTCATAAGAAATTTGGGTGAGTTGATTGGGTGCAATGCTTGTGATATATGATGAAGCTGTTATGCATGTGAATTACCTTCATAATCTTCTCTATCTTCTCAATGTTCATCTTGGTCTTCTGCACCCTAACTTGAAGGTCGTTCACCCTGTCCCTGGTGGCCTGGATGTATTCCCATATGCCTGGTATAAAAGATCATTAAATCGACTGAAAACATCAAAATACAACAAAATTCAAATTGAAACGCACACTTCCCACCTTCTGATTTCCAGCAGAGTTGAGTTTCAGCTTGGCGCAGTACGTCGTCAATTTCATGCAGTTGTCCCTCAACCAACGGGTATTCAACATCCACCACACTGTTACGCACCTGTGCATGGGTGTAAACGAGTTTTTATTTCTAGTCAGAATGACTTTTTTCACAGGGTGGAAAACCAAGGTTAGTTAACGAGAGAAATTATCAGAACACCACATGGGCACAGTCGACAGCTGTAGTTATTGCTGTGATTTAAATGATGATATTAAATCTGGTTTAAACCTTGGCACATAGACTTAACAGTCGCATCAAATATTTATTTACCATTTTTATCCTCATACATGGGTCTAATTCAAATTTCATCATTTTAGGCGAAATGCCGATCCCACACACAAAAGTAAAAATATTTTAAATTCAAGTTATTCTCACATTCAACCATCCCAGGTCTAGCTACCAATATAATACATTGCAATCAAACCAGCATTTAAAAAAGAATATAGCATTACCTCGTTGTACCATGCAACTGTGAGATCCAAATTGGCACAATATTTCCGGAACATTTCGTGATTTTCGTAGAGTTCCAGGGCAACATCCGGTATGTCAAGTCTGTTGAGGTATTTCATGTACCGGACCTCACGCAAAACTGCAACGAGCTGTGGAAAGGGTTGCACAGAAATGTGGACTGGCTTGTTAAAGCAAAGGAATAGAGCCGACTTCAGTAATGAAAAGATTTGTAACTCAATTTTGGAGAAGATGCTGCTCATGTAGAATCAATAGATTGAAAATAAAAGTGAAAATATACAACATTTTAAAATTCTATTTTTTTGGCCTTGCCCTGGGACATAATAGTTCAAACTATTATTCCATTGGGCTCAGGCAATGTGTGTTAAGTGCCTCGCCTAAAGATGCAACTAGTCAGCCAGTGGCAGGTTTCGATTTCACAACCTTTAAGCTTGATCCTATCTCCAACCAAAGTTTAATTTTCTTATTTACAAAAAAAATGCCACTTTTACTCCGGGTTGTTGTAATTGTTATTTCAACAAATTCATGTTTCCAAAATGGCAGTTTGTTTAGGACTTACAGATGGGTGGGTACTAGTATAATATTAAAAAGTCTGTACTAGATGCAGACACTGTCCATTAAGTACTGTGCTGACATCTTTTATTGGTTACATAGGAATCTGTAAATGCTTATGAGTTTAACGTTGAGAAAAATGCACAAACCTGGGGATCAAAGTTGACAGAGATCAGCTGAGTATCAGGATTTCTCTTCAGTAGTGGTTGTCCCAAGTTGAACTTGCAAGCCTCCTCCACACCACTAGTCCACTGCTCAAATATCTTGTTCTCGTATCTGGATGGAAACTGAATTAAAGACTCAAATATTTCCCCACTGGATGGATTATACGGTAGCATTTTAGATTGTTAATCGAATATTGTTGCAAGAAATTGGTATTGTTGTATATTTAAAATAAATTGTTTGAACGGTTGATTTTAATATTCGTAATATGTAATTTTCCATAGTACATCTACATAAACCTAAGACTTACTCTTTAATGAGCTTCACCATCTGTTCCTGCTTTGCAAACACCAAGTCACATTCCTCTGAGTGAAAGATTCTAAAAAAAGCACATAAAACACTGTATCTTATATAAGAATCTTAGTTGTAGGGGTCTCATACGTGGAGGTCTTAGTTGTAAAAGTTTTAGTGTAAGAACCATACATAATTTTTTTAATGGAGATTTCCTCCAAAAAGCCATCTTAGGATTTTCTTCAGGAGCCATGCAACAATAAGCATTGTAAACTCATTACACACACAACAGGATACAATATTTAAACAACAAATCCAAGCAACTTACGGGTGGTTGATATGCTGCAGTAGCTCCATGGGCCATGTGATTCTTTCATGGAGTTCCTGAACCCATTTCAACTGGCCAGCCACTGGTGGTTGGTTCTTGTGTACACACGGCTTCAATGTGTTGGGCATGTCATCACAACTCTGGTAAGTAGAAACATTTCGGTATTTATGGTTTACTGCTTTTTAATCTTTACAATCTGATGCTGTGAGGTTTTTTATAGAACTTTAATACCGCATTGAAATTACTAAATGCCACAAATATATTGATGGAAATCCTACCTGATTAGCAGTAGCAATGACATGCTCGTCAAATATCTGCTTGATCTTATCAAGACTTGTGTTGAACAGACGAAGCAGAATCGGATATTTATGGTCAAAGTCTGCTTTAATTATTGGCCTATCCAGCAAGCTTCCAAATATGTTCAGCATCTACAAAAATTTCATTGTATTTTGCCTATTTTTAGGTGATAAAACTTCAGTGTTATAATTAAAAAATTAAACAGGCTAAATGGAAAAACTTCATAGTGATATCCATGTGTCAACCTAATGCTGTCTCTAGTTGACTTAATTTAACTTCCCAAAAATTGCAGCAATTTTAATAAACAAATACCGGTATCATTTTCCCACCTAACATTGACAATAAATGATTTACAAAATGAAGAGAATAATAATATATAACCTATGTAACCCGACTGTAGGCATATTATAAGCTAAAGAGTCCCCAGGTTATATGATGATTCATTACCCTTTTTGGGTTATAAGGTAATATTTCTAACTTCCAAGTTTACTTTAGGCATTGTTAAAATGCATAAGTTTGCAAGAATACCTTGTGTAGAGAGTAGGTTTTTCTCAGCGATACAGTGTGTTGCAAATAACAGGAACGGATTAATTTGGGTTGAAGCAACATTTTTTTAGAGCCATGCCCAACACGCTACCAGCTACTAAGTTATACATTACTATATTGATAGTTTTGACATGATAGAGCATTTAATATACCTTGCATATTGAAGCCATACCAGAGCAGTCATCGAAACCCTGACATATAATATTAGCAAGCTGGCGCTCCAAATCCGATAAGCTCTGTGTGAACGAATCAAAATCATCTTCAAACGCCTGCAGAGGAAACAAAAGCAGTTATTTATTTATTCAGGTTAGCTGAACATGTGAACAGTAGCGAAGACTTTGGAGTGAAAGATGGCGGGATTGAAACCAGCTGCTAGCTAATTGGTTGTGTCTTGGAAAAGGCAATTATAAGATGCTGCCTGGATATAGTGGTTTAGTAGGCTGAATAAGATCTGATGCAATATCTCTATCAACATGATTTAATAAAATTAATAAATTCTTTAACAAATAATGAAAGTAAAAACTGTTTAGTGCATTGCCGTCAACCACACAGAAAAGTGGGCAAAGTTCGGTGGTATTTATAACTAGGTGTAAAAAATTACTTATATTTATTAACAACAATTTTAGCTGTTTAATAGAAAAAGACAAACAACAAAATCACCGGATCTTCAGGATCGAGGGGGTTGTAGGTTCTTTCCCCAAACACTTTGTAAAGATCCTGGAAACCATCGAAAATATTGAGAACCAGCTGGCTCAGAACCCTCCCTTTCACTCCACCAAACTCAATCTTCTCCAATTTCATGAATTCTTGGCTTCGGACAAAAAATTCCTGAAACAAAGATTAAATTGATGTAGAATAATTGTGTTTATCACCGGGGATGGGAAAAGGAGTGAGAATGGTTATAGCAGTCATAATTGTTAGATTACTTTATGTCCACATTTGGGTTAACAGAGCTATTGTATTGTGTTAAATGTGTTTGAGACATTGATACAGTTATTGCCTTCAGAACCTATTCATACTGTGGTTCAGTTAATGACTAATAAGTGCTTTGGCCAAGGACACAGTCAAATAGCTATTGTTTGGTTTCTGTTCCAGCTCTTGACAGCCCCACACATACAAATGAGCTAACTAACCAACCAAACAAATGTACGCGTACATGATGTAATCTAACAATACATTAAGATTGTGTGTAAAAGTGTTTTTTTATCAAACTTTTTAACACAAGGCTGATTTGCAAATGAATAAGCTATCACAGTTTATGGTACTTACCATGACTATATCTAGTCGATTGATGAAATTATCCATTCGGGAGAAGACCAACTCAGGAGCAAATTTCCAATACTTCACTTTGGATTTATCCTGGAAATCAGTCGCTGTGAATATGCTATACATACAATTCTTGATTCAACAGAATTTGACAAATAAAAGGTAATTTTGCATTGTTGTTTAAGGTGGCACACTAGAGAGCAAGCCTAATGGGGCAAGCAAGACATGTGTGAAACGTGTACAATAAGGCGCATAGTGCAAAACATATACATTATACATGTACAATTATCTCATGAGCACACTTTATTTTGGGCATATATATGCACCACATCCTCTTTGAAGCCTGTGTACAGTTTGGTAAGTACAGCTTAAATTGAACAGTAAACTACTTTGCCTATCATAATGTATCACACTACCGACCTCATAAAAAGTGTCAATTTTCCCCTTATAATCATCGAAGCTAGCACGGAATGCATGCAAGACTTTGAGAGCTGCTGCCACCTTTTCAACTGATTCGTCCACTTCCCCCTTCAGTATATCTTCCGGTGACAAGAAATTGCAGGTCTAAGCGTAACAATGGTTCATTTTAAAATTAGAAAAACCCTAATTCTCACATGCACAGAGAGTGGGTTTATATGGTGTACTTAAAATATAAAATCACTGTGATTATTGTGCAACTTATTTATATCCCTTTATTAAAAATCCTTTTGTAGATCAGTTGAGCTCACTAACCTGACCAAGCTGAGAGGTTTTTGGTCTCTAAATGTCGAATTAATATATATTATCATGGAATTAAAGTTAATCTTACCACTTCTATTAAACCAATCTTAATCTTACCACTTCTATTAAAAAGTTGCACATTTCCCTCAATAAGACGATGATACGAACTGGGGTGTTGTAGCACTTCGATTGCGACCATATAAGGCAAACAATATGCATCAAAGGAGCAAGCTTGGGTATAGCCTGTGAATGTAAAAATGTTTAGATTTGAAATCTAAATATTCTTAAAAAGCTAAACTAGATAATATTAATGGTTGGGCAAGGCACATTTTCCAAGCCTAGTGGCTTAATAAAATGAACAAAACACAGCAATATAATCATTATATACAAAACACTGCCATAGCTATGTTAACCTAACTGTGGCCACGATATTTAAACATTGCTTGTGTTTTAATGTCTTTTATTGTCCAACCAATTGGGGGTTAGGATGAGTATTCCAATCTATAGTTAGCTGCATGAAAGAACATGTTCCCATAGAAAGGAAAATGTAAATCCCAAAAAGTTTATCGATGGTTAACTCTTGAATGAAATTTCGCAGAATAAAAACCTGACTATGGTAAGATAACCCCTACAGTCCAGTTGGCGCTGAATCTTAAAGTATACAGATTTTTCATTCATGGCACACATACTTTGTTACATAAAACTAACTTATCAAATAAAAAACAAACACAATAACAGGATAGTTAGTAAAATAACCTCTGTGAAGTCGACTTGTTCAAAGTCATCAAGGAAACTACGAAGCGGCTTCAAGTACATCTGGATATCTCTAGCCTCGCGTAGTGCTGTTAGATAATATATATATATTGGACTATTGGTATATACATTTATATAACTAATGGTAGAAAAAATATAGGTAAGGTTCCTTTCTTTTTGTCCGACAAGTATAGAAATAAGTAAAAATTTTAACTTACCTGATACCACATCGGTGAAAATATCGCGTAGCGCTGGGTAGTAGCTGCTGTGTGATAGTTCCAAGATGGCCGCCATTTTCTTCACTTTCGGGGTTTTTAACTGTAATGCATGCAAACAATGTAAAAGAATAGTAAGCTGCATTATTTTGTTTGGTAAATAGGATACTTACGGTATGTCACAGGTATAACACAAGTAATTATCCATTTAATATGTCCACTATTTACAAGAGCAATTCTGATGTGTTAAATATGTTAGAGACATTGCTAAAAAAAATTTAAACACATTAAATTACTAGTTAATGGTAAAGTACAGTGCTCAAGAATACACCCAACTAGCTGGCGGCTGGTTTTAATACAACAACCGTTTGGCTGATTATACTTTAAGCTAACAGAAGGGCCTCATGCATTTTAAACTTAGGGTATGAAAACATCGAATAATTTAAGCGTTATAGGTTTAAGTTAATCCACACTTGAGTACCTGGTTGTAGATGCATTCCAAGTTCGTACATTTCGCATTCCAGAAATCGATCTCAACGCTCGGTCCAGGATTTTTGCCTTCAAGAAGGGGCTGTGCAGATTCCTGCTTTAACACGTCACGTACTTGGTGACTCCAGTCTATTACAACCGTCTCAATCGCGTGCAACAGTGCCCTGGACAGGTAAGAGGAAATAGCGCATTTGTAAAAAACTAAATCTGTAGGGGATTTTTGTGTAGGTGAATACCCGGATACGATAATATAAGGAGCTTCGTGAGGTTCCTTTGCCTTTTTTTATAAAGCGTGAAATCTAAACTTAGATGGTAAAAATTAAAAAAATTAAATTGTAAATTTGACGACTTAGCAATTCTGCAAATTAAAAATTTAACTCAGTATGTCCCATAACCCATGCCAGGTAAAAATCATTTTTTTCTATTACGACCTACCGCCTTTCCTCCGCTTTAGCGTTATCTACTTTCTCTGATCCCACGGGCAACGGTAAAAGGGTTTTGCCCTTCACGTGCCCAGCAACAACATACACGTTGCTCTTGAGTTTGTGCACGTGACGTAAAACGTCGTCAGATACGACGGCGGGCCACCGCTGGTGGTTCCCATCATTGGATAGCAAGTGAGATAAGAACTGTAAAGATTGGTTTTGGTAGTTTACTAGTAGATTTAAATTCTGTAACAGTTTGTGAGTATTTTTTCAGCGATTTATCAATTCTTAAAATTTTCCTCCCGTGGTGGCAGTACAGTTACGCTTAAACTAGTCAGTTCCGTTAAACTAGTCAGTCCCGGCTTAAATTTTCAGTTCTTTTGTACGATCGTGTGGCCAAATAGTTTAAACGACCAATGCATATACAAATATTAATATAAAAAAAAACGGTCTTGCTGACCAGTCAAATACGGGTTCGAAACCTAACCCGATAAGAAGCGAATACTGTTGAGCGGTTGTGTGGCCGGATGGTTAAGACAAACGTTTTCCTATTTCGCTGCATATACAACAAAACGGTCTAAGTGACGATCCCATCATGGGTTTGAAACTGAGCTGAGTAAAAAAACACAAAAAAGTCTTGTTTTAGGTTTCTATACCTCATCCACAAGGGGAGACATGTGGTCCAGCGGAATTTGAGATATGTCTCCAACTATGAGTTTCGTGCGCACATTCTCTTTCGTCACGCCGAGCTTTTCCTTCTTTACGAAGTAGGTCCCTGTAAGGCAGTGTTGCCTTGATTAAGCGGTTACAAGGACCGATACTCATGTTTATCCTGGGAGTGGATAACTAAAGGGACATTATAACACAGGTACCAGTTGGTTAACTACAACCATTACAATATGTTGAAAACGATTAGGACATTGCCGGAGCATTTGGTCACCCTATTCTACACAGAACATCAACTTCGTGCTGGTGCCATCAGATTACCAGTACTTTCTACTAAATCGCGCGTTTGTGTCCCTGGCTCACTAAACCAGTAACAAATAGCATATTATACGCAGCTATACTGCTGGTTCGAAAGAGGGCTACTTGAAATGAGCTGAAAACAAAAATCGTTTTAGGTGTGTAAAACTGCATCAGTGCATATAAAGCACACGAAAATATGGTAGACGGGAAAAGTTCAACTACCAAACCTTTTTGTTTTATCGACGTGGGGAATTCATAACTTGGGTTTAGCTGTCCAGCAGGGGTGAGGTAAATTAACAGGCAGAAATAGTCGGTTTTGTCAAGAAATTCCTGGACAAGGATCTTGGATTCTTCTTGCATTATCATTTTCGCCCATTTATCAACCTTCAGGTTAAGCGTTTTGAGCGTCTTACTTTGCAGAAAATCCCACCTGAGTGTAAAATAAGTTGTAAAATTTTAAGTCACGAAAACGTGATGGGTATTAACGATATCCGTGCGAATGTCATTAAGGAATCGGCGGTTTGATGGTGAGTCAGTGAACTTACTATAAAGCAAAAGTGTGTCTGGGTGTTTAGGCTGGGCCCTACAGAAGGCGTCTCGTTCGATTATTAACTTGAACACTTTCAGTGTGGTCGTATTGGGGTGATTTGCGCTTCGGGTTTAAGTTAGAAAACACTCTACAGTGGATCGGCAAACTAACTCTGGGATAATTTGACGATTATACCGTGTTTTAACTACTGCCGTTGTCCCACACACTTAATCATAGTTAATATTTTATGTCCTAAGTCGGGTACAGTTTTAAAAATGCTTTTTGACCTCGCTATATTGACTACCTAATTATACAAAAGTGAAAACTACAAAGTTAAAAAAATAATTGTAGTCTGTTTTGGCACCAACAAAAGTAGTTTAGCTCACCGTGGATCAGTCATTTCTGCCATCTTTGCAGTTGGAAGTTATGCTCAACTAACTAGTAGCTGGCGCCCTTGGCCAGGCAGATTTCACCCTCGCCAATTTCACCAGCAGATTTAGCGGTACAGACTTTTCTAATACCTGCGACTGCTGTGAATTTAAATTTGTCTTCTGCGTAAATTAAATTTAGTATTGTTTAATTATTCTAGAGAATAATTTGCTATTATTCCGTAACAATATTTCATTGTGTTTTGTGTATGACGTATTTTAAAAATATTTTATTTTTAGTATTTTAAATACCACTTTGGCTACTTTAAATGATTTTTATATAAATTCCTAATTCTAGTCTCCACTTTTATTTATACATAGATATGACTATTCTGCATAGACATTTATGAAAAACCAATAATACCAGGCGAAAGTCTAAAGTTGTTAAGCCAAATGAATATCGACAAGCAATGCTAATTTCAGAAAGTTTATGGCAGAATTGCTCTTAGCTAATACATCACATTTGTCCAAGCTCGTTGCTTGATCGCCGGTAGAAGTACCATTCGCCGCTACAAGTGGTCTAGACCGCACTTTTGTTACTTACTCATTAAGCCTATTTTAGATTGGAATTGCAAAAACGGGGGTCCTTTCAACAGAACTGAAGTACAATGTTCCCATCACGTTCTAAAGTGTCACTTGAATGATGGAAAGTTGCTTAACGCGTTGGAATTTGCTCTTTATGCACAATAAAACGGTAACTCTTAACGAAAATGTCATCGTATTCTTAACAATCTGTCAAAAAGTAAACCATTTTGCTAATAGTACTATTTCTTCCTTCTTTACTATAAAATCACAACAAATACACATGGTGGTGTATAACTTAATTTATTGGAACATTCTTTTGGAATTGCACAGTGTTTAGCAAAGGTAGCCTAATAAATATGAAACTCAAGCTTAAAGTAATAAAAAAAAAGAAAAAACCGAAAATGAGTGTCTAAATTACTTTTTACGTTATAGGTAATCAAAAAATGATAATCTAAAACTGGAAGCCTTAATAAAAGGCAATGACAGCAGCACTTCAGTTATTGGCAAGAGTAATTTTAGGTTTGTTATCTGTTACGGAGGTAAGATAATAAATGATATGAAGCGTATCTTATGAAGGAAGATTTGTAACTAAAATATTTTCGATCAATTGCATTTGACATAGTATATGGTTTGCTAGGAAAATGTAACGTTAGTATCATTAATTGTACAGTAACGATCCGTATCCACAATGACAAAAATTGAATGCAATAATACTTAACTATCACAGCGAAATAAATGCATAGAAGAAAAAAACTAAAAATCATATTGTGTATACGCATATTTAAAGACAATATATGCCCATTGTAATAAATCTATTTATTAGTCAATTCAGTTAATTTGTTTGCGTATTTCAGACTATAATGTTCAGAATATACAGAACTTTCTTTGGTCATTTTTAGCGTACTAGTGTGTTAATTTAAAGTGAACAACTAGTGTCCACAGTCAAGTTGTCAGGACATTGCAAACGTGACTTTGCTTTTCATTGCTTGATGACGTGATGCCTCAACACAATGAAAGTCACCACACGTTGTCAACAAGCGGTTATGGCGGCGAGAACAAGTCTTACAGCGTAGTGAGTGAAGTAAAACCATTATTGATTAATCATGGGCTATAAAGACAAGGTTGCCATGACAAAAGTTATAGAAAGAACAAGTAGTCCGGTATGAAAGCCACGATATGTAGGAACCCCATTTCCGGGGTAACAAGTCATCCCAGGTTTACAAACTTCTTCACAAAAATGACCTGCAATTTAGAAGTTTTATATTAATTAATAACACTTATGTAAACCGACAGTAGACAAGCGATATTTTTTTAGATGCAAGTGTTATAACCGTCCTGTGTTTTTCTATGTCCAGGCATAAACATATACCAACTTGTTATAACTAAAATTTCAACTAATCTATTAAAACCATCGGCGAAAATAAAAATTCGATTTACACACCAGTTGAGGAGATTTAACTTACCCGTATATTCTAAAGGGCACATGCAATCGAACCCATAATCAAGATGTAGCTTGCAGACTCCTCCGTTTAAGCACACGTTGACCTCACACAAAGAATTGTCTTGACTTTGTGATGTCAAAGTACCCTCGGAAGTTTTCGTGTACCCCGTTGTATCGACCGCCGTGGTGGCTTTGGTTGGAGGTGAAGTCACAGAAATCGATGACGCAGTAAGTAATGACGTCACCTCTCGCACACGTCCCAAACGGGGAAGATTCTTGCACCCATGTACCTCGTCGCTATAGTCTCCACAATCGTTAAATCCATCGCATCGGTAGACGGCGCCAATGCACAGGCCGCTCACACAACGAAATTGGCTCAGTCCACATTCTGAAATTTGTTTATAAGTTATAATAACACAACGGCCATTAAAAAATATATATGTATAATTAAAAAAATATATATGTATAATTAGAAATATGTATAAGAAATATATGTATAATAAAAATATGGAAAATAAACAACATTTCAGAAATAAAACAATTGCTACTTTATGCAGCATATTAAAATTAGGATACGATAGGATAGGATATTCATGTTTATCCCCGTGAATGGGAAAACCAAGGGGGTTATCACACGGGCAATCGTCAGATCATCTCGCGCCCATCGTCGGGTTACCGGAGCTATTGCAGTGTGTTGTGTATGATAGACACGTTCTTTCAATTTGGTAGAACCCATTAATCCGCTGGGTTCAGGCAATGTCCGTAAAGTGCCTTGCCCAAGGACACAACCGACTAGCTAGCGACCAGTTTCGCACCTGCAACCTTTCGATTGAAAGGCGACGCACTAAACCGCTAGACCACCGGGCCGGATAAAAATTACTTAACTTAAATTGGAATGGTATTATAATGAATTTGTGCTGGGTCTAATTATAATACAGTATTTAAAACAATTTAAAATTAATTGAAACAAGGCCACCACTGAACCTTATCGTCAAATGCTTCACTATCCGCGGGAAAGTCACTTTGCGTTATAATTGCTTAAACTTAGTAGCCAAAGGAATGAATAAAAGCCGTAGTAATATCTGTATAATATTCAACACACTGTATAATGTCTCCGATATCTTCACTGGTGAGACAAGGTAACATGTCGATTATATATCTTATAACTCTGAGTTTCCTCCGCCCGTTATAATCTCATGGATATCCAATATATGGTTACTTACCACATCCGATTTCGTCCGACCCATCCGCACAGTCCATGTATCCGTCGCACAACAGCGTCCGAGGTACACAATCCCCACGAGTCGACGCGCATTCGTATTCCGTTTCTGGCATGCATTCTGATGACATCATCGTTTTCGGGGTGGTTACGTCATTGGTGGCATTACGTTCCGTCGATAGATGTGTGGCAGTGGTGCTTTGCAGTGACGTCGTTTCTTCCACGGTGACTTCAGGGCTTGATGTTGTGCCCAAGACGTTTTTCGTACTAGATAACGTCACATAAATAATTTCTAGGCCATCATTTGTAGTTGTTTCTTCTGCAAGGGCGCTAACTTCGTAATTCATTATCGAGGAGGGGACTGGAGCAGTTGTAATCTCGGCAAGCTTATCGATGGTTGATTGGTCAGCAATTGCAACGCTTGAATGCATAACAGTCGATTCAGTTCCGCCTTGCAATCCGGCGTCGGTGGAAACATCATTCATTTTCCCCGTGCTCGATACAATTGCTGCTGTAAAAGTTGCGTTTATTTCCTTTGTTTCACAAATAAATTTTATGCACCTAAAGACCCATTACACAATAGGTTCAATACGCACAGCGGTTTTAAATGTTCTTGGTCTGCGGTTTACTATTTTGGTTTGCTAAGTAGAGCGTGAAGTTTCAAAAGGGAAGTTAGTTACCTGAGCATATACAAAACAGCAAGCGTTACAGTAATTGTTGCCTGCGCACTAACTTAATTGTTGCTTTTAAATTTATTTTTCCCAACTTTTTGCCAATTTTACGCGATGAATGTGATAAAGTACGAATTACTGCAGCGACGACAGCAATTAATAGGTACGGTTAAGCGGACAATTCATTCTAAAATCGCTTTGTACGGATTTAAATGTTTTGTGGTAACTATGGTTGTGAAACCATTGACGTCATATTGGGATGGCGGTTGCTTTGTCTACCAACTATAAGGGACGCCACACATCAAACAGCACTTCAAAGTCATTACTGAGTCATGTACTAAAGCAATTCCTGATGAAACTAAATCGAACCTAAATAGAAGTCACCAAGGCCACCGTTGCGCGCTTGAAATGCGGTTGTTCATGAGTTATGGTATCACAGCAGCCATTAGGGTTTGAAGTCTTGGCGAAAGTGTGTAGGCGTTTGCGGTCGATTTGAAAACTGATATCGGTAACAAACAAACCCACATATATATATAATAGTAATCAGTCGGGACACAAAAGCGATGAAGGAGTGGTCTGTGCGTGTTAACTTTTACTGCCGATCTCTTTTTGTTATTTGGTTTGGGGCGTTGCTTAATCATAAATTCCATCTGAACGAATTGTTGTGAAATGAAGACCACCGATGACAAAGGGTTTCTGTTTTAAGCTTGGTTACGTAATGGGAATGGTCTAACAGTTCAGATTCCAGGTATACAAAAGTGATAAGTAATACCCTACATCCGTACCACGCATAGTTGAATGACGTAATTTGATTTATGGGTGGTAGTTAAAAATAAAAACCTTGACCCCTTATAAAATTTGTAGTTATTTTAAAGTAATTTATAGCTTACCCTCGTGTAGGGTAAAGAGAGAACATGCTTATCAAAATTGTTATTTGAACAACAGTTTCGCAATTATATATATGAATCTGTATAACCTTGACATTGACGGTTTAAAATAACTTGACATTTCTTGGAAAAAGTGCCATTAGCGTTTTGCGCAATCACGTTATATAGCTTGGAGCATTTGAGTTTTCGATGCTATAAATATTTGGCCTCGTGTTTTCAATTTAAGCAACGTGAGAAGTGACGTGCGGACGCATCTAGAAGGTTATCCGTGCCAGCTGCAACGCTTTATCCACGAAATGCTTAATTGGCTCTTATCAAATATTTGTGGCCACTTATATAACTTTAGCCGAATACCATCCCGCCGAAAATATAACAATGTGTTTGCGTTTTCGACGCCTCGCGTATAAAAGACATCACTCACGTGGTCGGGTTAGGCCAAATATTATTAATAGCACATACACAAGAGGGACAATGTGCTTTAACACACAATACACTGAGAAAGCGGACCTATGGCACACATATTATTTTTTTCTGGCGTTACTAACCTGGAAAATTTTGGCGGGAATCTTCTGTTGTGCTCGGTTGCTGAGCAACGGAAGTAATGCTGTTGGCAGAAATCGTGACTGTGCTAGTCGCCCTTGGCGGGAATTCTGAGTAAAAATGTAGTTAACTAGTTAATCAAGTATTCTTTCCCTACCTAACCCTCTTGTCGTTTACCCTAACAGTACGCAATTTTTATTTAAGACGAGTATATGGAAAATGTTGTGCATTGTGATTATTGCTGACTATATACACTAATTATCCTATGTGGTTATATGGTCGCTAGCGTTGGGCGACAAGCCAAAGCCCAAATCTTACTCCTAACGGTTACGACATATAAAACAACATTTTAATATCTTAGTTTTGCAAAAGAAATATATAGATTACGCTTGAAAGTTACCTATCTATTATTTTTATGTCAAAGTGTGTAAGGAAACGGGTAACAAGTGACAACCAGCCTGAAAGTTTTTTTTTGTGTCGTTATAGAATGCGACATTAGTTCCTCGCAAAATATCGTTGTTAAAGGATTGGCGTATAGTGGCTCTAAGAGCAACTGATAGCACCACCAATATTTCGGACAAAGGACATCACTGCAGTCTGTCTTCGAAAGTCAACGAAGCAAACAATGTTTGTTTTCGCAACAGAGAAAAATCCAACCAGCAGTGCCGGCTTTGACTGATTCAAATTTAACGCAAAATGATTTTCACAAAAATATGTTTATTTTCGCGGAGGGATAACATAAAATGGCACAAGGTGAATAACAACTAAAAAAAGCCAGCAAGTCACCAGTACTTGCATAGCAGCTGTTTCCGATTTCCTGCGAGGGAAAAATCTTATTTCGCTTTTTCACAATGGCAAGAGGTCAGCAGCAAAATTATAGAGCCAGCTATATTTCAATAATAAAAATGCGGAATGAAGAACTAAAGGGCAATTTACTTATGACCTTAGTAAAGAACGAAGGAACGACTGTCGAATAAAAGAGTTAAACAAACACTTTTTGATTATTTCTGTCGCAAAACAAAGGCAAAAAGAGGTCAGTTAAAGCAAGGACGGGAAAGGGTCTCAAATCAGTAAATTAAAAAAAGTCAGATCAATAAAATGAGGCTACATGCGATTCGTGCACAAAGTTTGAATTCGAAATCTTCGAAGACAAGCTTTGTTCGTCGACCAGCGACGAAAGTGTTGACGTAAAATGAAATCGGAACAAGATTTATAAAAAGTGAAGAACTGAGGTATATTCAGTTGATGAAAGTGTCATGCATTCTCGGTAACCACCAGTGGCTGTGATGACTCGACCGTGGACACGTCATACCCTTAATGGCTCTAGCTCCCTGAGCGGTTGTCAATCGATGATGACATTATCTTTCTTGAAGAGATTTCTCACAAAATCAGTTCGAGATTTATGTGGACGCGCGGCTCTTTCGAGTGTTCAGTGTTTGCGTGGGAATCGGAGTTGTTCGTTTGTTCAGAATCCCCTCCGATTCTAAGACTTAAATTGACGTTTGTATTGTCTAAATCAGTAGCGGCTAATTTTCCCATCTGTCTAATGAGTTGACCGAGTAATCCTTTTACTTTCTTTCTTTGTCTGTGCACCTCAGACTTTGGTGTAGCGTCCGTACACGGTTTCGATGTTGAATCAACCTTCCCGAGGGTACTGGTTGTCGAAACACTGGTGTCTTCGGTGCTTTCTGTTGTTGTTGTTGTTCGCATTGTGGAGGTTTGGACATTTTCCATAGATTGTTGCCTGGATAAAAGTGAATTCATCATCGCCTCCGCTTCTTTGTCGGACAAACTTGATGGATCAGTTAAAAGCTTTGCCGAAATTGAGTCTCCAATCTGGTCGTTCGGTCTTTGCCTCTCTACACTGTACAGCGCGTCTGTCATGGAGTTTTCGTCAGGGATGCGCACCAACGTTGGTGGCTGTTTAATCACAAGAGTCGGAATGTTTTGGTTCTTTTTTTGTTTTATTGTCTTTAAAACTGGCACGACCTTCTTTTCCGCCTGAGACGCAACAGAATCCGAAGTCGCGTCTTGGTCATATTCACTTTGTGGGGGAAACGGAACAATGCTTTTTCGGGCGTAGAATACATTGTTCGCCAAAGGATCAACAACGACAGTGGTCATGCGTGCATTCTCGCCAGCGGTAGCGGTTGATTCATCGATGCTGTTTCCATTCACTGGGGCTAAGGGTGAGAGAGGGCGTGACATTCGGATACCATCTTCGAGCGGAATGCTTTCGGGTTCCGGTCGCCTTAGTACTTCTGCAAAAGAACCAACTTTATATTGACGCGCCCAGTTGAGGCACACATGCAGTAAACGTGTATCGTGCAAATGTGACATGAAGCAAAACAGCAACGTGCAAAAGTAATGATGCTATGGCGGGACAAGCATGCCGGGAACGTCGGTAGCATTAGTTTACTTTAGTGCTTCGCGGCGTCAAATGTTAGTTAAATCAAGAATCTGCCTCACCTTTACATTTCCTCGCAATGCCTGTAGCGTTAAGAGGCGAATTTCATCGTTGGAGCTTATACTTTTTTGAGAACTAAATATATTGCGACACTTTGATAGTCTGCTGGACTATTTGATTTGCAGCAACTAGATTTGTCTTACTCGGGTTCCCTTACTGAAACAGTCCGTTGCTGAATTAAGCAAACTTAAGAATTCAAAGTTTGGCGTGATACCGACTTTCACCTTTTGCATGCTGCCTTCGTCCCGCCATAGAACAATACAAATTATGCGATGCCAAATTTAATTGAACAACAGCGATTGCACTGATATCGATATGCTGACGTGGCGTAAAGTACAACAAATGGCAAGTGATGACAAATCAGATGATTGCAAGCCAATTAACGAAAAAACAAAAAATCAAAAATTACCGTGACAATTGTCCTCGTCCTCGCCGCCTGGGCAGTCAGTGCGACCGTCACACCGGGTCGTAGAGGCCAAGCAAAGTCCGGGGTGACTTGGACACTGAAAGGTCCCTTCTTCGCACTCCCCATAATCTAAATAATCCAGTGGGTCGGCGGTCGTGGTCGGGAATTCATGGATCATTTCGGCCGGGGAGTCCGTTGCTTCTATTTCGTACACTGAAACGTAAGATTGAACTTACTTAAATTAAAGAACTCGGACAATTATTCAGCATTCTAAGGCCGGGTGGCCTGAACCCAGTGGCTTAATAGTTTCAATCTGTAAAAATATATCAACGTAACACACTGATAGGAATCTAGTAACTCAACTGTTCCACTAGGTTTAATCAGGCGATTGTATATATTATAACTTTTCGATAAACACAAGTATCCTATCATCGTAAGTTATTTCTATTCTAACAAGCAACTGTCTTGAGATACAACAATAAATCTTCATTGACATTTAATCTCCCCGTGGAGATACATTCACACAATTGACCACAGGAATACCTCTATCAGGCTGTATAGTTCCCGAAGGTTCGAAAGGCACGACACTTGTTTACTGTTAAAAGTAATAACTGTAAAAATTGGAGTGTATCCGGAAAATATCAGTTCCATAGTCAACATTATTTTTTAGTTGGTTAAATTTCGCAATGTGGTCGTCTCGTTAGTTTGCCCATTTCGGCAAGTTTTAGACCAACCACTTGGCCACACTACCCTACAAATAGCTATTTTTGGTACGTGGTGGTGGTCGGTAGGTGCGACCCACGCGTACGAATGTGCAAACCAACTACTTACTTGCACATATATTGCGGTCCTCGTCCGACGCATCGGAGCAATCCGGAAATCCGTCGCACAAGCGTGAAGTTTTGATTCGTACGTTGACGTCGGTGGGGCATTTGTAGCGCGGGTCACTGTCGGCGTATTCCGTTTCGTACTCGTAGTCGTCCGTGCTGACGTAGTATTCCGTGTTGCTGTTGCTATCGTCTGGATGCAAAGAGTAAATAAGCGATCACTTAGCAACATAGTGCAATGCAGCAAATGTATTCACACAAAACGTGTCACTGTGATATAGACTTTATAGGCTACATTAAAACAATGGATAGCGTACGTACTTTGTGTTAGTTCAAATGAACATACAAATACAAAGGGGCATACAAATAGGCACTTGGAATTTCCAAACTGCATTTAATTCGCGGCCCCTTTACATAAACAGACCGGTTTATTTGTAAACACCTGGCTCTGATTCTAAACCAGCGGAAAATCATGCAGCTATTACTTCCTATATATGCCCGGGCTGAATTGAATCAAAACGGGTTGGTGGTGAATTATTTATTTAAACAAGAGTTTATTTAGTCCAATCACTTCTTACCTTTATATAATGGGTTAGCGAATGAACACATGGTAAATGTGAGCAGAAAGTAAACTGTTGATGCAAGGCAATTCATTTTTTTCTTTTGTTCGTTTTAAAATAGCAGATTTGATCTTAGTATATATACCTATGCCCTCTGTAATAAAATAAATCAACATTAATGTCTAAAAACGCCACGTGATACTTTAATGGTCCTGAAAATGCCATTGCGAAATGTCGAACACAATACCAATCGTTCATAAATTCACCACCGAGATGACTGCTCAAACATCAAACCTAGCAGTAAGTTAAAGTGAATTCTTTGCGGTTTACTGAGGCCACGCTATCATGATTTTGTAGATAACGGAGAAGGCAAGTTGCCTAAGGTGAAGTTCAGCGTGTGTGCGTATGAGGAATATCCAAGATCTCAAAATAGACGTTCCACCTATACGCAACCGTATATGCGTACTGTCTAGTTTTAAGTTGACGTAATATCACACGTGTGCATTATAGGCAACAAGGGTTCGTGCTACTCTGCATACCTTTTGGCAGATGAACTTATGAGTTCCAGGGTCACCTATTGAAGAAATGATTTTCAATAGGCTAAAGTGCGTCATTCGAACCATACCATACACTACTGTACAATAGGCCTCTTTTATTTAAAATCAATAGTATCTACTCCAATAACATGCTGTTAATCGCCTTTTAAGTGCCAGGTTGTCAAGCTCATAATGAGACTACGAAATTGCTGGAATCGTAAAAAAAGCGCATTTACTTCAAATTCAATCAAAAACTGCCACTCGACCGATAAGACATGCAAGTGTAAAACTTGGCAAACTAAATACAGGCTGTGCGGTAAGGCAGAAAAACCAAGGTAGTAATTTACAAAGCGCAACTACAACCCAAAAAAATCTGTCTAACACTCGGTGTCAACCGACTGACTGAACTCAGCGTTGCCAGACGCAAAGTACGCTTTACGGCCAAACTGTTTTTGGTTTACGGCCAAAATTCGGCCAATTTGTATCAAGTGCAAAATAAACCATTTAATTTAGCCAATTGGGCTATTTATCTCTTTATTTGTTGAAAACTTGTATAATTTTAATTCCCCCCATATTTGTCGAACCCGTTTAAATACTATACAGGAATTTCTATCGTTATTATTTTATTTTAAAACATCATAATCAGCTTTGTGATTTGGGAATGAAACAGTTGATATTAATTTATTTCCATATACTGTCTCTCTTTTTTCCTTTATTTCTACTGTAGCGTAAAAATAATATGACGATTTGGCCAAAAACTTGACAATATTCTTATACGGCCAAATTCGGCCAGATTTTTCCGCACGGCCAAACTATTTTTTTTGCGGCCGGGACGATTTTGGTACGGCCAAATTTCTGAAATTTGGCCGTGAAAAAGGCCAAATGGCAACCCTGCTGAACTCCAGAGCAGCCGTCTATTATATTAATCCAAACGCCGCAGAAAAAACACGCTATCCAGTCCCTCTCTCACCTTAAACGCCTTATATGGACAGCGTTTTTCTCGCCCTAAACGAGACGGAGGGTATGATTCAATTACACTCGAAGAGTTTAAAAGCCATTTACAAGTTTTGAGAATGCGTTTTACTTTTTAACTCAGCTTTATCACGAAAGTAACCATTATAACCATTAGAGTCAAACTTTCTACAACGACAATTGCGATCTCACCGAAAGATGTACTATTTACATCCGTTTTAATGATTAACCGAAAACCTGGGACACACCACCTCAGTCTGTTTTTTACTTAAGTGCAGACAATTCAGCAAATAAGTTAATTACAAGTCGCGTTTGGTGTTATGCTGTCATAAGCACGGTCGTCACATTTAGCGGCATGGTTCTCCTTTGAGTAGAATCCGATTTGTCATTTCACATATTAATCCAAAAGCTTGATGGTTTTAACAAGAGTCATCCAGCGACACCTTGACATTTCAATATTATCCGTATTTAATTAAAAGAAGTAAACTTATAATTATTTGACCAAATACATGAATGCAGCTGATAGTGTTCGAAATACGACCTCCCGTTTTAAACGGCTACCTGAAGCATTTAAACTCGTGGGTTAGACGAGTCTGACACGGGCCAAGGGCTTTTATTTGTCGTTATAGTTGACTTGGCAACAATGGATAAGTCTAGCTGTAGTTAAAGTCATCAGGCTAAATACACCGCGCTACGAGAGCCACCATAAACACTTCTAGCTAATTGCAATGAAGTTAATGGAATATTCCTTATGGCATAAAGGCACCACTGTAATTGGTTTACAACTCAAATTCCGGTTAAATGCTAATCAAATAATCGCAGGTCGTGGACAAAAGACT
Source organism: Ciona savignyi (assembly GCA_000149265.1). Classification (NCBI taxonomy): domain Eukaryota; kingdom Metazoa; phylum Chordata; class Ascidiacea; order Phlebobranchia; family Cionidae; genus Ciona; species Ciona savignyi. The sequence continues at coordinate 2,456,112 of CH003412.1, read as the reverse complement.
GCAGTCGGAGAATATTATTTACAATGCAATTACTCGATAACAGGCTAACTTTAGATTTCTATTCTTTAAAGCCATATCAGTTATATAGTTGGTAATTTGACTCTGTTTTTGTTTGCTCAACTTTGTTTCCGCCAGGCATTTTGAATCAGACCGATAATCAAATTTACATTGTCGAGTTTTTGATTGCCTGTTAGCTTTTGGTAAGCGGCATATTTCCCGACGAAACAAAGGACGATTGTGAAGTGAACCGCTGTCCCATCCTGCGCACGTCTGCAAACACATCGGGAAAATTAACAAGCTCCGCCCGGAATTGAAGCGTCGGCGTCTGTCGGCTTTTTTGTCACTTTTCCGTTCCGTCAGAACGTCTAGCCTGTCGTCATCTACCAATGTGTTTCACTTCTACACAAACGCACGTTACTGGTGCACTTTTAACTGCGTTTCCCATTTGTCAATGGCAACACTGTGTTTTGGGCTAAAATGCGTCGAATTTAACAAGCCATAAAAGTCTCACAAACAGCTGTGATTACTAACTTACACCCACGCAAGGTGTTCAACTATTTCCCTCTAATTAATTGCGCCCTTAACAAACTACTTTTAAGCTGTCTAAAAATGTAGACTAAATCGGAAAAAGAAACCTTGCCGGCTGTAAATCGACCTAGACAAGATACACGGGTAGACGGCTATGGTATTTATACGGCCCAAAAAGGACTCTTATGTCGCTTTGTTTGCATAAGCTCTCAGCATCCCTCAACAAACCTAGTTTAATCGACACGACTTGTCAGACGGTCAGGCTTATATCGACTGCCTTCTTAAAAAACTGACAACTTTATAAACGCGAGAAAAAGGGCAATCGGAATTCGAAAAACGTACGTGAAGATACCGACTTCTTTTATCGGATAGCTTGATGTATAAAAAACATAAGAAGTGCAATTACACGTGTAGTTCAGTCGATAAAACTAGCTAATGCGCGCCTACATCTGTACATGGCTATTTAAAACTGCGCCGAAGGATTTAGAAGCCAAAATAGCTTCTCGAATCTGTTATCCGGTGGACTGATGGGAGAAAAACTTGACTGATCACGGATATATATATTCGGGGACAAGTTTCCATCCAATTAAGTTTTAGGCTGAGGTCACGAGGTGTTTAAAGCGGACGCTCAATTCCTTTTTCTCGATGAATGTTTTACGCGAACATGTAGATAAATATCGTCGCCTTAGGTTAAGCAAGTAACAAAGACAAATCAACGCATGTTCCTTCGCAATAACAATATGCCATTAAACCAAGATGTACACAGTTTCGTTTCTCTTTTTAGATTAAAAATCAATTCAACAACAAGCACCAAATATAGCATTAGATTAAAACATTACTGGATCCGTAGTTTATCTCTCGTAGATGGGTTGTTTCAGACAACAGCCAATTGTGTTGCGTTTAAGTAACAAAAATTGCTTTATGGACGTACCCTAGAGGTAAAGAGGTAAGGATAATGAAATTATCTTGCTGACGCGGGACGTTCGAAGAAGCGATTTTTCGAAAATCCTTTTCGTGAAATCATCGACCCTATCGCGTTCTGTCGGGATTGATTTGCCATATACGGACACGCGCGACTGAAGTAAACTTCTTGGAATTCTAAAATCGCGACCTTTTCGATATATCGGCCACGACAGTACAAAACCCGACTCACACACTTTCGGCGGAACGCGCCAGAGCAAATAAATAAGCTGTTCATTTTGTTAAGCTTTTGTCGACTTTTCATACAAAGATGTGACCAACGTTGAATTCCAACGATTAAAACTCCGAACGCCCCGAAAGCAAATATTTTAATCTAATCTTTAAAATTTAAGCAAAGAATTGCTGCAGTGCTCTTGCGTGAGGTCGTCTCTTTGCTTTGACTGATTCAACAAAAATAAGATTCGGGGTTTCGCCGGATTATTTAACGTTTGATTGTCATTCGACGCAACCAAACATATCCATTGGGCCCTCAAGACTGAAATATGCAATAAAAGTTCACAGTAAATGTTTAAACAAAGATAAGCGCAAATTCTCGGCGTTTTTTGGTCAACGCGTTGGTCAAAAAGTACACACCGTTTGCAGGAGCGTTTTGGTGGATTTTTTTACACCAAAGAAATTTCACAGACACGGCGGGAAGATAATATTTGACTAGACGTCTGAATGCCAGCAGGGGAGCCATTTTGTGGTCCTCGACAATTACAGGCTAGCGCGCTTCCAGTCCTAGTTAATTCGCAATGAATCAGAAAACCGGTATCACCCCGCTATTAAATAGAACTGTAAAACTATTGATTTCAGGCAGTTATGTTAAACATTTAAAATTTGTATAATCGAATCGAACATATGGAAGACGAGCAAGACATACGTAGAACCAGTTTTGCTCAGTCTCCCGTCATGTTTGCAGCACTTTGAGTATATATCCTGATTTGCTTTGCACTAAACGCCCAAAAAACTAACTCATCTGTCGAGTTCTGTCGTGTTACAATGCTATGTATTACGACCCCCTCCTGAATGGCCCTTTTAAACGAGCAAAGAACGAAAAAGGGAGGAAACATTATTACTCAGATCCTCGTGCTATTTTATTTCTTCCGTGAGTGGAATTTTCCAGTTAGTTTCGCACATTTAATGATGAGCGTTGTCGGCTTCCGTGGAATTTAAGATCGATCTATTTTGTTTGTACATTGACTGTACCGTATGACGCAATAATACATGTAAACATACTTGTTGAATGCGTGAAGTACCTGGGAGCATGAGTGAAACTATGACAATGCTGGACGTAAATTTTGCTTTAAAATTAAAGAATAAAACAAGGTTGTGAACTTAGGAAATAAAAAGAAGGGAGGTGGGAATGTGATGTAAAAGTGTATTTAGAAGTAAAAGAGGTTAATTTTTTTATGACTATCCAATGAATCACCACAATATCAATTGGGGATTACTGAACTAAATATTTTTAGGAACAGTTAAATAATATTAACTTAAAATCCGTTAACAAATTACCAATTAAAGATTAAAAATCTAGCATAAGCCAAACTATTGTATGATAGTTTAAAAAAAAACTTAGAGTTGCCCAGTCAGCATTAATTTGAATAAATGACTTTGCATTACTCGACGCTAGTGCGTAAAAAGAAGTTCATTGCCAACTCACCCAAACAGCGTGTTTGCTCATTTTCCAAAGTTTGCTTGCGCGCTGGGCACACGGCGACGCAGGTCTATTCTCCTCACAAACCCAATGTCACGTTGCTACCGTAACAAATTGCCAACACTAAAAATAACCAAGTCGTGTAGGCAAATAGAGGTGGACTGAAAACGACTTTCTCGCCTCTCTTGAAATGATAAATGGAATCCAGGAATTTTAATCTGTTTGATTTGACAATACCTCGCACCTGCCATATTTAAGCATAGCATTAATAACGACTTTAAGAGAATAGATGTAAAATAATTGGGTCTGGTACAGGATATAATGTTTTTTGCTGAAAAATTGAACAGGGAAGTTTCGTCTATAATATAAGCTTTATTTTTCGTTTTTTTACAAACATTTCGCTCCAGCGCAATTGGAAAAATCGATGACAGAAAATTTCGTCACGATTTGCTTTTTCACGCCAAACGATTAAGAACACACAATGACATGCTGGGAGAAAGTTGATAGATTTTACAAAACAAAAATACCAGTCATTCGTCGCAGACAAAAAATGGAAAATACTTCCGCTTTGTTAGGAAAGGTTTCCCATGTTTTAAGGAAAGCACCGTCCAAATCGGAGCAGCCTGCGTTTCGAATTACAAACGAAGATCGGAAATGTCGAATAAACGTGGCCGCTGTGGACGCGTTCAGTCCCCAATCGTGTTCGAATGAAAGTGGCTCGGCAACAATGCGGTTGACGTGAAGGATCTTTGTTTTGACATCGAACAAGTCACTTCAATTTGTCCCGAATTCGTCACAACTTTTCCAGCGCTGTAATTATAGCGAGATGACACCACTACCGGATTAAGCTGGCTCTAAAGCACATTTTGATCGGTCACCTGGAAATACAATAATTTGGTTTCTGAGATAAAAGTTAAATTTACCAATTTTATCATCAGGGTTTTTGACTGCGCTAAAGGCACGATTCCTATTTGTACATTCTATATAATAGTTCATCCACCAATGGATAACACCGTGATGTCACACCGCTTTGTTTTCTTAACTACGACATGACCACAACGGAGATACACACGGAAGGTCATTTTGAGTTATCTTATGATAGGCTTAATACACATTCTCATGGGGTGTGGTTTATTTGGTTGCGTGTGATTGGTGCTGTTGTATGGCTGGTGCAAAGTCCAAACAGCATTAAATGGAAGATATGGTCGCAAATTAGGTTTTGTAGGATGACCTATACCAAATTTTATACAAAACACTGGCTTCTCATCATGGGTTCGAACCTACCTAAGATTGATATCGCCTAAACACCTGATTTTGTTTGAACAGTTGTGAACGGCTACATGGACGAATCCTTAACGCGACCGATTTATATACTATTTTCTATATCTTCGTAACGAATCCGTCTTGGCTTCGAAACTTAGCGCGGTAAAAATATTATGACCAAATATTTAGCGATTCCGATCACAAACAGCTTAGTTAAAAACGAATCCAGTGACGAGCCCATTAAGTTTAGTTAAAATAAATGTGTCGCCCAACAAAGCATCTTGACCGACTACCACCCTTAACAGTCGAAAACGGAACTATTAATGACTAACCTAGGTTGTGTGGTGTAATGGTTATAATGATCGACTCTATACAGCATATATACATCGTGTTTAGTTATAAAAACAAAAGTGGTGGCGGTAATTTTATGGGTCTAAAACAAACCTTGCGGTAAAAAATATTAAATACACAGGTTCCGTGACTTGGACGTATAAGTACGACCCAATCGATTAGTCTGGTAGATTAGTGAAAGTTCGAAACTGTTTACAAGCTAAGGATATTGCCCGAACGCAGCGAAATTATGGGTTATTCTAAATTGAAGAAATGTCTAAATTATACACAGTACTTCAAAAGCCCCGTTAACCCGACGTTAATCTCCCTGGTTTTCCCATTCACGGGAATACACATGGATATCATATCGTATCATATCACGACCGACTTGTATACGAGCAGCATTTGAAACTAGATTGATCGTTATACTTCCAGAATTTTAGCCATAGAACTTATTTGAGAACGCAGAGAAAAACAACATAAAATAGCAATTGTTGTTTTGGTGTTAAACTGTATGAACAAAATTGTTGTGTAAGTTTCTATATTCGAACAGTTCTTCCACGCCTATATACGAATGCAATTCTTAAAACGGTTTTAGAAATCAAATTATTTATCGTGAGTGAGTCACGGGTGGAAAGGGCAAACTTGGAATTGGAATAAAAACGATTTTATTTTTGAATTTTGATTAAAAATTCCTACTGGATACGGCCATTTTTGTAAATACTTTTAACATGGAAACATAATCGTTTTCGAAGAAACATGATAAAAAAGGTTCCAACTGAAAGCTGTTGCTCATTGCAATCCAGGGCAGCGGGACAGAATTGTATTTCTTTATTCGTCCTTAAGGCCAGTTTGCAACAAATTCTCTATAAAATGATGTAGATTAAACAATTACACATGCTTTCGATCAAATAAATGCAACTATGAACCTGCCTTAATTGTATTCCATTAAATTTGAATTACGGGGTTTGTCGTATGTGTCAAAATATGGCGAAACATTCAATTTTAACCCCTATACCACGCGGTTAAGGTTGCCAATCGTCTGGTTACCGGAGATACTGAAATGTGTTTTCGTACATGGTTGAAATGTTTTTCTACTCACTAATCTATAAGATTCAGGCGGGTCCACTTGGGACTTTGCCTCGGCAAAGAACCTACTTTATAATACGAACACTTAAACAATTTAGTAACCCGATAGTGGATACACAGCAATGGCAGCATTGTAATAGTGGTTTTAAATGCAGCTGCGATTTATAGTATCACCCACTGCGTGAAAAATGTACTAATGTACTGCATGAAAAATGTATTAATGTACTATGTACCAAATGAAAAATGTACTACACTTCAGCACAAAATGGTGGGAATTGCATTATGGTATATAATGGTACTTTGTTGGAAATCAAGTTATCCCATACAATGTTTTTCTAAATATATTATATACCTATAGGTATCATATATGACACACAAAAATTGTTCTGGTAATCCGACCGTGGGCACGCGGTAGACGAACCTCTATATGTAATAGCAAATGGCGGCTCAGGGAAATACGAGTGTCTTGTATGAGGTAACGATATTTTTACGAGGTATCGAGTCGTGTATTTCTACAGTTTTGCTTGTACAGTATTACAGGAACTCGGGCTTACCCTTACTCATTTCTATGACGTAGTTTGGCTTCGAAAGTCTACAAATATGGCAGCTGCGTAGGCTACGTACGAGCCACGACAACAAATTCATCAACGAATCTTTAGCATACAGGAGTCGGTAATGCTTCTGTCACATTTTGCTTTATGACTGGTGAATAATCAGTAGGACGCGTACATTCACGCCGACGGCGTGCGTGAGTCAGAAATACCGTCGGAAGGGCCGAAAACTCGCAACCGCCATTTTTGGACCCGACGACGGCCAACAAACTGGCCTTGCCGGCCACCAAAATAGTATCAGACTAGTTCAAAACTTAACTTCGAGACATTAATAATAGTTTCGATCACCAAGACATGATGTTATATAATGAGTTACGAATTTTAAAACTAAATTGAACGTTGGACGAGCTCCCTTGCCGTAAAAGGATTCAATAAAGCATCCAACTGCAACTGCGGCCCATTGCGTTGCTTAAAATATGCATTCTTAGAGAATACTTATCAAACTGAAATGGAGTTGGCAATCGTCAATCGCCTTATTAGAACGAACGGCTTCGTAACAGGGAAGGAATGCCGGTTACGTACCCTGGAAAAAACTTGAGTTCCCATCTTATAAGGAATCCCTTAAAGTAAAGGGTTTTCCCAACAGGCAATTACTTTCTTTCTGAATTGCCATGTTTAACAAGCTATTGAGAGCCTACGTCACGAATGCTAATCATTGTGACGTCACAAGTACTACGAAACTGTACGGAAATTAACAAACATCAATTTGAACCTGGAATGCGAATTTGACGGGAAAGAATTGAAATATGACGTAGATGGCCCACTTACCAGCACATAGCTTATCTTAATTTAGCTTCCTTTTATTCATATTCCAAAATAAAGTTATGATTTAACCACAATTATGTGATGAGGTGTCTGAAGAGCACTTACTTATTCGCAGTCGCACTTAGTAGCTACCAGAATAAACTTTGATTTCAATCTGGCATAAAAATCCGCCGCAAACAGCCACAGAAGAATTTCAAAAACTCCCTCATAGAACGGCCAATAATAGCTTTATAAAAATCATAGCAACCCTTATAGCCAGTAACCCGAATCCCGTTTATCCAGTAAGCTGTTTCCACGAAAGCAACCACCTCCTTTACTCGCATGTCCGCAGGCAAGGAGCTCACTGAGCGGCATTGTTGGAAAACCAAAAATAGTATTTTTTCGTACGCAAGAACATTTGTTAAACAAATAATCCAATTTAACTGAGATAGTCACTACATGTTATTATCATCACCATTATAAAAAAACAGTTTTTACGCGTATTTACATTTTGTACATAATGTATACCCACAACACCAACGATCACTAATTATAAAAACTTTTTTTTATAAAAATACTGCTGTGTTTGCCAAAATACTGTTGATTTTCTTTAAGCTGATGTTAATCAATATATTTTATTAAATAAAATTTATTTGGAGCCATTTAAATGAATGAGATTTTGTTATATATAGGAGAGTTAATTTGCGTGTATATCATAATCTTGTTTAATTACACACAATAATAATGTTACAAACCCGTTTTTTTTATCGGTAGCACAGTGAAGAAAAATGTAAGATTATGTTAGGTTAGGATGTACAAACTCATGTTAACCCATGACATTTAGCGCAAAAGGCGTTATAACAAGTTTAATCGGCAGGTTACTATGTGGTCAGGTTAACTTCTGATCAAAACCGGGTCAACGGGGCTATTACACTGGGGTCTGGGATGAATATATTAGTTGGAGACATCACTGCAATTCTTGTCCGGCTGATTACACAACTAGGTACGGGCAACGTCCGCTAAGTGCTTATGGCCAAAGTACACTACCAACCACCATACAGCTGGATTCCATGTCAACCTTTTGGTACTATAGGCCACCCTCCGAGAGAACACGTGCACAATATTGTAATTTGTTAAAACAACACATACTTTTCTGCTAAGCAAATTTGTTCTTTAATTAAAAACGGGGCGCTCCTTTCCATGAGAACACGTTGTCAATTTGTACAATGGGTGTCACAGGACATGGCAACACTTGAAAACGCAATTAAAGACTTATCTCTGACATAGTAAACATAGGCGATAACATGTGCGAGGTAGGGTCTTCTTGTAAATTCCGCATGGCAATTCAAATCAGTTTCTTACTTTTTCTGGAATTCATAATTACAGATCTATAGATATTCAAAAATATCTTAAGAAGTGCAAAATTACTTTAATTAATTCTCCAGACAAAGACACGATATAATCGCGAGAAGAAAACACTTGTAGCATACCTGCAGTGGCAAAACTAAATGATTTTCTTGGGGAGCTTCAAAAATTTGCAATTTACATTTACAAAAAAAACATTTGGATTAATAATATCTTCATGGCCATTGTGTGGATTTATTAGATTTATGTTTAAATTATCTTGCAAGATAAATTAAACGAGTATAAAAAACACTTCTAGAATAGAAAAGGCCTTATACTATTGGCAGTATGAGATGTTTTACTTTCGTCAGTAAAATGTTTAAATAAAGAAAGCGGCCGGCTCATCCTTTTCTTTTATATCAAGACCACGAATGAGATTTCGTACATTTTTTCTCTAAATTTAGAATCCTTACAGATTCGAATGATTTTGCCAGGTGTGGTGGCTCACCGTCCTGTTACCGTAATGCGATAATGAGTGTTCGCTTCGGAATGCCAACGCCACATTTGCGTAACGTCAGAACGTAGAACACCTCACTGTGACGTATATAGCGTGCCGTGTTGTTACAAATAAGCTTACCGCCCAGTTAGCCGGCACACAGGGAGAAACGGCACTTGGTGATAAGGACCAATGCATCTGTAACGAAAGTTTTCTTCGCAGCTCGAGTGCTGCTCAAACAGAAGCTGGAATGACAGTTACATGCTAAAACACAATTGTTGGAAAGAAACTGGGAAAGTGATATGCAGCTGATTCTTTTTATAAAAAACTTCTGCAAGTAATCATAACATTAGTCCGAATTATAACAATAACTCTGTTGACCAAAATTCGCAACTAACCTTAAAACCCTATTTACACATTAAGCCTTTACCTCGCCAATAACCTGCAAATGATTCCGTACAAGCATTTTCTAAGATCACGCGGTCAAACAAACCAACGACTGACTAATTATGCTAAAGAAATCGACATACCTTTCCGCTAAATCACAACCTCACCCTCTGGGTATCAGCTACATTGTTTCAACCGCTGTCTATATTAAGATCAACTGATACTATGGAATTCGGGGCATAGCTATGTAATGCCCAATTTAAGATGAATGTTACGATGTATCATATCAGTAAATACAAACCGGCACGGAGGTTATCTCAGGAAAATTGCAATTGCGAAACGAGAAACCTCCTAAGGAGAAAGTGTGTGCCAATCGGGGTACTTTTTAATAATATTCAAACAAAAATAAGTTATGGAGAAAAATTGTTAGAAATCTTCTGAAAGGAACATTACCCAAGTTATTTTAAATATATAAAACGTGTTGCTTTTATACAATTTTACGCGTTGTCTTTGATACTAAATATAAAAGATACATATATTATTCACTTTCATTGGGCATTATACATTGATAAATATTATACAAAAGACCACAGACGCTAAATCGCCATGTGCAGGATATGTGTCTGATAAAACGATCGTGCAAACAACTAACAAACAATTTATCAAATGCAAGCAACATTTTTACCTTGCGGCGGTTTTAAATGTGGTTTAACTTTACCGCTTCAATAAGTGTGAGGCACAGACGAAAGTGAAAATCAAACCCAATTCTCCAAAACCACAAGGAAGGGCGAGGCAGTAGGGGATGTGGTATATATATGTATAAATATTTCCTTTTTTTGGCCTTGTCTTTTAAAACATATATTCGCATATCATTTAAATTAGAGCATTCTAATATACATTTTTAACATTATATGTTTTCGAAATTAGGTTTACTGGATCACTTGTTTTCTTCGGCAGTGTTACAATTTTAAACGAAAAGCTTAATAACACTTAGTCTTAAGATTCAATATAAAATAATGGTCTTTCCATTTAAGCGTTCAACCACACGATGGCCCAAGGTACTCTTATTGGACTACGGTCATTTGGAACGATTGTGTCGCATATTTATATACCACCCCCTATTTTCAAAAAAGGTCTTAGTAACAAGCACATCGAAGCTTCAAAACTTAGCCCGGTTTAAGATTGGCTGCTGTTTTTTCTTGGGGGGTGGACACTTAACTGACATATACTGCTCAAGCGCAGTAAATTAATGCTAAACTAAATATACAACTAGACAGTGGGCGAAAGGTAATCTAACCATTGTTCGTTTAAAATCGCCCCTTTGTTTATTCAGAAACTAATGGATCAATGGATATAAATCTAAGGAATATCTCTATCGATTACAAAACACGGCTCCGATAACCCGACGCTGGGCGCTTTTTAATCTGACGGCAACTCCAACGACAACGCTTCCTTACGTATTTGGAAGATACGCTTGTTCGTGTGACAACGACCCTTGCGTTTTCCCTCTCATGGGGATAAAACACGAGTAATAATAATTTCGAATTTTCCCACTTGCGCGGGTAAACCTTTTTATTCGCTTAATATACGTTCATAATATATACGAAAGAAATTTTCTAGAATTCAAAAACAACCAGATCATTGGTCATAGCAGATCTTTGATGTAGACGGTGCAACGCACTGCGTTTGAAACCCCTTCGTTGTACTTGTACCACAGCTGGCTGCAGCCGATCCCGGGGTCGATTATTGGCTCTTTGTTTGCGCCTGGGGTGGTGGGTTTCTTGTCAATTTTCAAATGGTTACACGCAGGAGTTATAGCAGAGTCAAGTATCAGACTATACCCATATCCTTAATTTATCCTGTACCTAAGCCGTGTCTCTTTCCACATAATTAACTGAACACAGGATTAACAAGGACAATCATCAAGATTACCTCGGGCAAACTAACTGGTTAGCCGTGGTATTGTGCAGTTGTGTATGACGTTTCAATCTATTATCTACCGTGTTTACGTAATGTCAGTCAGGTGGTGTACACAAGGACACAACCGACAAACAAGAGGTTGGTTTCCAACACGAAACTTTTCGACCTATGGTCCGACACACCGCCAGTGTTCCAACCCACTGGACGAATAATATATTAAAACCTCTTACTTTGCTTTGTGTTTTCTCTCACTTTCTTTACTTTGGTAAATCGGCTGAAGAAGTTTACGACCGGCTGGAAATGAAAGCATAAAAATGTTGGGTATAAAACTAACTTACACTCGCTCATGTTTAACCCAGTTAGTGGCAAAAGGATGGACGTTATGTTACTTTCTAGATACCTAAATCAATGGTAACTGCGAACTACCAAAAGGAAGCATAATTTACTTTTAACCCTGGACTTAACCCATTGTATTTTTTAAATGCTAAAAATGTTTTTGCTAGTAGCATTATCGTGTTACAACTGTTACCAGTATGGGTGTAAGTTAAAAAATTAATTTTAAATACTTAATCCATTTTAAGCTGAATTTTAAGATAAGGAATTATATTTGCCAATTTTTCAATACGGGGGTGTAAATTAGAGTGCTGTTACAAATCATTTACCTTATATGTCCTAATCCTAATTGTACATTAACTACAAACTAGTTTTATCTTTATTCCCTCCTGTCAAATCAAATCGACAAAATTTCAGAAAACCTGAGCATTGGTGTGCGGTAACCAATTCTATCCTAACCCCAACATATTGTAAAGTATTTCGATAAAACAATACCTTTAGTAATGTCATAGACATTACCTTTTCAGGAGCAACAGAGTTGCTGATGTTATGCGACAATCGTTGCATATGGTTTGGTACAACTGGCTTGTTGGACGTCTCCGCTTGCTTTTCAGTGGTCTGTAAGGAAATAGACAAACAAATTATGACGGCGACGTGCGGTAACTGATATCTATCTTTCAACGCAGCAATTTCATTAATAATTATTCAACTGGTATTATTTTATTCGGCTGCATAGTCTAGGGCAGTAATTCTTAATCGTTGGCCTGTAGTCATGTTATTGCCCCTTACCAAAAGAACCGGCATATATATTCATTTGCTCAATAAATTAAACTTTCACTTTTTATTTTAGCCTTTTAGCTACACAAGTATAGGTTTTATTTATTTTTGCTTTGTTATACTATGACATTGCAGAGTAGCAGGAGAAATAATTTCGCTGCTGGAAGTTATTACTTTACGATACTCCTTTGCATGTCTTCTGTATAAAAAAGATTATCCTCATAAGTTGCAGATGGCAAACATTATATCAAACACACATGTATGTTTATTACAATATTACATTTCTGGTTCGGAAACCATTTTGGTAAATTACAAAAATCTGAAAGCCAAAAAAGGTTACGCTCGTCTGGTGTAACGGCTACGTGGTATAGGATATAATATAGAAAGTCCTAGTTGATTTAGTGGATTTAAATGTATTGATAAAAAACTAAAATTTAAAATGTGCAATAGCTCCAATAACTGGACTAGAAACGAGGTAATCATATTTTTGACGTGTTAAAAATTGGTTACAACAATTAGACGAAAATAAGCATCCCATACATAAAAAATATCCAATGACACATTGCTGGTTATTTTTATGCACTTGCAATATTTGATTGATTGGTCAACGCGATATAGGACCAGATTCGTCCGACTCTATTGACAACAAAGGAATGTTACCTCAACTGTAATGACGTCATGCTTCATCAGGATTCGCTCGGACCGTCTCATTCTCTCAGTTTCAACCTCCTTTGCGATTATCTGCTTGATGGCGTATGGTAGCTGCTTTTTAGCGCCCTCCAATGGCTCGACGAAATGACAAACTTCAGTCAAATTTCTGAAAATACAACCTGAAGTGTTAAACTGAAAAACGACCGAAAAAACTAAAAACCAAGAAATTGAAGACATTGAATATTAGAAATCACGCATAGAAAGGTGTTTATGAAGGAGGTTAAACATGGGTTATGTTTCCTTCTGTTTTGGTATTCAACACTTCATTCACTTTATTTGTTAAAAGTAACAACATCTTATGATGTATAAAACACTACAAAAACTTCACTAACCAGTTGTTAGCACTAGGTAATCTGACAATTGGCCATAAACATCCTACGTTCCTAGTCTGTCTTCTTAAAAAAGTCATTTTTCCCTCTTAAAGATCCAGATGAGCCCCAACCCATCAACTCACGGTTCCATCACGTATATATACTGTCCGTCCTCATTACGCTCCTGTCTATAGGTGAGGTTGTACGCAAGCAAGGACTGTACCAGGTCACGTAGTTGTAACTTCTCGTTGGAACTGTACAAGAGCATGTTCACCTGGGACACAATGGATACATTGGCGTCAACATATTTTGGAGTTTTATGTATAGAAATAAGATCAAAAAACTTTTGATCTTTTTCAAATAGATAGCAGAGGGATAGACAAAGGGTGTAGCTGACTCCGTGATTATTTGTTTTTTTGCTGCATCCTTTTCTGTACATTATTCTACATTACTGTGAATACCGTGTTATTTGCTGAATTCTGATGTCAGCATAAAAAATAAATTTGAAACTTGAACTTGTTGGCCATAGAAAAAAAAACTATGTAGTTTAATTAAATATAATTAGTCTGCAACATAAATTTAAAAACAAAGAATGTCAACTTGATAGCAAATGATGAAAAATTAAGGTAGTTGTAGCATAATGTTTTACTCTATACAGTGGATCCAATGAATTGCCCAAAAATGTCAAACACAGAACGGTCGTAATATAGCTACAGCAACTCGGCTGGAGTGAAGACATTCTGATGATTACTTATCCCAAGCATATTATAATGGTCATTCAGGTCATGTTTTACTTTCTATGGTCATGGATATATTCCTTTTTATGGTTATGGAAACTTTCTTATTATGGTTGTACAGATTTTCCTATTTCATGAAAAAACAATTATTTTGGAAGTGTTAAATAAATTAAGACTTACAGGTCGAAAATTTGGCATCATAATCGCCAGCAGATGGGGCAAGAGATCCAGCACAGCAGTTGATTGGGACGTAAAGCACCTAGTAGATGGCGCCATATCAAGAAACATACTCTCCAAAAGGTTTCCGGATTTCTGGGTTTTCTTATGGTTCTGTGAGAATGTGCTTATGTCATAGTGTGTATGTGGAAGCATATGGGAATATAAAGAGTCACATCACAGTGAAATTATAGCAGCTATTCTGAAAATGGTTGGGAATGACGGTCTTTACTTGAATGTTTTAGAAAATTAATGTTTTAAAAAAAAGAGTATAACGATTTTTACAATATTTTCAGACTAATTAAATCAAAAATCTATTAATCTACAAGCCTAATCAATTTTAATTAATTTTAGGCCAGATTCGTGTTTTTTTCAGGGCACTTGGCAGACCTGAACGTTTCTTTCCGTATTTATGATACTGTTTGCTGGGGGTAACACACCACTACCCATAGATCTGCCCCCCACCAGTGTGAATTTTCCCCGAACCCCGCTAACCCACCATGTGCCCCCACCCCTATTAAGGTGACGAACCTCTGACTCTGTCTGTGAGAAGGAAATCTTGGGAGGAGTGATGCAGGCGAAGAGCAGGTGGAACATGACGAAGATGTAGGGGGTATACCGGTGGAGGACCCACTCCTGGATGCTCATCACATGACGGTTGATCCGATCGGCAAGGAGGAGCCACTCGAACGACTTGTTGATCGCCGTCATCCCAGAGTTCTTGAACTTCATGAGAAGGAAGTTGTCGTAAACTCCCTGTGGATGCAAAGACATAAGGATGAGGAGCATTACGATACCTCTGGAAGATATTGAAGATCGGATTAATCGAGTGGTTACAAAAAGAACTCCAACTCTCATTTGTTAAATCATCTGCCAAGGTAAGAAAATCTATACTATGAACCCGACAACAATCACTTGAGTATAAAAAGAAAAAATTACCTGAACACTCACGCGACCCACAATGACATTGTGGTATCTAGATTTTTATATAACCTTGTATTAAACCTTCACCTTTCCTTATTATTATAAAGGATTCTCGAGCTGTATCATTGTGATCACTCCAATTTAAAAAATATTAAGGATTTAAATCTACCAAGTGAAATCAATTTCCCCAAAGCCTCATGTACAATCCACAAATCACCCATACTACCACTTTACCTAAAATCGCCCTTACTTTCAATTCACCCCACATCAGCCATATCACTAATTCAACCCACATCACACATACTACCAATTTTCCTCAAATCACCCATACCACAATACCCACCCTCCGGTTAATCTGGTGGTTTAGTGCGATGCCTTTAAAACAAAAGGTTGCCGGTTTAAAACTGGTCGCTGGCTAGTCGGCTGTGTCCTTGGTCAAGGCAATTAACAGGCATTTCCTGAACCCAGCAGGATTAATGGGTTCTACTAAATTGAAGATACGTGCAACGTGTGAATCATACACAACACACTGCAAACTGCAATAGATCCGGTAAACTGACGGTGGGCGCAAGGTAATCTGATTAATGCCTGTGTGTTAACCTCCTTGGTTTTCCCATTCACGGGGATAAACATAAATATCCTATCAATCACCCACCTGCAACGTTTTCTCATACTCCCCCCCACTGAGCACAAGGTTGAGAATGTGGTAGAACCGCGTGGAGAATTGGGAAACTTTCTGACCTTCCAACATCTGCTGCTGCACTGTTTGGCTGTCTTTGTCCATTTTTCTATCAAAATAAAACAAATATCAAAAATTATAAAAAAAAAAAAATATTTTTCACAAAGACACAACCACACAACCGACCAAGTTTCGATACCACCACCTTACAGCTGATGGTCAGATGCAGCACAAATAAGCTAAATGGTAGCATAGTCACACTAAAACAAAACAAACATTTTTTTACCGTTGATTCTTTGGTAGCTGAAAGATTTCATTCCAAACATGGAAAATCGATTTGTGTTGGTCCTTCTGGCCAATGTTGAGACTTTTTACTGTTGCCATCTGTACCCTGGAAAGAAACAGTTTCAAGTGGGGAAAACTAAAACAGGAAAAGCGTGGAGAAGGGTTTTAAATATGGGGTTGAAGTTAAGGTTAGTTTTGGGGTTGAGATTAGTGTATAGGGCAGGGTTAAAATTTCAATAGCAGTTTTCCTGCTTCCCTCCTTTTAGTGTTGCCTGTTATTAGTTTTACTAGTTGTGTAAAAAAGTGTAAAATCTAAATTGATGCATCTTTACTATTTCCCCACAAATAACGCTATGGTTCTAATAAGAACATTTTTTTTCAAATTAAGGTAATGTGTTGTTATTGTTAACCACACTTTTTTTGGTTGTCGCTACAACTGTCTTGCATCGCTGTAATTTTTCTACACAGAATATAAAGTTTAATTTTATGACAAAAAACTGCTTTTAACCTCGTGGTCCCCGTTGATTGGATGAATTGAAGGGTGTTAATACAAGTTCTGATGTCATTTCCTGATTTGTCGCATAACGCCAGCAGACTTGAAAGGTCACAATCCAGGCTTTGAACACGGCACATCTGCATGCGAGATTCAGATTTTGGAAAAAATGGATGGATAGAAGGTTGCAAAAAATAGTACGAGCAAAAACAGACTGCCAAGTTATTATTTTTTTAAATTGACACCTTTCGGAATAAATTGATGATTATTCATTTGACAAGGCATTAAGTATCATACCGTAACATAAGAAAAGTTTATTGGCTTTCTGTTATTTGTCAGAATATCTCACAACATTATGCATTATGTTTTTTGCTATAAATTACAAAAATAACAGGGTTTAAATGTATTAAATACCAAAATAAAGGATAATATATGGTTATGCTCAGAAGTGGAAAAATGGGAATCCCACAACCAAGAGGCGGGGGTGAGTATTAATTTTACCAAGTGTTGTTACTTGTTAGATGGTATGACTAAATACCATTAAGTAAACAGCCAGGCAAAATCATTTCTATTAAATTATACAATGTTTCATGGCAATCACTTGCAAGAACAAACAGGAAATGTCAGCTTTCATCTACCTGTCCCAGCCTTGATGCCAGCCTAGCAGATGTGGTTGGTGGGAAGTGTAGGATGTAGCTTTGTTGTCTCAACAGCCGTAATGCTGGGACATACCTGGGTAAAAGCTTGTGTGTTTATTTGGAAAAATTCCGGCATCGATTAACCTTTTTTCTTTACATTAGTGAGGTCATGGTGAACTATAGGTATTATAAAACACAAGTTGAAATATACCATAGGGTAGTCGCACTATAAATAATGTGATAGCTTACAGTCTACAACATACTCTTATGCAATAACTAAATATTATTAAGCCGAACTTACAAATCATTGCAAATGCATATAATTGGCCGCATTAATACACCAGTGGCAGTTTTCTTTGATTTTCTTGCTTTCTTCTTTTCATTTCCCTTGCCTTTGTTCAGAGTATTTAGCAAGATATTAATGGCTGCCTGGAGAGTAAAATTGTTCCCCATTTAATTTGGCTGCATATGATTCTAATTGAAGAGTTTTCAATACATTTGAAAGGATACTTCTGTTTATCCCTAGAAATAGGAAAACGCAAGGGTACGTTATAACGTGGGAAATTGTCAGATTACCTCATCACATTGGGGTTATCTAAGCTATTGCAGTGAGTTGCATAAGATCGAGACATTGCTGGTTTAATTTTAACTAATTAAACTATTGGCCTCTTGCAACATATGCTAATTGCCTTGCCCACCTGGAATAAACTGTATCTAGTCATACTGTGTTTTGGAATTTATCCTAATGTGTTTAGAATTTATAATAAAAGCATAAAACCCTTTTCCCACCCAAACCAGGGAAGGAAGACTACTCAACGGCAAAAGCCTATCGACCCCTGAGTCTCATGTCATTCGTGATGAAGGGCTTCGAGAGACTCATACTTTGGTATCTGCAGGAGGGACCTATTGGACAATCCCCCCTACACCCCAACCAATATGCATATAGAGCGGGATTTTCTACCGAAGATGCCCTCCATAATATGATCATCAAACTGGAGAAGGCGGTCTTTCATAACCAATATGCACTTGGAGTATTTCTGGATATTGAAGGAGCCTTCTCTAATGCCACTTTCGATTCCATGATAGTTCCTTTGCGAAAGTATCATGTTAATGAAACAGTTATCCGGTGGATAAGTTACATGCTCAAACACCGAACAGCCCACAGCAGAACTGCATGGCTGTACAGAGAAAAAACAGGTCAAAAAAGGTTGTCCACAAGGGGGAATCCTATCCCCCCTTGTTATGGAACCTCCTGGTGGACACTCTACTACGGCCAATTCACTAGCCAAGAGGCTGCACTTGTGCAAGCATATGCTGATGACTTGAGCGTCATTATATCTGGCCCAGACCCATCAACGATTGGGACGATTGCCCAATCAACCCTGTAATCGTCTGGAGAAATGGGCAATAAACAACCACCTTTCGCTTTGCCCCGGCAAAGACAGTGGTGGTAATGTTCGCAAGAAGGAGAAAATGGTCTTTAAGACCAATTTTTCTCCACAATATCCAGCTTAGCCTATCAAAGGAAGCTAAGTATCTTGGTGTCATCCTGGACAACAAGCTGGTCTTGGAAGAATCACCATTCAAGTCGTATCAAGAAGGCAACTGCTGCTCTAGCACAATGCCGTAGAGCAGTTGGCCCTACATGGGGGCTACAGCCAAAAATAATGATGTGGCTCTACTGTCAGATTATCCGACCTATCCTGACCTATGCTTCATTAGTGTCAGTCAGCGCAACATACCAGCGCAATATACAGGACAACCTGCGCAAGGTTCAAAGGTTGGCCTGCCTATGCATCACTGGCGCCTTTAAAGGCACCCCCACAAGGGCAATGGAGATGCTACTTAACCTCCCCCCGCTGCACCTGTACCTCCAGGGCACAGCCATTAAAACGGCACACCGCCTGAGATGTTTAGGCCACTGGAAGGGGACTGGTTACTCAGTGTGGCACAAGAAAAGTCATATTGACATCTGCAACCAAGCAATGGAAGATATCCATCTTCTCTCATTGCCAGTGGATTGCAGTTCCTGCACTCTCCATCTGGAACGCCACTTCGCGATTCAGATCAGCGACCGTGACAACATCACTCCACCTGTACGACCATCTGACCCATCACAGCTTGTCTGTTACACCGATGGGTCACGACTAGATGGATCGACTGGTGCTGGAGTATTTATTCAATCCACCAAGTTTGATTACAAATTCAGCTTTCCACTTGGAAGCTTCCCCTCAGTTTTTCAGACAGAGATTCTTGCAATAAATCATGCTGCAAGGATTCTGCAGTCTTGGAACACTGCAAAAATGTCCATCACCATTCACAGTGATAGTCAGGCTGCTCTGAAAGCTCTTATGAGCTTGAAGATACATATCCCCTTGCTGCGAGAGACATGGTACCTTCTTCACAATCTTGGAGGGCTTAATCTTGTGGAACTCTGCTGGATTCCAGGCCACTCAAACTTTGATGGCAATGATCAAGCTGACGAGTTGGCTCGTGACGCATCCGGCACTGCCTTCATCGGTCCAGAACCATCCCTCTGTATTCCTGTCTGCTCTGTCAGAACAGAATTGGAGGCGTGGATGAGCCGAAAACATGCTGAAGAATGGAGACAACACTGTGGCTGTCGTCAGACAAAGGAGTATCTTGGACAAGGCCTATCCCTGTCCAGGGAACTTCTCCGGCTGCGGCGGAGACAGTTACGATCTGTTCTTCAGATTATCACTGGTCATGCTAATTTGGCAAAGCACCAATCCATCCTCATGCGCACGGCATGTGCAACCTGTCCCTTCTGCCAAGAAGAAGACGAGACTTCTTTACACTATGTTGGCCATTGTCCAGCATTTGCTGTAACCAGATGGAGGAATTTTGGAGTTTTTAAATCTGATGATCTCGCATCTATTCCGGTCAAGCATTTAGTCAGTTTCCTTCAGGACACTGGCAGACTTGACCGCTATATCCCGGATCCATGCTAGCCCTGGGCGCTGGAGTAATGGGCCTTCCATGGCCTAAATTCCTGGTCCCGGTAGCTACTGTGGACCCGCCCTTATTAATGTAATGTAATAAAACCCTTCCTGCCACATACCTTAGGAGCACCATCAATTTCATCGATTATTAAACAGTTTGGTCGTTGGTCTGAACCCAACACTGATTTCATCTGAGTTGTTTGTTCGAGTTTATGTTGGAATGTTTCGGCACTTCTATCATCACTGTAAAAAGTATCGAATAATAGGTTAATGAAAAAAGCATTACACAAATCACAAACATTGTTGTAAAAGTTTAAATCATTTATTAAGGGTTGAGATAAATAACTTATGGTTACCAACTAATAAGGATTGCACTTCAAGCAATTTTGCCAAAAAAATGGCGACCCTGGCAAATATTCATTGTATGACAAAAAAATGAGCAGTCAAGAAAGACAGTTATAATATGCATATTAATAATTGTAATACTCATATTAATATCCGAAATACTTATAATAATTCTCGAAATACTTATATTAATACTCGATAGTCGATAAACTAAAATTAATTCTCGATATACTAATATTAATACTCAAAATACATAATTTAATAATCAAAATATTTATATTAGTACTTATTATACTTATATTAATACTCGTAATACGAAAGAATGTTTCCTGCAACAAAGAAACAATCAATTCACCTTGCATTCATCTCAACTACATGATATCCTGCATGTTTTGCAATAATATGAGCCAATGTGGTTTTCCCAAGCCCAGGTGGACCACAGAGTAAAGCTGTTTTCAACTTCGGACGATTTGTACTGTCCAATTCCTGGGAATTAAAAAAAATGAATTTATAACTGAATTTTGGTTCACAATTGGGAAGCTAGGAGTGAGGTTTGGAAGGCAAGGTAGTAATCATCTATCTTTATAAATATGATTAATAATATTGTTTTTGGTTTTACAAAATCTAATTTAGTCAAGCTCAAGTAAGTGATTAGATGGATATGGCAAGTTCAAAATTAAATGTTAGGATATGCAAATAAGTTTGGTTACAATGATAAAATATATTCAATATTTTTTATTCAAAAATAAAATAAAAAAAGAGTTTCTAAAAGAGGACATATGGAACTATGCACTACATAACCTTTTTTTCTGTAAATTTACATAAGAAAAACACATTAATTTTAAATTTTAAATAACACAATAAAAAAAAAAGCTCAGAAATAAAATCAACGCTTACATCTTCTTCTTCGGTGGTGGTTTCAGTTTTTTTAAATTTGTTAAAATGTTCCGAAGTTTTTTGCTTGTCTTTATTAAAACTTTTCTGTTCGGTTGGTTTCTTTGGGTGAAAGTCGCGACCGAAAACAACTTTGTCCCAAAGTTTCAGCCAACGAAGTAAGGAGCGGTTTACACCCTGCATTTTAGAAAAAGGGTGGTTTTTGTGTTTTAACCTGACATGTTGTTGTGTTTTTACAGACATCTTCACAGAATGCATCCTAAATCCATAAGTAATGCTGTATATAGAATTACGCTTATATCAAGATGCTGACATTATTAACTGATTAGGTAGGTTGTTTCTCGCCAAATGTTCTGTCAGTTTAAAATTACGATCCACTTAAATATTAAAAATCTCATTTCTTTGTACACAGTTCTGTAAAAGCACACAAATTGGTAAACCATTTCTAAATATCGATATTAATAGAATTAAACTGTTTTAAGCTTCTTTCTAGCAAAAATGGATATTTTAGATTTTAATAGAGTAAAGTTCAGTAAATCATTTTTGAACTAACAATTACATTTGTCAAAAAACATCAAACTTATTACTAGTTAACCAATGTTTTAACCATTATCAAAAACTATTATATGTTAAGCTCTAAGCAACAACTTTAAAAAATTTCTTACCTCGTCGCTTAGCAAATGGGTATAGCGAGAGGGGGCAAATTTATTGACCCACAATCCATCCATTGATTCCTCACTGCTGTACACCCCTTCGTCTTCTAACATTGAAGTTGATGAGTCAGCAAAAAGTTGATTGGTCAGCGAATCTGAGAGTTGCAGTGAATGAGAACGAACTTCGTCGGTGATCCGACGGGATTCTACACGAGCCTCTTGCTGGAACTGGAAAGAAATTGATAAATATTACCAAAGAACAGGGACTTTATTTAAAAAGAACAAGACATTAAATAAAGAAAAGTTAACTCTATTTTAAGCAGTAGTGATTTGTTTAATCCATACAGTTTAATGGGGAACTAAGAAAACTTGAATAGGGACGATTTAGTGCTCGGAAATTGATAAAAATTTGAAAAAAGTGCAAGGACTCAATTTAATAGTTCCAAAATAATAAACAGAGAATAAAAGGTGGAATTTATTTACAACGAATAAAGCAATGGTTCTTTTAGACCACACAGGTTAATGGTGGATCAAGAAATCATTTTTTGGGGGATAATTTTGCTCTATACAACGACTTTATCAAGATACTTTAAAGAAGAAACAAATTTCGGTACCGGTAAGTATTTAAAATATTTCCACCTACTTTTTCATAAATTTTCTGACGCAATTCCGTCATTGAGTAAGGAAGGAGTTGCGCGGATCGAGACGTCGTCATTAAATCTCGCGTGTTAATAACCTGGGTAGGATCGGCATTTTACAGAATGAAATTGAAAGGTTAAAATTCAATCTAGTGCTTAATATCGGAAAGAATAACGATGACTATCTGTGCGATACATGGTGATGAGTTGTTTTTTCTAAACATTAATTAATTAAAGCAGTAGGAAAAGAATACATTTATACATCACACAGAATGCGACTAGTTGGGTCGAACTACACTCGCATTTGTCAGATTTTTCTCAATTAGGTTGAGAATTATTCGTCATTACATCAATTTACCTGCTTATGAAGTTAAAACCAAAGCAGGGATACACTGCGCACTAAAAGAAATTTGAACATAAACAAAATATTCTAGATTAAAAAAAACTAAATTCTCACCTGTGCTTGAGCCCGAACCCGCATGTACACCCGGTTCCCATCAGAGGAAGTAGCCGATATAAAGTCGCTGTGCACAGGAGGATGCATCAGTACGTTGGTGAGTCGGACGTTTCGGCTCTGCACCTCTGTGTCAAGGTCTGTGAGAGGAAAAGTTTAATCCTATTTGCACAGCTGGTTATCTTAATTTGCAATAAGGTAGCCAAAACTTTGTTGAAACAAGGGCTGCCCAGTAAGTTATGTCTTTGGGCAAGACATTCAGTGGATATTGCCCAACGACATAACCAATTAATTAGCAAGTTCTACTAAAACTAAAGGAACTTATCAATCATACACAACGCACTTTAATAGCTCTGGTGTACTTATTTAGGTCAGCTTGTGAGAAAATACACTAACAGTTCACCGGAATTGTAAACATGTTTGTCCTAATCGATCAATTAGCGACAATATTTTTCTCAACCATTCTTTTTCTGTGCTTACATAGATTTCAATGAACTCAACACTGATACCCCACAACACAGAATAATACAAAATCAATGTGCCACATTCTTACCTCCGTCTAAAAATTCTTTCGCTTCATATTTGCTTTGTTTATACCTTTGTATCTTTTCAATCATTTGTGGAGTGGCGAGATGCTTTTTTCGACGTTTTTCCTCCTGTCTGATATCAGAAGCAAGGATGGAAGTTTATGTCAATTGGTTTATCCCAAATGCAATTTATGCACAATAAGTGAAAATTATTAGTTTTTAACCAAGTGCAACACAAGATTTAGTATAATGAGCACTGTCTGATCATGCATAAATTATACCTGATTCACAGTGCAGTATAGTCAAATGCATATCGGACAGAGTTAAAAGGGTATTGGAAACATAGCACTATTTTCAGCTTTGTGGCGTTTCCGCAGTGTATTTGAAAAATATATTGCTTTTTAACTCATTCAACTATTAGATAAAACAAGAACGGTTAAATGCCAAAAAAACATGGGACTAACAAATCCTCACAATATTAATAAATTGCAAACAACCATCTGAAGTTATGATGCACTGATTTAAAAAAACTTAACATACGATGGGAATTTGGCCAGGGAGAAGAAATATGGAGGGACATGGAGACAATTATATAAACTTTTAAATTTAGACTGTTTATTTTAACATCTCTATACGCTTTGTATAGTAAATTACAGTCAATTGGGTAAAAGAAAAACAACTTTACCGTTCTTTCTCCCTGTCCTTGTCTTCATCTAATGTAGTTGGCATGCTAGGTTTTTTAAGATTTCTATAATTTGTTGTTGTATTTTCAGAAATGCGTGGTCGTTTTGGCTCAGGTGCTAAAAATAGTTTATTAAATTGTAGCAAATAAGCTGGTAGCACAAAAAACAAAACGAATGTTGATTTCATGTACACTCAAATAAAATTTTATATGATTTCTCTTTCGGCCTTATTATTCATAAGATAAGTTCCTAGTCTAGCAGGTGCTATGTTCAATTTTACCCTGACCACTTTCTGTGTAATAATGCCCTTTAGCAACACTTAACAAGCATTGATCCTGTGGCTTCAAATGGATTACTCAACAGAATCCAATTTTCAACAAACTGCAACAGCTACAGTAACCCAACTGTGGGTAAATCTAAGAAGTCTGTATTAACCACCTTCACTGATTGTCCGCCACATGGGGAATAAAATAAGAATCCTATCCTTACCCATAGACATGGTGTCATCATCGATAACAAGATCATTTTCAAAACCGAATGGCAGGTCCTCATTATTTTGTTCGTTTTCGCTTGGTGAAAATAATTTTTTTCGTTTTGCAGACTTCTCTTTCTTGTTGAAAGCAATGTCGGGAAGTTGTTCATTTCCCTTGTTGGTATTGTCCTTTATGGGTTCTGTGCAATGTTTGTTTATTAGCACTACTAGCACTTGCGATATTATGTTGATTAGTCTAGAAAGTATTGTAGATATCGAAGAGATCTTACAACCCGATGGAGGTACACAAAAACCAAGTATATTACCTGGTTGCAAATTAAAACTAGATGACCACACTGCATATTGGGGAGTTACAACAAAGATAACCTGCTTTTAATATTTTTGGTGGACAAAAAAAAACAATATCACCAAGAAAATTTATGACAATTTAAAGAATGGAGAAGACGGGTATGTTTTTTAGACTTCTCATACTGTCATCGGCTGTGGTTAGGTGAGATCGGCATACCCATGGATATTCTATTCACAGATTTGCTTTGGCAAGGAACCGACCTGTTTGATTGAAGTCTTCTAGCAACTCCAGCTCATCGGCATAAGCAGATTCAAAATAATCATTTTCATCAAAACCAGGATCGAACGTTTCGGTTTCCATGATCAGCTGATTTTGTTCAGGTTGTTTGGCTGAACAATTTATATTTACAATACATCGCCACAGTAATGTAACTTTTCGCGCCAAATCCTTATAGAAACATAAAAATCTTACTAATGTCATGAAATTTATTATTTAGATTTATATTATATTATAATTGTTAATAGTATTGTTAATATATTTAGAGCAAAATTTATAGTAAATTGATATATTTTAACTAAATAGTTTTATTATTTTTTTAATT
>CH003412.1:2396121-2420146 GCA_000149265.1 Ciona savignyi | reverse complement strand
TAAATTCATCTCAGGACGCCAACACAGCAACGAACATGAGCTTATCCGACCCACACATGAAACATAATGCTTCCAAGTCAGGTATGTCAATTTGAACTCTAGGTTAAAAATTAACATGTTATTTTTAAATTTAACAATAATTTGCGTTTAAACTTATATGCAGTTTTTTTTGTTTTATTCCTTTTCTTGCTAGTTTTATTAATATGATAGAATATTCTTGTTTTATCCCTGTGAATGATAAAATGCAAGGAGCATTGCTTTTAGGCAATCGTCAGATTACGTTGTGCCCAATATCAGTTTACATTTATTAAGTTTTAGTACAACTTATTAATCCACTGAATTAACAATGTCCAATAATGTCTTGCCCAAGAACACAATGATCTAACCAGCGGTTGGTTACGATCGCAAAACCTTTTAGTTGCCTGCATATCACTGATGCTCTTACCAACTAAGCTATTCGACCAAATATTTCCAGTTATAATTTTTTATTTGCATGGTGTTGACTGTTAAGGGGACAAAAAAACAAATCATAATCTTGTTTACCATATCTTTTCTGCCACTTGTTTTGTTTCAATAACTTAATTTACTATTTGGAGTACCTTTACTGCCGGATCTGGGTAACGCGCAATTTTTATTAAACCCGGATCTGGGTAACGCGCAATTTTTATTAAACCCGGATCTGGGTAACGCGCAATTTTTATTAAACCCGGATCTGGGTAACGCGCAATTTTTATTAAACCCCCCGTATCAGGTGTGACTGTAAATCTGTTTACACTACATGGATGGTTGGACAAAAAAGTTTGTAAAACGATTAACAAAACTGCAAATTTCATTCAGGGTTGGTCAGCACTGGTGAGTTTCTACAAACTCTCTCCCAAATGTCCATCCATGATGAAGGTAACCTCGGTGAGCGTGGGTATGGAGAGTCAGTGGCAAACCAATCACAACACGGTGAGAACAGGATTAAATCATGGTTACGCGATGGCTGACGATTTTTTGTTGATATATGTATATTCTGCCAGATAGTCCATTCATAGCAGGGGTGGGCAACATACGTCCGGCCCGTGAAGGGATTTCGACCGGCCCCCAGACTGTATTTAACAATAACCTGTAACGTAGCCCAGGTCCGGCCCGTTGTCTGTATCCAACCACACACTAATGTAGTCCGACGTATCATTCCTAAAAGTTGGCTATCGCTATACTCTTACGGCACTGTCATTGCGAGCTGGTGAAATAATCAATTACCTTAGTGAACAAACAATTGTGTTAGCACACTTTTAAACAAACAATATAAGGTAAAAACAGAAAGCATTGTAAACATCAGACACTACTGGGTACTTTGATTTAAATTTCAAATATAAATGAATTTTATGAATTATTTAGGATTATTAACTATGGAATATGCTATGAAACGTAAATTAGAAAGAGAGTTTCGAGCATTTAACAAAGATTAGATACCAAAGTATTATTACAACGGTTGGCAACAAAGCAGTAGGTTTACTGTATGGTCAGAGAGTGTTGCGTTAGTAAAAGAGTACAACATTAGTCGTCAATATTCGACGAAACATGGAAATTGTGGCAATAATTTAGTGTATAAATATGTGGTTAAGTTATTAAATATTATTCATCTAATAATCCGGTCATAGGCGCCGACTTTGCCAGAAACGATGAGGGCGAAAATTTATGTGACGTCGTACTAATGAGTGTGGTGTGACGTCATAAAACTAACTACTTACGGTAAACTGACGCAATCCTTTTGAACCTGTGTTGCACACGTTCACTGATATAGCAAACGAGCTACTCAATTTATTGAAAAAGAATCCGGCCCACCAAGATCTTCAATTTCCCACATCTGGCCCGCCTACTAGAAAAGTTGCCCACCCCTGATTTATAGCGATGTCCATTACTAAATTTAGGTTCATATCGAAAGATTCCAAATTATTTTTTGATTGAAACTCATTGAAATTAAGTTCCCATTGTGGTTTAAATTGAGTTTTATTTATATAATCTTGATTTAAAATTAAAAAAAGCAATTTTTCTTAAAAAGATCCTTCCAAAATTAATCCTCTCCAAATTGCCTCTTCCCAAAAATTGTGACCCCCCACATTGATCCTCTGAAAATTTATCCCTCTATCCCTAACCCCACAATTGTTAGTCAGTCAATTATTTCCCTCGAATGGTTCCACACACAAAAATTCCCCTCCAAAATTGACATTTATTGCACCCAGCAGCCGAGAGTGATGATGGAAGCCTCCATCGACAACAGGAGACCGAGTTCAACATCTGGAACAACCAGCTCCACATCTTCTTCACCCAGCACCTCTTCCCACCGTGGCAGAAGCACGAGCAGCTGAAAGATGCGGCTGCTAAACACAGGATCGCAGAGGATGAGAGAAAGAGGCTCCGGAGCATTGAAAAGGAGGTTGAGAGGTGGGTTCATAGAAAAGCTGTTGTGCGCAAGCTACATTAAAATCTTATTCATGTTTTATCCATAAGGCTGGATATATACAGAGATGGTTATATGATGGGTAATACTTGTATGATTACCTCATCCTCACAGTCGGGTTACCAAAGCTATTGCAATGTGTTGAATACTTTGAGTCATTGTTACATTTTGTGTTAAACACATTAGTTCACTGGGTTCCCAACACATTATTTTAAAGTCATAACTGATTTTGATTGAAAGATATTTGCCTAGTATTTTTAATTAACAGATATTTTTACCTTAGATTTTGATTGACAGGCATGTTTACTTTACATTTTGATTGACGCACAACTTTACCTAGCATTTTGATTGACAGACATATTTACCTGACATTTTGATTGACAGACATGTTTACCTTAGATTTTGATTGACAGACATGTTTACCTTAGATTGTGATTGACAGTCATGTTTACCTTAGATTTTGATTGACAGACATGTTTACTTAACATTTTGATTGACAGACATGTTTACCTTAGATTGTGATTGACAGTCATGTTTACCTTAGATTTTGATTGACAGACATGTTTACTTAACATTTTTAATGACAGACATGTTTACCTGACATTTTAATTGACTGACCTGTTTACCTTAGATTTTGATTGACACTTGACAGACATGTTTACCTTAGATTTTGATTGACAGACATGTTTACTTAACATTTTGATTGACAGACGAAGGGAGCTTCAAAGCAGCCAGGAGGTGATGGAGCAAACAACTGAGGATCCGGAACCAGTTCCAACCGAACTGGAAACCCCAGATGAAGATTCTCAGGTTTGGAATGTTTGATCTTACATGGAGAAACATGTTTTCCGTATATTGTGTATTCAGAAATGCATTTCCAAATAACGGGTAGCATAAGGTCACATGCGTTTGAAGGGAAACTTTAAATTTTTTTAGTCCATTAAACTACTGGTTTTAGGCCAAGTATTTTTAATTTCTTGCACAAGGACACAACTGACCAGCTCGTTGCTAGTTTCCATCGCAAAACAACATGGCTATCTGATGATCAGACGAGCTACTACTTGAGCTAACTACCAGGAAGAGGTGTATTGTATTCTAGTCTCGTGCTTATTAAGTCATTCGTTTCAGGTCGCTGTCACCATTTCATCCGTTGACAATCCTGCTGTCAAATCCACCACCAGTGTGAGAAGTGCTGGAAAAAGTGGAAAATCCAGAAAGAAAAAATGACCATTTTGCACTTAAACCTATTGCACAGTATTGTATGTTTTAAGATTTTGAACTTGCGATTAATTTGTTTGTACTGTAACTGTGAAAGTCTTAAATCGCTTTTAAATAAATCTTTATTTTTGTTTTGAAATGCATTTTATTAATATTGGTGAAAGGTTGAGCTAACAATACACTGCAGAGAATGGCAACATGGATTAGCTGTTCAGTAGAATCGTCATCATATTACAAACAAAGGCTGCACATATTTATATGCACAAATCAACAAGAGAAGATTATATATTTCAAGATAATTCTCAAGTACTTGTACACATTATACAAATCTTATAAGATTAAAAAGGCTTATACAAGTTTGTTTAATGAAAGGTTTATAATAGATGACAAATGTATTCATAATGTTTCTTAGTTGTTTTTCTTTGTAAAGCACGAAACATGCTGAATCATGTCAAAACACACAATCATAAAACTATTATGGTCTATTGACCTATTAATTGAAAACTGTAATCTTTACAAATGAAAAATTTAATACTGTTGGCATTTACATGTGTTTTTCAGAAAAAAGTTACTATATTCGATTTCATATGATAGGACAAACATATCTTTCTATTGACCTCAAAGCATTGTAAAAAAAACATTATGCAGAATAGAACCCATTTAGAAAATGTGTTCAAAATTTTATACAAATACAGAGTAGAGTGAGTAACTCTAAATTTTTATGTTTGAAATTTATAATCAATGAAATTAATACATATATCAATTGAATTGAAGCAAGCAAACCATACCACATGAAAATAACAATAAAGAGTGAATTGCACAAGAAGGTATAGAAGTGCTAGTGGTATGGTTCTACTTTTGTCAATTCTTTAATTAAATTGATGACATCCGTGTCAATCATTTGAGGTATAAATTGAATGCCAGAGGTGCAGTTTGCTCAACTTTGTTGGACAAATCGCATTCTGGCACCCCAACTGTGACTTGAAATTCTAATTAATTAGCTTTAAAATCAGACTTAATTTCATTATTCTAATCATGCCAACATGCATACTTGACACAGTGATGCATTTATGCAGTACTATTATACAATTAAAGTATTTTATCATTTAATAAAATTTAACAGATGCTGAAAATATGAACAATTTGTTATTTTAGGATCGGATTACTTATTAAGTAAATGTGTCCATCAAGTATAAAGCAGTTGAGACTGGCGTTCAAAATTACTGACCCTCATTCGCATGAAATGAATGGTAATGATCATTTTAATGAAAGCTAAGACATACAGAGCTGACCACACAGAGTACTTAAGAACGGGGTTCATGTTTTGGTCATTTGTTACAATGGTTACCACAATGGCAACGCAGAGGGTAATTAGACTCAAAATTCCAAAGCATTGGATTCTGTTGCGTCTGTATTTTTTTCCAACGGAAGATGTTTTCTTGCATTGGGGACATTTTGCACATGTACTATTTGGCCGGGTCCAGTAAAAGGGATACAGGCAATACGCACAGATCACCCGTCTGCTCAGATTGCTTCTTTCATCCGAAAGTGGGTTCGGAACAACTGGTTTTAGACTGATCACCCGCTTGCAGTCAGGCCGGGGACAAACTATTCGTTGCGAGCTTGTTTTGCATATCAGGAGACAGTTGCAAGGACAGCGAACGTACTTCTTCTGTGGCGGTGGGGGTCGGATAGGAGTTGCTTCTCCGCATGCAAAGCATTTTATCACATGGAGATGCATTTTGCCCTCAACGTGAAGCGAAGTCTGGCAAACTCTGCAATTTATGACGGCCACCTGCATTAGCGGTGCGGTTTCACCCTCTGGTACTGTCACTACGTTGGGGGCAGTGAAGCTATACGGAGGGGGAAGCTCTGCCAATTCACCCGCAGATTTTTCATATGTAGGGGGGTTGTAGGACGATGATGATGCAACATCACCGTTACTCTGTGAAGGGAGCAATTGCTCTTCTTCATTGTTGCCTTCGATCATTATCAGAAAGGCTTCGGAAAACTAAACATCCGTCAACAAAAATTGATTACAACAGTGCAATAATTGCTACTTTTAAATTTAACTTGGCCAACCTTTGAGATAACAGATTGGAGTTTAAAGAAACTGAACACAATTTACATAACTTATTTCGGTCTCTAAACAACAGTGAATATTTTATATGGGAAATATTTCGGTATCTAAATGAAAGTAAATATTTTATATCAGCATACTGAAAGATAGTCATATGACATCGACACTGCTGCGATCAGCATTATTTTTTAGCGGCTGGACATTGCTAGGTCACAGTTTATTTTAAACAAAATTAGACAAAAAATCCTGGTCAGCTCTGCTTATTACGTAATCTATGGTTTCCTTGCGTTAGCTTAAAAAACAGGAACCATTTGATATTCTATTTTAACAATTGCTCGGTAATCACAATACAAATCTACCAGTGTTGTTTACAACTGCGAATTCGCTTCAGTCATTGTTTTCTTACGTCACATCACGTGATGGTCGTGACAACATAGAGGTCACAGACGTTTCTTTTCTAAACTTATATGGGGATTTGCTAGACACACGTGACTTGGGCATTATTACTATTTTATATATTCAATTTCATACAAGTCTTATTTCTTTCTTTATTTAATAACTTTACTTTTTAGTCATAAGTTGTGTCCAAACATCCTGCCGAAAAAGTGTGGAATAAATTGAATATATCTGGAAGAATGAAGGACTAAATTTTGACGTGATAAAAATTTATACGGAAATCAAACTTCTAAATCAAGTTATTAATGAATTGGATAAATATTTTAAAGATCTAAAATAGTTCATTTGGTCAGAGACGACTGGAATAGGTGATTCCTTATGTACCAACCTATTAAGCCTACTGTAGTCTATAGTACCATACGGACATGCTGTCACTGATTTCCGTCCTCGGCAATTTCAATGCCTTCGCACTCGTGCATCCGTCTCGTGTTGCGTCAACTGTATTCACACTTGCCCGACTCTCTGCTAATTTATTGGTGTATTAATCCAACATTAATCTACGCGTATTACTGGCTGCATTTGAATGTAATTGATTATTTTAGTTGATGTGTAAATTAGTGATTTTTTAGTTGGTTTAGTATATAGTTATAGTCTATAACCGGGATGTCGACAAGTCTAGACCGTCTGCGCGTTAACGTAATGAGAGATCATGTAGCGTTTCGTTTTCCTAATGTGCAACATTACAGGAAGTCAAAAAGTAAAAATGGAAAGTGAGGAAACTGGTCGTTAAAAGTAGGAAAAGTAATTATAAACCGGACCCCAAACCTAACTCAACCACAGAACTAACCCTAATTTAAATCCAACATTAACACTAACCCCAATGCCATAATCTTTATGTTAAAACTTTTTTTTCATTGCCTGCTTGCTTTTTTCCGTTCTTTTAGTTTGACCCGATATGTCATAACGATCATGTTGAAACGATCATAGGAAATCTCTTTGGTCAAAATTCTATGATAATCCTAATAAATCTAGCGTGTCTTATGTGAAAATTAGTCCGTCCCGCAAAAAGGACTTTAACTTGTATTTAAATTTGTGACATTGATGATACGTGACGCGGTATATGCCCAAGGATTACCGACTTGAATATAAGGATTACATACTTGAAAATGACTTGAGATGGTTTTTAATGCGTTTTTACCTTTAACCCAAAGTCTTGATGGAGTGTGTAAAAGGTTTATTTAATAATATTTCTATAGTGCTGTGCATTAATATTATAAGCAATCCTCATATATTATATAAATATAAATTATATATACATAAAGATTTACTTGTAAACAGCCACGTGTATGCAACACATTAATTTTAATCTTCAGTGTTGATTAATATAAATTTATTTTATTTAAAAACAATCCTTGTGTCAAGCCAACGACATATAATACTTATTATATGTCGTTAGTCAAGCCCATCAATATTGGTTTAAAACTTAGCCCGCTAAGGGAAAATGTCGTGTTAACAGCAGAAGGCTATAAATATGAAACACAACTTAAGACAAACTGCTCAATTAAATAAAGATGGAGCCGTTTGGTTTTGTTTGAGGGTTGGGTAGGGTTCTGTATAGGGTGAGTTTAGAATAGTATAAGTGGTACGACCTAGTTTTTACACTTGTAGTATGTCGCTTCCTTTGCTCATTCCACAAGTCATTTGGTGGCCAAGGGAAAGTCACGGCCTGGTATTACTTCCTAGACGAAGCAATCTACTCAACGCGGCCAGACAGGTCAGTGACCGAAATAACTACACCAAGAGTCGAAAAAATGATGTCTTCTGCGGCAATGTGGTGTTTAAATCGAAATAAACCAGTCAGGGTGTTTTGTGTATATGCCATGGTAAGCTGCGCAATAGCATTTTGGTAACGGGATACACATGCCCGTCACCGGCAGCTGTTTTCTTTGAAATTAATCTGTCCCGTTATTTTAGGCGATAAATACAATAGTATAGCGTCGATGAGTTAACACTGTGTCAGGAAATAATATAAAGTTTTGAATGTGGAGTCAGTCTGTCTTTTAATCATTGTAATTTTCGCCTTTGCCATCTACTATCTTTTAAAACGTCATTTTAAAGAATTACGTCGAGTTCATAGTTTTACTTACTAAGTGCGAACACAGCATTATTAAGCAATGTGGCATTCCTTTCCGAGTACATTTCAGGAGAAAAGGTATGTTATTTTTTTATTATGCAGAAGAGGATCTTATGCGGTTTAAAGGTTTTGTATCACACTTAATCCGCGATCTGAAAATGGAAAATTACAAGATCAGTTCGTAAAAATCCAGGTCGTGTTCCACAACTATAGAAGAGAATTCCGGAATGAAATCTGAGGCTTCCTATCAGAAGTACTGATATGAAAATTCATTTTCGCAGCACATTGAGCGATGCCGACACGGCAAGCAGTAAAACGCTTTCTTAGTATGCTATGAAAGTTGTTGGCATAGGCAAACTATACACATAGCATATAATCAACGATAAACTTCATATAAGGCTCTCTCGTGAAAAGCCGCAGGCTTACTTCGTCGCAACCACCATTTTCATGTTATAGCACTATGTACAACTGATATTATATATAAAAAAACACACACCGATATGCGTAAAAAACACACTAATATGCATTGAAGACATATATACATGTACATGTTTACGCACATATATGACACTGCAAATTAAAACTCGTTGTGTTTAGGACATAAATCATAAAATTGTAAACTAGTCTGTAACTTAACGCCAAAAAGGTTTTTGAGAAGTTTTAAAACGTTACCTAGATTTTAAAATGGATTAGTATTCCGCCTAAATGTCTTTGTAAAAAAAGTGTTATATTATGTATTTTAAGGTGCCTGCCTGCGATGTCGGTACCACTCGGGTGGAAAGGATTGAATTATTTATTATGCGTGGCACGTATGTCTGTTTAACATACAAAGGTTCAGCTCGAGCAGTCATTTTCTATGGTCTATAAACTTCTAAGGTCTATAAACTTTTTGTACTGAACTAAATTATATATGGCAAAGCAAGTGGGCCATTCAATTTGATCTGCAAGTTCGCAAATTGTCTGAAAGTTTTAAAATGATCGGGCATCGCTTTTCAAACCAAGGACACATTACAAACTATTTCGATTAGTATTTCTGGCAAATAGGGAATACCCTTTTGGGTTATCGTAAATAATTATGTTTTATTACATCTGGGAGTAATGTAACATTCTTGCAAGTTTTATCCTGATTGAACAACTGGAGAGAAGAGTAGGCCCTATATATTATCCCGAGGACTAATTTTTAGTAATCAAATTCATTATCATACCGCGCCTGTTGGTAACATACTTGAAAGTTTTTACCCGATTGATTAATTCCTTTCTATTCATGAGCATATTGAAATCTTTGCCGGTAAGACGTACTTTATCTTTTTCGGGTTTCCCCTTAAAGATCTCTAGTACGTACTACCCGAGGTATGCTAACTTTAAGGCCATTACCTAATACCGGCTAAAAAAATACGGATCAGAAAACTTGTTTATGACACAATTCGCGTTACAAACCATTAAAGAAACAAAAAAGTAATTACAAAAATATGTTTTTTTAATAGATTGTCCTTATTACTAAAATTTATCTATTTGTTAATGCGCATAGGATGTTATAGAAAACTAGAATTATATTCGAATAAGAAATGTTATGATATAACGATTCCGATATATGAAGTACTTCCTTTGTAAAATCCTATAAGACTTCGGCTCTTATTGTTCTATACGTCAAAGTAAAAACACTTACAGTAATCGAAAGCCCGTATGTAGCAGACGTGTTAAATTCGGCATGGCTATGTAAAATTGCACATAAGCTATTTATGCGGTGTAAAAGATTGCCACTTTTAAAAGATCACATATTTCAAAGTTTTGTCCGGTGATTCGGCTAGTTGCGAAATTGGACCAAAATTACTGGAAAGTTGAAATTCTTGAGAAGTCAGTTTATCTTTTAATGGCAAAAAATTTCTCGAAAATACAAACACAATTTAGATGTGAAATTTGTGGTTGATTCTTGGAAAATTGAATTGACGTACCCGTATACAAGGTCGTATACATTTATAAGGGGATTTGTTTATATTAAACAAAGAAATTTCATTCTAGTAAAAATTTACCAACGAATCAAACATTGTGTTCAAGTGATGCAATCTAAGAAAAACTACAATTTCTTTTTGTATTGAAGCGTTGTGAAAATTACGTGTCTTTTAAAAAGGCATACACACACATATTGCATTTCGGTTCTGAACTTAATTCCTCATCTTTGCCCTCCAAATCGGAAATTACTCATCAGTATTTCGAACGATGAATGGAAAAATACTGGTAGCTTTACCGGCCAAAGGCTGCGTCGACGGCCCTTTATAAACCGCCGACTGCCGCGGATTATACTCAAGCCGAACTCGCGCGATGGAGGCAATTGGTTTGCCGCTTAGAGATCTGAAAATCGTCATAAAAACGTTAAACGTCTGGCGTTGCTTTGGATGCCTTAACCATATGTATAAACTCACTCATGTTTTTTTTTAAATGGCTTTGCTTAAAATAATGATTCCGTGTTAATTAGGTAGCCGAGGAAAATGATAATTTGTTCGGTATGGCATAAGAGTAATAATGGACTACGCGTGTGATCAAATTGAATACATTGACAGTTTAGACTCTCGAGCTATCCTACATATTATGCTTAGCCGGATAGTTTTGGTATTTTCAGAAATTGTCGCTGGAATAATATAGCGAGACTGTTATACAACAAATACGATAGATTAATTTATGTACGCGGCTAACGATCTTAGAGAGACAAAATAATATACTAAACCGGTCGATTTTAACGATGTGCATATCTATTCTTATTGCCTGTTAAAACAACGTATTCGGATTGTGGATGTTATAATAGCACTCAATCTGCACATAATAAGCCTAAACCTATGCGCACTTAAATTGCTCCCATTAATCGATTTACCATATTTCCCTGTGTTTTGTTACGTGACAGTCTGGCCGGATAAGCCACTAAATAACCGGTGGTCCACTGAGACCTCTGGTCGGTAGCGCAAAGGCCGTTTTATATTCACAATATTTAAAATCCGTTTTTAGAATAGATAAAAGAGAATATAACTAGTTCTTTTCTGTTTTGCCTGATTTAGAACTGTTGGCCTGATTTCTGTTTGCCTGATTTAGAAATTCAACGTTTCCTTGACCTGCTGTTAAAATGTCTCCCGCTGGATCTCAGAAGCCTTCATGGAGGCAGAGTTGGGGAAAACCCTTCGATTTCCTTTTTGCTGCTGCTGGTTATTGTATCGGACTCGGGAACGTGTGGAGGTTCCCGTATCTGTGCTTTGAGAATGGAGGAGGTGAGTCGTTTCGGAAGTTTTTAGTTGATAGTTAAGTCGTTTCGGCAGAAACGTTATTTAGGACTCAATCACATACTCAGACGAAATCGAACTATATACTGTACCCAGTGGTGCAGGGATCGAAACCTAAACTGATAAATACGGCGCGCGACGGCCTAAGATACGGCGCGCGATAATTATATCGTTAATCAAATCAATTGGTCATGGAGAATTCTTTATCGGCAAGACTAAGCATGGGCAACATACAGCCCGCGGGCAGGGTCCGCCGTGTGAAGGGATTTCGACCGGCCCGCAGACTTTATCTAACCATACCGTGTAATAAAGATATTGAAAAATATTCAACTAATAAATCGGCCCACCAAGAACTTCATTTTTCTACATTTGGCCCGCCGACTAGAGAAGTTGTCCACCCCTGGGCAAGACGGTTAAAAATCTCACGAATGGCTGCGCCGCTCTTAAAAGACGTGACATGCAGCAGCATCCAATAACGTTAAATAAAGTTATGTACTAAAATCCGTTTCGGTATTTTGCTTAAACACACGAGTCAAGTAATTTAAATTGAACTCTCTGTGACCTCACTAGTGGATAAACACTGCGCCTATGACGCCGCCTCATAAAAATTTAATAAACGCTGTTTGAAACCTAGAAATTAAAAGCGTATCAAGCATAGATCGTATATATATAAGTACTTTACGTCACACCTTACTAAATTCTACTTTATGGAAATGTATTTTGTTCGAGTTTTGTTTCCCCGATTTTTAGACTTATTAATCCCTATTAAACATTAAAACGATCATTTTTATCAAAGACCAGCATTTGAAACAACTTGCATTTACAGGAGCGTTCCTTATTGCGTATATTCTTTGCACGGTTTTGGTTGGCGTCCCGATTATAATTCTCGAAACGTCTTTCGGCCAATGCTTCAGGTCCGGCATTATGAAGACATGGGGAAAGGTACCGATATTCAAAGGTAAGACCATTTTTTTATGTTTTATATAATACGTTGTTTCGATGAAATTCTCATAAAAACTCCAGTAATTGGTCATCATTTAAAAGTAGGGTTTACTTAAGGGGGTTTAAAATGGCGCTATATACGGGAAAATTACACGAGTCAATATAAAGCAACGACCTTAATAAACGAAGTTCTTAAAAAGTTCAGCGAATGATGTGACAACAGTTTGTGTGATTATCCAACAGCCAGTCACATTTCACAATCAATGACTCCCGTGTATCAGGCCAGACTAAACAAATGTCGATGACGTCACATATTTCTAGCCTGATGAGAGTACCATTCACAAGACTAAAAATTTAAACTCTTATATACTTGTACACCTAAAAAGGAAACAGCGACCGTTGCCAATACACAAAATGTCTCCTGCCCGTCAATATAAGATGATTGGGCGAGCATAATGAGGATTTCGAATTGGATTAAAACGGAAATATTAGTCAAACCCTATCCTCAGGGGGCGTTCTAACACCGGTAATTGTCAGACTACTTCCCACAATCGGGTCTGGTAATACTCTAAAACCGATCAGCTTTAAATAACTTGGTCTGCTCTGTGTTGTGTATTGCGTCAGTTTGTATAAACCCATTAAAAGACAAAAGTTCGGGCAACCCCGCGAGTATAACCAGATCCGACCTTTCACTTCTCCGACAGGAATTGCCATCGCGTGCTTGGTCTGCATCTTCCACACCAACACCTACTACATTGTGGTGCTTGCGTGGGTGTCCAAGTACCTCGTTTCCAGTTTCTCTTCTACCCTTCCGTGGTCTGTTTGTGGGAACGAGTGGAACACGGACAAGTGCGTGCAGTTCGCGGTCGCCGCCAGTGGTACTTTTAATTCAACTCGCAACAGCTCGATACCGGTCAACCAAACGGTTTCTGCGGCTGAGGAATTTTGGACGTGAGTTTAAAGTTTTTCATTTGTCACTAATTTCGAATCGACGACGATGATTCAATTTAACACTTTGGTGCTGTGGTTTTTGTGAAGGTATATGTATACTTATACCTGTATGGATATGACAGCCTACCTTTAAACTACGAATCACTGCCGATTAGCCCGGTGGGTTAGTGCGTCGCCTTTCAACCGATGTGGTAGGATCGAGACTATAGTCACTATTTGTTCGGTTTTGGCCCTTGGAAAGAGCACTTAGAGGAAATCCCCCGAATCCAGTGGAATTATGGGTTTAAACCAAAGGGCTTTCATTATACTGTTCAACGCACTGCGAATTATTACCTGTTTTACAACTCCAACGAAATTTCACATTCACGCGGATAAAACACGAATATCCCAGACGTTATTACGACGAAAAACGTTTCCTATACTGTTGCGCATAACACGCGGTACAGTGGATCACGTTGCCTAATACCCTAATTCACATATTTTCATATTAAATTACAAGTAACTAAATCGATGGCAACTTGCTAAGTCGATGGTAGCAATGCTGATGTATCACCAGATAAAATTTTTAAAACGCACTTACCATTGATGTATTAGCTGATTCGCAGCCATTATAAATGTTAAAGCTAACCCAGTATCCGCATTGCAGGAGGGAGGTTCTCGGCAAATCGCCCGGCATTGATCACATTGGCAACCTGAGGACAGACTTAGTGCTTTACCTCGCAATACTGTGGCTGATAACCTATTTTGCCACGTTCAAAGGAATCAAATGGTCCAGTAAGGTAAGGCCGGTCCGGCAAACCACTTATTTGTCGACGTACTCAGTCGTTTAACGCGACCTAAAGAATACCTTCCAAAACTATCCAACCGTAATAAGTCCAGTATATAGAAATTCCCCAAGGTTTAATATGGACTGTTATCGTAATTGCTGTGAAATTGTTTCTTATTTCTGTCCCTTTCTTGTTACGTGCAGGATTCCAGATATAGTCATTTCAAGCCCTGTGCTTTGTCCAACCCAGTAATAATGTTCGACATTGCTTTGATAATGATTTGCGACGGTGTTTTACGTTCTATGTCTCAGACGTGTTTTGCATTCATTTCTTTTTTTAACCATCCACAACTCAAAACTTTCAATAAAACAACACAACCTGTGGTATTTGAACGGATTAATGCTATATTTTAACATGCCTCAAAGTGACGTTTAACTTTTCAACCCGTTTTTTCGCAGGTTGTCTACGTCACCGCGACCCTGCCAATAATTCTTATCCTTATTGTGCTCGTTCGTGGTTGCATGTTAGAAGGCGCCGGAAGCGGAATTTATTTCTACCTAGTTCCAAAGATGTACAAGTTGGCAGAATTGGAGGTAACCCTTTTAACACTTTTAATATACTTCACTCAGCAACTTTTCCGATATAAATAATTCACATATACCCAGAACAGTCCCTAATAAATTAATGTAATCTGATTGATACATGTGTTATAAAAATATAAATTAGAATACATTAGTTGTTCGCTCATGACAACACAAATCATTAAGTCTTATTGTCTTAAAAAAACAAACACAAGTAAACAAGCTATAGGATTTTAACACAATACCACGGGATTTTACCCTAAGCTAATATCATTGTTTCGCCAATCTATATTTGAGGCCTTTTATAATTCTGCAAAACAGTAAACCGCTTTTTGTTCGTATACTTTGCTATTTCTATGGTTAATTTGTGCATGTAGACTATAGACCTCGGTGATCTGCTAATTTTGCAGTCACCACGCAAATTACACACATCACTTTTGTGCCTCAGTTGACGGTTGGCAGAAACGTGAAATTTTGCCGGGATTCGAATTTGGGATGCGGGCCCGAAGGCGTCGGTTTTCGGTAAAATTACCGTACAGCTCAAGTTTTTGTGGCATTCGTTACCTTTACTTTATTCCTTCCGGCTAAATCGAGTCTCTGATTAATTGGAAAAGAAAACCGATTAAATTCCTTGCCACAGGATATAGTGTATTGCTGCAAGATTTGTCCCGAAACGCAATTAACTTGTTTGTGTGTCTGCTACTTTTATTTTTTAAACCGAGCCAAGTAATTTTATTTCTAATTAAACATTGTTTCGTATTCTACTCTATACAGTTAGTCAGTCACCTTGTAGCTTTTAAATTAAATGTTATCGATGAAAAAAAAAACTAAATTCGTTTTTAATGTTGTTGTAGATGTATTTATTTCACCTAAAGGCGCATTATTGGATATCTTTATCTGTACTACATTGGCAGTTATGATGATATTACACCCGCTATAAAACCGGATATCTTAACAGGTCTGGGTGAATGCTGCCACCCAAGTCGCATTTTCCACGGGAATTGGTGTCGGAACTCTTGTTTTGCTTGGCAGCTTCAACAAGTACAACCACAACTTCTTCAGGTACTACACTCTAGGTGTACGTTTTGGAGTGAAAGATTACGGTAGTTTCTAAATACGACAAAAAGGATTAAACATACGCCTTGTTAAACAATAACATTAAGCACTGTTAATGTATTTGAATAAAAAAAATATAACGGTTTAACGGCGCACATGCATAAAACAAAAATTAAGCCCAAACTCGACTCTCTAGAGTCTAGACAGTGATTTATTATTTAAAAGGTTTACAATACCCCAACCAATGTACGGGAATATAATACCAGCACGTCAGGAAATATTACGTCATTGACAGATGTGGTATAAGCTTTTTAGTTAAAACTCTTAGGAAAGTAACTCGATTCTATTTTCAATTCGGAATAGTTAATTTTAAAAGCATGACATTGGTCTCATGTTTTCGGCCGATACCATCGTACACCGATCTACACAATACGAATCTAAATTATTAACGAAATTTTAATTTGAACAATCCTAGGTTGGCCCTTAATAATCTAAATTATTAAAAAATTTTAGTTTGGATAATCATTATGGCCCAATATACTCCATATGTCCCAATATGATGTACGATTTGCCACCGCTTTTTTATTTTTTTACCAGGCTAAGGTTCGAATCCATGATAGACTCGTCCCTAAGACCGTTTGTTTATATGTATAGTTGGTATATATATCGGTCGCGTTACCTATTGGGCCACACCACCGGAATATTTGCCACCGTTTTTTTACCGTGCCAATAAGTTCCGAACATACGATGGGCTCGTCACCAGGACCGTTTTTTTGGTTTAAGAGTAGGTATTGTAAGGGCGACCCCATGTGTAAACTGCAAATGCAAATAAGCTGGAATTATAAAAATCCTTTAGTGCAACGCATTTAAAGTAGCATTCATGTCAGGTCGGAAATCAGTCAGACCATTTTTTTCTTGTGGGCTATAAATATGATTGGCCTTATTTGGAGCAAGTTCCTTACGTAATCGCATTGTTTGAGGTATTGATTTTTACAGTTAAGAAAATATTGTTGGTGTAATACCCATCCAGATAAAATTGTGAACTCGCCTAGTGCCTAAGGAAACGACATCATTCATTCCACTGCGCAGCAATCTTTCACAT
The DNA here is from genome assembly GCA_000149265.1 of Ciona savignyi. NCBI lineage: Eukaryota > Metazoa > Chordata > Ascidiacea > Phlebobranchia > Cionidae > Ciona > Ciona savignyi. The sequence continues at coordinate 2,403,207 of CH003412.1, read as the reverse complement.
CTAATTTTTATTGCTGCATGTTATTTTCTCTGGAGAAAACGACTGTCATTAATCCTTTAACTCTATCGATATTTCCGTGAATACTAAAAACGACTTGCTTTAAATAAACACTTTCATATATTTTGAAGGTATTACTGAAATATACTTCACATACAAAAACGTGCTTTATAGTAATCTAATCTTGATTTTACGTGCTAACTTGGTTTTGCCGATTTAACCATGGTTTCTTTTCAGGGATTCTATTTTAATTGGATTGGTGAATAGTTTCTCCAGCTTTCTCAGTGGGTTTGCCGTCTTTTCAGCTCTTGGATTTATGGCGAATAAGCTGGTAATGTTTGCAATTGATTTTAATATCCCAATCACTGAAAGATTACAAATTATGATCGAAGAAATATGACAGCTTTAAAAGAAAGCAGTAAAATGAAGTAACATGCTCACTTAACTAGAAAAGACTGTGCTAAATTAGTAGCAACGTTAAGTGATAGGTAAAAGTGTCTTAACTTTGCCAAATTCGTTCTACTAGTTTAAACGGATATGTGATTTCCATTTTAATATTAAAAAAACACACCCGAAACTCAGCCCGATAAAAATTATAAACATCCTTAAAACAATAAAGCACCTACATTTTCCACAGGGAACGACGGTTGACAAAGTTGCAAGTTCGGGTCCAGGTCTGGTGTTCATTGCGTACCCACAGAGCATAGCACTACTACCGCTTCCACAACTATGGAGCGGCATTTTCTTCGTGACTCTGTTGTTTCTAGGATTCGACTCACAGGTGCGCTGAGGGATAAAATGAACTTTATATTTCATAACATTTGGAAACATTGAGCACCGGACATTAATACTGATTTCTCACTCACCCTATACCAGTCTATATGACGTTAGGTTTAGACTACGGTAATTGGAAATTATTACCAACCACTAACCCACTCTAACGACATTTACGGTGTTTTTTTAACTACCCCCGCATTCAATTTTCCGACGTTATCCCGTTGGTTGGTGCAGGAAGTGTAGTTCAGACAATTTATTGTACGATTACCTTAGGCCTATGCCCATTTTTCATCGTCTTTCAGAAACTTAAAGTAATTCTTTGGTTTCTATAAATTAATGCGACTTTAAGGTCCTGCACTCACATTTGAAATAAGGAACTTGCCCCGTTAATTCATATTTTTATACTTGAAATTATAAATTTTTACTAAATATCTTCTAGTTAGAGTATATTAGCACAACTTAGGGTTTGGCTACCAAATTTCGTTTCGGCAAATTCTGTCAATCAAAAAGTTGCGGCCAAACTTGAGTACCGTGCCTCGGGATCTTTATCTAAACTATTTTCTCTTTTAGTTCGTCGTGGAAGAATGTTTTGTCAACTTTTTCATCGATTCCTCCCCGAAACTGCGAAAGATCCGCTGGCACAGAGAGATCGTGACTGGGCTGATGTGTTTTTTAAAGTTTCTCATCGGATTATCGATGTTGACTGAGGTTAGTGGATGTCACATCAGACAGTTGGCCGGAAGTTTACTAGATTATCGCCTCAGGAGCAAAACCAGCACCGGTCATGTGGCTAATCGTTAGAATACATCTACAGCTGAATCGACAGAACTTTTATGTTATGTTTTATTATGGCAATACTTTCAAGCTGCTGAATTAAATTTACTGGGCGAAGCATCATCTGTAAAATTTAGCGATTAGTGAGATGGGAACAAAACGTTCTGGGACTAGCAATTTTCCGCGCCCTGTATAGCCAGAATCGTTGGATTTTCACCATTTCCAGCTTTGTATGTATATTCGACAGCATAATGCGACGCAATCTTTGACTCAGAACCAATGGTTGGTTTTTCTATGTAGTCTCTATCTGAACAGAATGCTGTGTGCTTGTATTCAAACGACCGCTCAATAGCTTTTATTTATAATTTCAAACTTCACAGGGTGGAATATACGTGTTTGAGATCTACAACAGATACGCGGCCGCCGGCTGGTGTGTCTTCCTGATTTGCCTGTGCGAAGCGATTGCAGTGGCTTGGGTGTACGGACTCGATATACATTTCAGTGCTATAAGGGATATGATGGGGGATGTCAAAGGCAAAACGTGGTTGATGGTTAGTTGGAGATTCGTATCACCTTTAATATGCACGGTGAGTTCTTTGAAATATGTTGCAGAAAATGTAGCTTTTTTGCTGTCTAAACAAAAGGTTTAAATAAAAAAATGGTAAATTTGCGATGAAAAAAAAACGGTACGCATCTAGGTCTAGAAAACCACGTCAGATGTGGTTATTATGATTACCAATTGTCGTTTTACCCTATTCCATTTTCATTCTCGATTGACTTTCTGATTTAGTTGCTTTTTTTCCATTAGGGTATCGTGTTGTACTACTTGTTCGGGCTGAAGGCGCTTAAAGTTGGCAACTACCTGTATCCGGTGTGGGCTCGCTGCTTCGCCCACCTCATGAGTTTAAGTTCCGTGATTTTTATTCCGGGCTACGCGATTTATATCAAGCTGAAAAGCGGAAAATCGTTTTCCGAAGTAAGTTGGATGTAATATATTTATTTTTAAACGGGTATAGTAGCACACCCACGATGACTGGTCCGTTTAAAAAAAAGGCGCAACAGCTTTTGTGTTTCGGTCTTCGACTGTGCGAAATCAAAGTCGGTACGACAAACTGCAGGCAGTTACCGTTCCCGGAAAATCTATAGTCTACACATTAATCCGTCCGTGTCAGATAAGAAACGTTCATAACCGGCATCGCCAGAATAAATATAAACATCGTGGTTGCACAATCGGAAAGTTCATCAGTTCACTCCTTGAAAACACGACGGTTCCCACGTCCGGCCCGATAAATCGTGTGGATAAAGCTCAAAACACACTTCCAAGAATTAAGAAAATTAATTTAATCTCAAGATCGATACCGAATTATATAACATGTGCCGATTAATTAAATGTGCATAAAGAGCGCTTAATTATTTTTCGGTCCAAGTATATTAGCCGTCATTGTAATATCTATAGGTCCGTTCTAAATTGGTATGATGTATATGAGTAGGTCCCAATTAACATTTGGCAACTTAACCATTATTAATAACACCAAATTGTTATATACCAGAAACCCCGGTTTATGATATCTTATACTATGCCCCATCAGCGCAAACATCGCCATTTTGTTCTCAACCAAGGCGCATATACATCAACGTTACTTATAAAAACTGTTAGACAAATGATTAGCGTTACCGATCCACATACGGCATAAATAATAAAACCATGACGGGTTCGAAAATAATCTGATTAAACTTTAATTTGGCCGAACGATAACAAATTAGGCATTTTGTGCTAAACGTATTGCGCAAAAAAGTATAAACCAGAAGCCGCGTATGTTTGTACATATACACTGCATTAGGTCGGAAAATCCTACGTCGAGGATCGTGGTATTGATATATACCCCCATGTGTGTAAAGTTTTCCTTTGGCCTACTCGGTCACCGGTATCCCAGAATCAAGCTAAAAGCTAAAATCATTTAATTTTATAATCCATTTCTGTTTAAAGCACAATTTATCTTTCCAGTTGGCATTTGTAATACAAACGAACATAACGTAGGTAGCAAACAATTAGTAATAAATCCTGGAAGAAACTTGTATGATGGAATAATATTTTTACAGAAAATTAATCGCTTAAACAAATCACTTTCAGTTCCTTATTTAAATGTATCGATTTCAATTACAAGTCTGACCTCAGCACAGAAGTTTTTCCATATTTAACTTAATATTTATATCGTTTTAGTTGCGACGAGTTGTAGAATTTGAAGAGAAGAAGAAAAAGATTTTCGATGAAGCTTGTGTCCCGCTGGAGATTAATATTTCATAATTTGTAAATGCATTTTTGCGTACCCGCTGTCATTTTATAGTTTTGATATAAGTATTGCAACCGTCTTTTCAACAATATTCCATAAACAATAAAATTTGGTCTCTAAAGGTGTTTTTACTTTGTACGTCCATACAGTCGCAAAAATATTTCACTGGTGATCAGGTTAGGCTGGACATCCCGAAGTGTAGGGCTGGACATTCAAAAATTTAGATTGGACATAGGAAAGTTTTAATCTGGACATCCGGTGTTTTAGGTTTGACAGTCGGAAGTTTTAGTATTGACTTTTGAACGATTTTGGCTGGACACCTGGAAATTGTGGCAATGTTTAACTTTTTTGGTTCGTAATCCAAAATAATAGTGTATTAAGTTTTTTTATGCAGATTCTATGTTTGGAAATTTTCATGACTAAATTAGGTTAGTTAAATTTAATTTGTGATTTTCTGAATTATATTTGGAGTAAAGATTCAATTTCAGTTGGAAGATATGTCTTGTTTTAATGAATAAATAATGTGTTTGTTTAGCGAGCCAAGTATTGAACCCATGTTGGATAGTTAACTAGTATTCTTTTTGCATAGAAGTCGGTACAAATATCGGTCGCGTTAACCATTCGGCAACACTAACTGTGAGTTTCTTATTCCAAAAGAAGCCCATAATTAACGTAATATAATATTTTTATGGTTAAACGCTTGAATAAGCACATGGTTTGTTTTGAAGTTTTTGGCATATTACAGTTTTTAGATTTAGCATTTAAATAATGGATTTAAAAAGTAGATTGAAAGCGGCTTTAGAAAACTCCCCTGCTCCTGTGGATAGTAAAACAGAGGCACAGAAAAAAGATGAGGAAAATAAACTGTTTGGTGTACTTTATAATAAGTGGAAAGGGGAGAGCGAAAAGACAGCAAAATCATACAAACAAATTCCGCGTTTTCACTTTCGGTAAGTTGGCAAAATGTGTAAATAATTTATCTCGGTGAAGAAATGTAAGTACACAACAACAACTTCACTGTGTACAAAGCATGGCAACTGCACAGCCACTGACATTGCTTTATATTTAGGGGTCTACTGGAATAATATTGTACTTAACGAACATTGTCATTGGCACATGAACTTGAACTATCTGGTGGCATTTATATCTAAATATTTTGGAAAAGGGAGCACGCCGCCTTTTACCTTTGGTATCTGATATTTTTTGTTGAAATCAGGCATTTTTATACACATGCGGCTAGAGACAGAACGGTAGTCTGGTTTTTCTCTGCTGGATGGCGCTATTTATCAGCTGTACTAAAGCGGGGAGGAGGGAAACTACTAACTAAAATTACGGACACTAATTTTAACCCATTCCTGAACACTAAACTTAACCGCAGGACTAACACTAACTCTAGCCCCATGTTTATTACACCATTTACGCATTTTAAGTAAATAGTGTTTACAATCAAAAAACTGCGAAGAGATCGATTACTTTAGCCAATGCTTGAAAAAATTCCAAAAATGCTCAGACAAGCTGAATGCGGGGTTATGATGAGTTTGTTTAAACTAAGAAACAAAAGAGTTAACAAAACGGAAAAAAGCTCCCCGAAGGGGAATCGAACCATAGTCTACCGCGTGACAGGCGGCGACGCTTACCACTACACTAACGAGGAATACGATCAGTAAGTGCGAAAACTAGTATAAGACAGTCGCGGGTGCCTCTAAATACTACAGGACCGCTTGGATCACTTACATTGCTATGGAAAGTAATTCTAACCCTGTCCCAAACACTAATCTCAACCCCAGAACTAACTTTAACCCCAACCCTAACATTAATATCGAAAATAGTTACTCCCCAGATAATTCCAAAAAAATAAAAAGGCGCCACCCAGCAGAGAAAAATCAGACTACCGTTCCGTCCCTAGTCGCATCTTTTTTATACACTGTACCGTATATATTATTAAAGACAGTAGCCGTAACATTCGACCCATAGTGTTAAAACCCATTTCTCTGGGTTAGAACTTTTGTAGTTATAATCTCAATAAAACTACGATAGATGGTTATAGTGAATCATGTTTGACTAAAATTGACAGATTGCCGAACGATGACGAGGTCTTGCTACAGAAACTAAGGGAGGAATCTCGAGCTGTTTTCCTGCAAAGAAAAAGCCGTGAATTGTTGGACAACGACGAGCTTCAAAACTTATGGTTTCTGCTCGATAAGCACCACACCCCTCCAGTCGGTGAAGAACAAATGGTCAACTACCGAGACTTTTTAATTGTCGGTGAAAAGGCGGGCGAGAAGTGCAAACAATTCTTCACCCCAATGGTGTTTGCGAAATTAAACCAGTGGGACCCGCTGGGACGAATTTCGATCCTTCAGTTTTTTAACTACGTGATGAGGAAAGTGTGGCTTCACCAGACGAGGATCGGACTTAGTTTGTACGATGTTGCCGGACAGGGCTATCTTCGTGAGGCAGATTTAGAAAACTACATCCTCGAGCTGATCCCAACCCTCCCTCAACTTGATGGACTGGAACGATCGTTCTATTCCTTTTACGTCTGCACTGGGGTGAGAAAGTTCTTCTTCTTCCTTGATCCGCTTCGAACCGGCAAGATCCGGATCTTGGACATCCTCGCCTGTGGATTTCTCGATGACCTTCTTGAGCTTAGGGACGAGGAGCTGTCAAAGGAATCCCAGGAGGCAAACTGGTTCTCTGCTCCTTCAGCGCTGCGCGTTTACGGCCAGTACCTTAACTTGGACAAGGACCATAACGGGATGCTCAGCAAAGAAGAACTTTCAAGGTTGGTCAACATTTTTCATTAACCCCATTCTAATTGCATTATGTTTAATTTTATACCAATCACCATCACACCCAAAGGGCATTTATATTAAAGATTTTTTTTAGCTGGTCCAATATGTATTTTATTAACATATTTCTGATCTTTACTTTTAGATAAACCACATTTTCAAAAAAATTAAATTACATTAACACTTTACTGTGCTTTGTTTTCTGCAGGTTTGGCACTGGAACCCTTACAGATGTTTTCCTGGACCGCGTTTTTCAAGTTAGTTGCAATTTCTTAACCAATTTTATTGGCCATCAATTAAGTGTGGTGTTAGAAAATATGTTATGCTTCTTTAACATTCCAAAAATTATACCCTATAATGTGTTGTTTGGGCAATTTCCTTGTAAAAAATACATTTTGGTTCATCTATTTTATAAGAAACTAAAGATAACCTGATAGGCAAAGTATAGATTTTTA
>CH003412.1:2380423-2396021 GCA_000149265.1 Ciona savignyi | reverse complement strand
ATATATATATTAGTAGGTTGGTACGGTATCCAAAAGTGGTAAAGTTGTTTTATTAATTAACATTAATAATCATTTCAATTTTGTTTATTAAATTAGTGTGAAAAAATATTTGTGTTTAAAATTTTAGATTCAAAATTATATTATTTTAGAATAATTCTAGAAACCAAACAAATTCGGAAAGAAACATCTTACATAGCAACAGCTTTACATATAACCAATATGATTTCTTTAATCAGGAGTGCTTGACCTATGATGGCGAAATGGATTACAAAACTTACCTGGACTTTGTGCTTTCAATGGAGAACCGAAAGGAGCCAGCTGCGCTTCAGTATTTGTTCAAATTGCTGGATGTGCAAAGCAGGGGTTACCTTAATGTCTTCGCGCTTAATTATTTCTTCAGAGCAATACAAGTAAATAGAGATACCTTTTTCTCTGGCTGTGTTGGGTTAGTGGTTAAAGTTGATATAAAGCCACTATATACAATTCCATTTAGAATTACTGTATCCACTCTTTGTGGGTAGTCCATTCGCACTCACATGCATTATGACACTTTTAAAATGGCCTTAAACCGAAGACCAAGCTACATTGCCACATAAATGTTATCCATTTACTTTCATTAGGAAATGATGAAGCTTCATGGCCAGGAACCAGTTAGTTTCGCCGATGTTAAAGATGAAATATTCGACATGGTTAAACCAGAGGATCCATTGAAAATCACTTTGCAGGTAAAACACAAACTTTGGACACCGTCCCTTGACGTAACTCGCTAGAGTCGCTGGTTTCCATCCCTTAATTGATTGGCTGATGGCATAATGAGCTACTTATAGAGCTTGTCTGACACATAGTTCTAACCGAGTACTTCTGTCACGATTTCAACCAATCCTATCCAAGTTCATTTTTTGGGTATTAACTACACAATAAACCTTAATTATATTTAAGAAAAATGTAAAATATGACTAATAACAGTTGAATAATGCAATTTTTAAATTGGTGATGCGCTTTATAGGATTTGGTGAACAGTGGTCAGGGTGAAACTGTGACGAACATTCTCATTGACCTCAATGGCTTCTGGACGTACGAGAATCGTGAAGTTCTGGTGGCGGATGGAAACGCGGAAGAGGACGTCTGAAATTCCATTGTTGCTCTATATTTCTATTTTTGTTATAAAATGTAAAATTACTCGTTGTTGCTATTATCCTGCATAAAGTGGTGCTCAAACTTTTAAGGTTGTGGCACGCTTCTACACACTAAGTAAAAAATGACGGCAAAACAACAGTCGTTAAAATACGTCTATAATCAAGTTAATTATTTATTATAAGCAGGCGCGCCGAACGTTCGGAAATCCATGGGGGTGCGAGAGTTGGTTGAGGGCGCGAAAAAAAAATTTAAACATTAAATTGTCTTGGACATTTCAAACTCGGCTCTTACCGATAAAAAATTTCGAGCTGGTACCAATTCGGCATGATTAGTAAAAGTTGCATTGAATAATTTGAAGTCCTGCCGTTCGTCGCACTGATTACATGCGGGCAACGTCATTTAATTGTGGGCATCTGGCCGTTCATTACGCTTCGGTGGGCCAAAACGACCTAGCTTTTCCGACGGTTAGACTATAAACAACAATTACCCAAATAACTCTAAACTTTAAACAGGCAGCGACGGAGAAGCCCTACTAATATAGACGCATAGACAGTCCAAACTTTAAGCCTTGTATTCAGACGCAGCAGCAACACACGGTATGCGTTACATGGTGTACTAGAAAGACGGATAACAAAACAGGATTTGGGTTTTTATAATATCACAAACGAGTGTACAGGTCGCCAAACGTGTGTGGGGAGTGGAGTGGGTTAATCAGAAACAGCATGGCGTTATGGCGAATGATGAAAGTAAGATAAACCGGTCTGGGGTAAAAAATACAAGCAGTATGTTAAACCGAAGCAGTTTTAAGTTGAGTTCGAGGTAAGAGGAAATTCGAGAATCGCTTAATTTTAATAAATAAAATCTCATTGCCGCCAAACCATTTCCTTAGATCAACCACTAGACAAGATCGCCTTAATCATGTCTATATCCTTAATGTGTAAAAAGAAGAGGTCACTTAATCTGCGGGTTGACCACGGGAGTGTTATCGACCAGTTATTAAAGCAATCCGATATCCGTCGTAAAATATTTGTATACCCTCCGCATAATATACGCAAATTTTATGTTGTTTTTTTAACAACAATTTTATGTTTTATTTATCCAGAAAATGTTTGTTTTATCTTTATACACAAATACGGTGGTATGTGCAAAATTTCAAAGGGCAGGTTTATTCACTTAATCTGTTTGCCAACTTAAGAAGAAAATCAAACACCGCTTCACTTTCAAACAGTATAAACTTAAATGATATGAACATGCACAAAAAAACACGCATTACATATCAACTTTGTGGGATTTAGCCAGGATATAGATAGGTGTTCGTTCGTATCTATTGCTCGACTATTGATCTGGTCAGACGATTTCCTTCTTAACATTATTCAGCTAAGGTGATTCTCGCGATCCGACAACTCACAGAAGGTTATTTTATTTTTGTTTATAAACTGATACGTTAAAATGCATACAGTTTAATTAATTTAGTTTCGTTCTGCTGTGTTTTCTAGGCGAGTTTCTCAGACTATTTTTTTCATTAGCGGATATTCGTAGACTGATTTAGTTACACCACGTTTAAGCACAAGAATTGTTTAAAACTGATAACAAGAGCTGGATGTAATTCAAGTTCTACATTACAGGTGAACGTGAAAGCTATCACAACGAAACTATCTGGGTCGTTATATCTCATTTTATTACTTGCTTTTTTACCTCCAGTAGAATATGGATAAGTCAACAATGTTAATTTTGAAGAGAAATTTCTTTCGTGTACCAGCAGTCAACGCTCGAATGTGTTTGGTAACTAGTTCGACGATTGCTCAGATAGTATCCTACACCTTTAGGACTTGTAAGTTGCTAGGAGAACGCTTTTACGAAAATCGTAAAATGCAGTTATTAAACCTTCACGAATACAGTGGTTTTATGGAACTGCAACAAGATCCTTCTTGTAAAAAACCGACCACATCAGCCCAGTTAATCTAACGATGGAGAATAGTTAATCCAACAAGTGCTTTAACAACCTGCATTTTCCAAAACGGGAATAAACAAATACATTCAAATCTTATCACAAAACCACCAGTCAACTTTGATACTTTTTATTTACACAATAATGAGATTCATCGTCCCAACATTCTCCCAACACTTGGAGAGATCAATTTATCTGCGGACCAACTTAAAGCGTTGCCTCATCGGCGTCACCAATCTCACTTAACACGCGTTGTACTAGCACCAACACGCACATCAACACCGACATCGCTGGCAGCTCGGGACGTTATTTTGAATTAGACAACCGCACAATTAGGGGAGGAAAAAAGGCAATAAATAATAAATAAATCAATTAACCGCTAAAGCATCATCCTATCAACTCTTCTGCGAGCAGGCAAACGTGATTGCTATCACAACGAAACACCATCTGCGCGGCTGTATTCCATTGTAACATCTCGAGTAGGTCTATTATTCGTCGCTCTCAACTTCGGCTTCGCGGAGCCAGGTGAAGAATGGTTTGACGGACATCAGGGCAACGCCCCTTCCCTCGCTCTCGGCGGGATTGTCCGTTTTCTCCCATTTAAAAAAAGTTTGTTCCGAAATAATTTCTTCGTCGTAAATTAAATCAAACAGAAGCTTTAAGATATCTGCAAAAGATAAGTGACGTTGTAAATAAAAATAAAAACGAAAAACAATCAATATTTTTGTAATTACATACAACTAACAAGTCCGGTATTTTCCTAGGCAAGGCACTTGGCTAAAACATTTAAAACGAGTGTTTTAATGGGTTAATTTATGTGAAGCATTGTCTAAAGCACATAGAACAAACACACTGCTTTGCTCCACCAGACTTTTTTTTTACCGGGCCTAATTTCGTACCCATAATGGGCTCGTCCACAAGACCGTTTTTGTACATAATTGGCATATATATCGGACGCGTTAATCATTCGGCTACACGACCAAACAAGACGTACCAGACTTCGGGCACCAAGTAATCTTATGACTGTTATACCACAACGCCCCTTGTGGTATAAGTGTGGTCATAATATTAGTGTCGTCATTAAAATTAATTCCTGCTACACAGTGAAGCGCCTCACTCAACGGCAACAGCTGGATTTACTTACTTGGTGGTTGTTCTAAATCAGAATAAAGTTTTTGTAACGCGTAAACTGCTTCTAGTTCCTTCTCTTCGTTGTCAACGAATTTCTTAAAAACCACCGACCGTGAGATGATCACTTGTTTGTCCACCTCCATGGCTCCACCCGCTGGTGAGTATATTATTAGTTGTCGCTGAACTTGGTTATGAAGAAAAATTTACTTCTAATTATATTGATATTAAGACTGGGAGAAGAATTCGTATTTCCAAGGGTGAAAATCACACCCCTGACAGCCCTTGGTTTACGACTTGATGTTAACTATTACAATGTCAAACATTCCATATTATATTCATACTGCTTTAAGCAAAGAAACGAGATTATGATCAAAAAGTTTTTTTTTTAAATAACCAATATACATCAGGTACTGCTTTCGGTAGAGAGATTATGATCGAGTTCTTACTTTCAACAATGGCCCTCTGGCATATCGCAGTGGTCAACGCTCGGATGAATTTCGCCTCACTCCGCTCCTTGGCCGAGAAAGTCGCTTCAATCCAGTCGAAAAGCATATCGTCGGTTTGCAGCTTATCGAGATGCCGAGTTATATTCGATACGCACGTCGCTAAATCTTCATTTGAAGTTTGATTGATGGCTGAGTGGTTGCCGTTCGGCGCTCCGCCAAACATTGTAAGATTCTGTGCAATATGGGGTGCAGGTGAATTTGATGTTCAGTGATGGAAACTAATGGTTAAGTGTAAGCAAACGCAAACTGAATATAAAGCATGTTATTCTATTGGAAATGTGACGAGGGCTTCATTATTCTGCAGGACAGTGGGAAGAGGGGCAGAGGGGTATTTTCATAACTTATGCAGAAACAGTAAGGGTATATCATAATATAACCCACCCTGTTTATGTTAGTTATGAAAATACTTCTTTACACTCCTGATATACCGCTGTTACTACTGATGTAATGTGTTGTCCCGTAGATTAGTGAAGCCCAATGAAAGACATATTTTGATATATCTTCATAGTATTGTACTGGCTTTGTTTTTACATACTCATATTGTAGCAATGTAATGATATATCCTAACGAGTGTACACTGTAGTACTCAAACAATGGTTCCCAATCTATTACTGATGTGCCACTGAAGGCCCCCTTTCTGTCACCACAAATAATCTGGTTACAGCGTCAGAAAACTCTAAATCATTTTAAACACACACTACAGACAGAGTACACAAAAATGCAGGTAAGTAACCCAGAAAGTAAAACCAACACCCAACAATATACAAGGTATTGACAGTTGACACACACCACCTAAAAACACTATAGTAGGGGTTGTACCACAGGCTGGTAAACACTGGTTTGAAAACAATACTATCTGACAAGAAAACAAACTCACATTTCTATTGAGCAACTCGGCAATCCTAGCAGGGTCGGTGGTGGGCGCGAAGTTATTCCATTGTAGATGCTGCTCCTCCCATTGCTTGGCTACTGCATCTGCGGGCTGCAAGTGGATAGCGGCTGGTTATAATGGTGGATATTGAATGTATACGTAGGATGGACAGATAACGTTTTATTTCCGAAATTTGGAAACCCAAGGGATGTTATTACACAGAAATTCGTCAAAAACCTGCACCCACCGAAGTTATTGCAAAAATTTATGAGAAGAACGAGATCGGAATGTTTTATTCTTTTTCAATAAATAATGATTTTAGTCGTAAAGTAAAGTATTATTATTGAAATGTTTAATTAAAGCAACATCTGCACTGTCGGCATATGAAGTATTTTATCGATTATATACGTTTTTCTACTAGACTACCTCAACATGCAATAAGCTGCTAAGGCCACGTACCATGATTGAGATTAATTTCTTTAGGATTTCCATGACGAAAACGAGGGACTTGTCGAGTTCCACAAGCGGTTGGGAAAAGGGTGACGAGGTGGGGTAGAATTGATGGGGGCAACCGGCGGTCATGGATCACCGGGGCTACAAGCTCAGCCATGCATGACCAAACCTTTGGAAGGTCAAGCTCGAGGTCAGCAGCAAGCTCAATGTTCGTAGCAGCACTGTGAAGGGGTGAAGTGGGTGAATAATCGGGGTAGGGGTGAATGGTTTGCACCCTGGAGGTTTTGGGTTGGGGTGTGGTGGAGTAGGGAAATGGTTTTATCAACATATATTTCAATATGCTTCAATCAAGCAACGTTTTAATAAGTTTTAAATTGGCAGATTTATCATTATTTACATAGTACGCGAGGCAATATTCTCTCTGGGTAAATATTTTGAAGATTTTGTAGAGTTATTTAGTGAATGTATTCTAAACTGTGATTTTGTGATTAATTGTCTAATATTTTTACCAAGCAATGATTAGAAAACTTCAGCATACAATTAGGGTTCCTCGAATGCAAAGTACAACCTTGTATATCTAATTGCATCCCTGGACAATCAATGTAATTAAAATTCAGCACCCGGGAAACATATTGGATCCCCGAAATATCGGTTTAATTCAGTAGCTAAATCTATGGAAATAAGAAACCAGCCATGTTTGACAACACAACATACCCTTTGAGGTATTGCTCTTCGCTGAGTTTGCCAACTTTGAAAAGCTCGCAAATGAGTGTGGCCACATGCTCCCTGTCGGTGGATGACTTCTCGATCGAAGTCTCCATCGCGGAGCTCACGACGATGTGGAACAGATTGTGCGGGGGTTTCAACTCCGCGTAGCATTCAATCGCTTCCTGGAGGGGGGTTGGAGGGTAAGGTGAGTTTGAATTTAGTTGTTTCCAGCTCATGTGAAAAATTGACTTCTCTATTTTACTAATTATATTGGTATTTCCCAGATTATCTATTGTGTAATCATATTTATTTTCTTGCAGAATGGAGTATAAAGCTATATTTTAAACAATGCACACAGGGACACAGCTAGCCAAAATATGACATTGTAGCCTACTTAGTTGGCCGAATATTCTAATTACAATGCCATTGAACGCTGCCGAAGAAGTTATCAAGTCGGAAAAGACTCCACACTCTTAATATTTGGCATAGTCCCTACCTTAATATCATGGAGGTGCAGGTACTCCATGATGATGCTTTTTGATTTCTTCTCCAAGAAAGCCACATCCATCTGGGGAGCAGGGGTGATGGGGGACTCACTTCGTGGGGAGGATTTCACCGACGGACTTGTACCTGCGAGGGGGGGGGGAAGGCGTGAGTTATGTTCTTAAACGCCTTGGCAAAAAAAAGAGATGTTCATACTCCATAGAGTGGGTAACATGTGATATTAGTCCTTTGCTTTTTAATTATTCCAACTATAAGTCAGTTGCAAAGTGCAAAGAATTGACTTTTTTTGGACAACATGTTAACTTCAACATGCAATGTTGGATTGGATAACTGATCAAAATATAAACAATTCAATTTTTGTTAAAAATTAAATGGGTTTCTTCAAAAGCTGTTCTAATTGAAATTCAAGCATCATGGTTTGAAAACCTTGAAACAGCGAAAAATAATTCACCTCTCTTCTTTTCTTCCTGCGAGGTTAGTTTCCTCGCCGCATCAAGAAGAGCTTGCCTCTCATCCTTCCCACGGTATGGGGCGGCTGGAGGACCCATCGACCCCCGGGACCCACTCTTCGTTCCTTCGCGACTCGACTGTCTGGGGAGGTGAAAGGGGGAATTTAATTTTGGTGTGGTTTGGGTTTGGAGGAAAAATGAAAAATACAACAAAAAATAAAACCCAGACTCAAAAAAGATCACTTATGAACGACAAAACAAGAGATCTTCCACAACCCACAAAACCCCATTTTACCTCCCACTAGCTCTGCGCTGCTGAAAGGGGGATGTAGACTCCTGGGGCTGATTGCCAAGCGCTGAGAACCTGTTGATCATGGTTGGGGTAGACGACCGTGGGGCTGGTTCTGTATCCCGGGTGCTCGAATATGACCCGCTCTTAGTGGCGGCCGATCCACTTCCGGATTTCCACCCAGATTTACCCCGGCTTGGACCAAGGGTGACATTTGCTTCATCAAACTGTGCCTGCTGAAGCATTTCACGAGTTGGCATCATTATATGGGAAGGTGGTAGAAACTAGGTCTGCCTGTTTTCAATTGGTGTTTAAACTATTTTATTTTTGCAAGTAAAAAGCCCAAAACTAAACTCTGAACAAAAAGGTTTCCAATATTCACAAATTGCTTAAGAAATACATCAATTACAAACAAATTTAACTTCTTTTATGGACTTTTTTTCAGCCAACATAGAAATAAGCTACGGTATGCATATTGCATCCCAACTGGTTTTAGTTATAATTTATTAAACACTCTGCAATAGCATCTGTAATTAACCCCTTCATTATTACCCCACCCAATCTATGACATCTTTTGTGGTCCCAACACACACTGACCAACTCAACACCAGTTAATAAAAGCAAACCTTGGACAACTTCATTTTATTCGGATCGTAACGAGTAGGTTTCTGAGTGGCGACACCCACTTTGGTCCAGCCGTCGTCTGATTGGTGGGCCGGTGCCCCGCCCCTGCTGCTTGCTCTTCCAGATCGTGACTGCAGAATATCAATTGTCACGTCATAATCTAAGTTTAAAATGCATAATGGATCCACCATCTGGTAGAACTACCATTAAAGAAGTTGCACGGTACAAGGAGAGTTATATCATATCACAATCATGACAGAACTTTTTTGTAAATCTCAACTTGGTATAAAGTAATATTGTAAAGCCATTACAAACCAATATAGGCGGAGCATTTTAATCTAATAAAAAAAAATTATTCTGAGATTTTGGTGTTGATATATTGGCAAACAAAAAACAACTAAAAGGAAAATAACCCAAAAAAGTTGGGTCTATATCATGTTGGCACTTAAGGAAACTGATCTTGACCTTAGGACAAGAATACAGAACAAAATGTTTGGGATTCTAGCAAAGGCTAGAGTGGAAAAATACAAGTTTTGCTGCGGAAATTGTCCTAGTACCGTTACAAAAGTGTTGAAGACATCACTCACCTGGTTCTTCATGGGAGGATTGGATGCGATGGCTGCAGCTTTGAGTGCAAACTGTTCCTTCTCCTCCTTGGCATCCGCGTGGATTTGATCAATCGTCTTCGGACCTTTCTCCTTGATAGCTCGTTGGACCCAGTTGTTCTATTGATATAATGATGGAAGGTAACAATGGCGTCATGCCTTCAGTCAAGATTTAATTTTCCTTCCGGCTTTACATGCTATGAAACAATTACATTTAAATAACCAATCTCATGTACTAATAAACAAACTCTTTATAAAGACCATAAACATGTTGATTGTTTGATTTTATGATTATAATGTAACAATGCGCTTGTGAAGCCATGACTTTTTCAGAATTATCTCAATCAGGCAATCCACGCATTATGCTTTGTATTAATATCACTATTCTATGCAATCTCCATATATAATTAAGCTTACCAGTCGAAGATCAATCACATCTTTCAGCATGAATCGAACTCGCGATGACGTTTTTTGCTCACGCACAATTTTGTTAATTTGTTCGAAATATTGATCCATTCGAGTCTAAAATATTACTAATTTTATTTGGTAGCTGTCATAAAGATTTCGGCGTTATGGGTATCAGTGGTAAAGTTACGGGTTTCAGTGTTAAGGGTAAAGGTAGGGGAGTCAGTGGTAGGGGTAGGGGTTTCGGTGTTAGGGGTAGGGGTTTCGGTGTAAGGGGTAAAGGTAGGGGATTCAGTGGTAGGGGTTTCGGTGTTAGGGGTAAAGGTAGGGGATTTACGGTTTCAGTTTCAGTTTGAAAAACCGCAGTGCACAATCTAAGAAAACCCACACCTTTCCCTTGGTATGGTCCAAATCCTTCCCAATTGTGGTAAGCAGCCGACACAAGGACTCCAGTGAATCATCGTCACGCGCACGGAACAACGACATGATGCAGTTGTGCATGATGGACTCGGTGAGCATCTGGAGCTTGAAGAGCTCCCCGATCAAGCGGATGTTGCCGAGCATCCGGCGTCGCTGTTTGGAGATGCACATTTCGAGGTCGTCGGTGAGCGTCGCCTTCTCTTCCTGTGGTGGGGAGGTAGGGTTACACTGGTTAAAGTATAATTTTTTGGTCGAACCAAAATATAGCAATTTGCAGTTGTTTTTTCCTTATATCTTTTGGAGTTTTGTGAAATGAACTTAAAAAACACTCAAAATAACCCAGTGTACATAAAGAAATTATTAGGTAATTATAATGCACCTAAAATCGTTTTATGTTAAACCATTGGGAACTTGATGATTCCGAAATATTCGTCGATAATTTTCACGAAAACACAATGGATTCATCCAGCATTCCAACTTACAGGAGTTGACGCATTTTCAATCTTCGTTTTCAACTCCTCAAGAACTTCCTCATTTCGTCGATCTTTCTCGAACTCGCGCTGACACCTAGTGAGCAGGATCTTGCGGAACTCAAAGGGGGGGCCCCTTAGCGTTGGTGCCTGGGGTGCTGGAGGCATTCACTCGGAACTGAGACATCGTGCGGCACATATTGGCATACGGCTCGCAGAAACTTGGCTCATCAATCGCCTGTGTGGAGAAAGAAGGGTTTATTTTTAATGTTTACACTATACAATAAGATTTATTGCCATAAATTTGTCTGTACAGGTAGAGAGGTCTTTATATAATCATTTTATCAGAGTTTGTAGTTTGACAAATTACACAATTTTTCATTTTTTCTTTTCTACGGTTTGTGCAAAAATGTGAAATTGTTAAAAAAATATTTTTAATTAAGAATTTTGAAATAATACTGAAATGATCTCATTATTAAAGACGTGGGACCGTTTCTTTTTAACCTTTTTTAAAATTCGAAATCTAAAGTTTATAAGGAGTCGAAATAAAAATACAATTTAGGTTGTGACAACCTTGAAGTCTTAAAACAATGAACCAGAGGTAATCGCATTTTCTTAACTAATAGAATTATGACAACACACTGTTTTCAAAATTTTGGGCTGTTTTTTTATTAAAAAAATGTTGATTTGTATATCAATAATGAAAGTTGCAAGAATATAGTTGAGTCAGAGCTGAATGTCGAGCTGCAGTGGAGTATTGCAAATGTAAATTAGTTTTTGCTTAAACTGTAATAAAAATGTATATGTATTATTTGGAGAAGTCCAATAGTTAATCACTTTTAAATGAAAATCTTAACTTAAGTTTATTCTTTGCAAAAACAAACAGCAAATTTCAAAATTAGCAAATCCAAAAATAAAGCCAGACGAAATTCTAATAAAAATCAAATTGTGATTCTAGCATTCTCATATACAACTTAGATATCTAAAAGGTTTAGGAATAGTACCATAACTGACAATATTTTTACACACAAACTACTGATTATTACTGACTTATGCAAATGCTGCAAACCATAATATGCTTATTAAACGTATAGTTAATTCTATACAAACAACATATATTCTTCGCAATTCATTCAATATTTATTATTCAATCAAATGAAAATCAATAAAACAATGTTTACTTGAAAGTCAGCCCAAATCAATAGACTAGACTGCGAAACTTTTCAAAAAGTAAAAGTTGAACATAAGAATAATATGATCCTTCTAAAACAAAAATCATGTGCGTCTTCATCCTCTAAACATTTTCAGAATTAGGTTCGAATACATGTGTTTTATAAAAATGGTATTCAATTACATTTTTTCTAACAGCCCATACTGACATATTTACACCAGTGAGTATCGAATACAGGACAAATTCTAGTGACCTTTATTTATAATCGTATACTTGCACATCTTGTCAGAGTTTCCAATTTGAATAAAAGTCGAATGTGTGGAAACGCTTGATCGTAATCTCGATTACTTCAAACTTGTAAAAGCATTACTAATTTACTTTTATAAATGAAAGTAATCGAGGAACATAAAGCTTAACGAAGTCACTGTGCAATCTCTTTTTCATGGAGACACCAGATAAAAATTATTGAAATAGTCATCCTAATTTATACAGGTTTATGTGTAGTCCAAGATTTCTGCATGAAAAGTACATCGGATTTGCCTTTTAGACAACAGATAAAATTATTAAAATAATTGTCCTTATTTATACAGGTTTATGTGTAATCCAAAATTTTTGCAGGAAAAGTACATCGGACTTACCTTTTCGAATATGAGGTCAATGACCTCGCGTAACCTTTGTTCAGTGTTGATTTCTAACGACTGAAGTCTCTTCATCAACGGGTTGAACTTTTGTGGGGTGAGCTTGTTAAGAATGGATCTGACATTCCGCAGTATTTCCTGGGAAGCAAAGAAACAAACACAGTAAATACTAGTTCTGGAAACCTGGATTAAAATACAAAGCCTTGTGTATTGCAAACACATTGGCGAGTAGATAAATTAGACATAAAGTAAAGAACAAACATATATTAAACTAATTTTGGCAACTGATTTAAATTTAAAAATTATGGATTTACAAAATATGGATTCCCCCTAGTGATTGGACCGAAACGAAAGTAACCCAAAATATATGATTTTCACCAATCATTCAGGTTTTAATAAAATTAAATGGTTCTTGTAAAAAATAATTAGGATTGTGGTTATAGATATTTACGGTAGCATTAAGCTAGATTTTAAATTAATTGTGACTTCTATAACCTGGAACTGAAGAAAAAAGTAAATGCTTAAGTGGACATACAGTGTAACTAATTTTGCCAACTAATTCCAATCTAAAAAAACGTAAGTAGTCATGATTGGCACAAAATATAGAATGTCTGCCATCGATTAAGTTTAAATTACAGTAAAAAATTATCGGAGAAAAACTGTGGCTAAAATAAGTTTAATTGTGGTTTAGTTACAGTTTAGAATATGGGATTTAGAGAATAAAACTTCCAAAAATTAAAAACTAAAAGAAATTACAGCGGTCTGCAGTTCCTCTTCAGTGACGTCGTTTGGTTTGACGTCAAGTTTGCTGGGTTTCCATGCGTTTTCGCTTCGTACAAGTGGGTCAACCTCTCGCTGGATCGACACTTTCTTAATCACCTTCGGTGCCGGCATGGGTCCCGGGTGGGACTGGTACCCACCGGGTCGTTGGGGTCCACGCATCCCACGCGATGTGGACTGTAAAAAAAAAGAAAAAAGTGAAAAGGATTTGTTTAAAAAAAGTAAAATGATTTGTTTGAAACTGAAAATTAAACTAGAGCTGGATGTAATTCAAGTCCTACATTATTGCATTTTCCAAAAACATTTTTATTTATTTTCACTTGCAAGATGGTAAGCACCACTCTTTTTTTAAAGAATTATTAATAAGCAAAAGTTGGTAAACAACAAATTTCTGTAATAAGATGTACTTGACTCTTGGGTGCACACCAAATAGCTAATGGCAAATAAATTAAATTTCAAATATTTTCAAAAATTAGTTGCGAAATAAAACAATTTCTTCTAAAATGCGAAAAAGAAAGCAAAACCACCAATAAAAAGAATTAAAAAAATTTCTGAAACTTTACCCGTCCGTGCCCCCCTTGGTTCATGTATTTGGGGGTAAAATCTGCCATGGGTCGATCACCCCTGTACATCCCATCATACGAAGGTGGCTGAGACGAGATATTCATCTTGGGGTTCGGCTGATACGGACAAAATTCATAAATTACAAGTCCCACCACCACAATATGAAAGCAATTGCTCATGCAAAGCAAAAAAAAAACAATCTTACAATGTAAAACAACTCCCTTTTTGAGGTGATTGCTATTGCAGTGAAACTGTGCCATATTATAAACAAAACAGTTTGTTCTTCAAATTAGTAATTAAACAGTCAGACTACAGAAAATAACAGTGAGAAATTTTAAAACAAACACTGTTCGAAACTGAATGTCCAGTCTTTAAATAAGAAAGAACCTTCTTTGGTGCCTTTTTCTACAGATTTTCATGACTGGCAATTTAATTTGTAAAATTTGGCAAATACTTAGAATATTTAATTAAAATGACAGTGATTTACTAATGATAATAATGCGAGAATTACTAACAAAACTGAGCACAGAAAAATTGTCCGGAATCAATCGGCCTTAATAAAGCGTGGTTAGACCCAACAGACTTGACCGACATTCTGATAAGCAACACAGCAAAACACAAAAAATCCCACCCACCCGTTCAAGAACAATATCCTCAATGTTGACTAAACCAAGCGGTTTGGAAAGTGAGAGGTTTTGAAACTGCAGCAGAAACTTCCGGTCGTACACCTTCTTCCCTTCCTGGTTGTCTGGTCGCCATTGGTCTGGTTGGACAGGGGATTTTGATATTAGAATGTGTAGGTTAATAAGAGTAAACCTGTTGCGTTTTCACTTGGTTTTTATTGCCGCAAATTAGGACAGGACCAAACCCCAGAAATCGCTCTAGATTAAATCTACCAGGTACAACATCAAACCCATTTCACCAAAGCACGAAAAGGGTAGATTTTATACCCAAATGGGGTACTTGTAATTTTTTACCAATTTATACTCGAAGAATTAATAATTTCCATTCATTCTAAAATATACTTAGAAGCAAAAACCATTTTCGTGCCATTTTAAAACTAACAAAATAATATTGCTGTTTGTGTGATTTTAAATCATAATCCACAACATTAACGAATCTTCTTGAAATTAAATCAAATTTCGTTTTCATTATATTTAAATAAATCTAACTTGTTTCTTATATACGAGCGTTTCTTTTATATAAGTACTAAGTATTTATTTCGAATTAATAGCTAACTAAAAAATATTTCGAATAATTTTCAATTTGAATTTCGCGTTTAAAATAAATACCCCAGACCGCAAAATAACGGTCGGTCATCGGTCATTTGACCGGCACTTGAGCTATCGTGACCGGCGCTTTATACCTTCCATCGGTCATGTTGACCGGCGCTGACAATTACCTCACATAACACGCGCATTACAGACGCCGGTTCCTGCTTTGTATTATATTCTTTATTGTTATTATTTAGTAAAGTTAGTTTATCCTTAAAAACACGTTTATGGTTTCACAGACGCTTTGTTACATCAGACAATCAACGTGTAAATGGTCTTTATTAAGATACAATTTACCGATCTAAACGTGAATAATGGGGAAGTTTACCATAGAACTTGTTCCGCACAAAATATACATTTAAACTAGAACGAAATTACGCTTATTGGAGCAGAGCAATGACGTTTGTTACCACGTCCAATAATAAAACACGAAGAGCGTAATAGATAAAGCTTTCCTTAAAAAGCGCCGATTAATCAGATTTCACCGCGGACGCGTGATAAAGTATTAGCGTCTCGTACCGCGTATTTAAATGGACGTTGACGTTTAGGCGCATCCCGAAGCAAATGTTAAATCGACAATTACGACGGCGTGACGTCATGCATACTCAACAATTACGACAGTGTGAAGTAATGCCCGTTTGTCCGGCGCTT
>CH003412.1:2345256-2375973 GCA_000149265.1 Ciona savignyi | reverse complement strand
ATAGAAACAAGAGTATAATGCAGCTGAGTAGTGGTGATACAATACCACGTCCTCAAACCGCAAAACCACATTTATTTAAACAGTGGGTTTACACAATCTGTTAAGAAATGGAGTCGACCTATGAAGCGGTTCTTACCAAACCCACCAAAATGCGCTTTATGCCATCTGGTACGCGAACACTAGATTTTTATGAATGTTATATACCTGACAACAAATCAATGTGACTTCACAAAACAACTAAATAAACAGAAAACTTAGAATAGTATATTACTGACACTGGTACGCCAATAATTATTTGTAGAAATTGAAAAACTTACGGCTGGAGGTGTAGATGTGGCACTTGATCGACCGGTTGGTGTCCCTTCTTTCCGTAGCAAATCGTTAGTGATGTCAGCGCCGGTGTTCGGGTCACGGATGACCACTTTGCTCGCTGCCCTCCTCGGGGCCGTTGCACTCTGCACAGTGGGAACGATTGATTGTAATCCATGGGTTTATTTGGGGAATAACCCTATGTGCTTGGCTTTGATTCAATATTACTGACAGAACTCGTTGATGGTAACAAGCAACAATAAAGATGTTGTGATACATAGAGATTGTTCATACTACATCATAAGGTGACATGAATTAAACGGATAAAGTAAACACACAGCAAGTAGGAGATACGTGGTTTATACGCAGTCGTACGAACAAAATCAGTTGTCAAAGATAATAAGACTAAAAAATCAGGAGCAACATTTTAATCATATTTCATACACTGTAATACTGCAGGAAGAGTAGAGGTTTCTGATAATTTCATTATAAAAATAATCACAAATAAAGTAACTAGAGTTCAATCTTGATTATAATTTTTTACAACACTGTTGTTGTCATATCTACCTACATGGACCTAGAAACTACATAGTTTTAATGCTGTTTTAAAATATAAATATTGTGTTTAAATTAATAATAACAAAATGGTTAAATGTATAACACGACGACTTACATTTGGGGTTGGGGGTGTTGGTTGAGGAGCAATTACTATGGGCTGACTTGGTGGTGGGTGTTGGTATGTCTGCATATACATGTTACATAAATGTCAGGTACAATCCTGTGATATTATAATTAAAACTAAATTTTTCAGTGATTTTCCTGTAAGAACAAAAATGTTTAAGATGCAGACACCGAATAGTGATTGCCATGGCTACTACTTTAATCATTTTGACTAAAAGATAAAATATGCTTGTCAACATGTTGGGTTAGCATCACATAATTGCATTAACGTGTTTTTAAAATATAGTAGGTATGTAAATTAGCGGTCATTTTAAAAAAAAGTTTAACATATCAAACAAAAAAACAGGCCATGTCCACACACCAACTTCAAGCTGACTTGAGAACAAGTGGAGACAGGCTAAGAGAATGATATGCATCCTGAATCAGTAAATATTTTTTATAAAACTACTTAAAATTTAGGGATTTTACACTTAAACGTATCAATGTTAAAAATCACATATATAACAATAACATCAAAATTTTACATATAAAGCCAAATGTAGTTAAATTAAAATAAAAAAGATCTATAATTCAAACTTCAACTATAAAAATTAAGAAAACTAAGATCTGATAAGCAGGCACTTTAACAAGCCCCTTAAACCCTAAAATCGAATAAGAAACAAAATAAACTCTGTAATATACCATAAACACTTGGCCACTGTACACAGTACCTATGTGGCTATGCTCTGTTATTACACCAAAGTAAGTTACAGTGGTAGAGTATGTTGTTTTATGAACCACTTAAACTTACCATGTGTTGTGGGTCGTAATAACCAGGTACTTGCTGCATGTTTTGGAAGTAGCTTGGGGCTGTCAATAACGGGCGTTGTTAGAATTTGTAGCAGAAACTGTTTTTTTGTCATAATTCAGATTTGTACTAAAACTTTTATTATAAAGCACGAGATGAAAATGCGAGATGGTTGATATTAGTTCACCATACTGCTGTTGGCAAACATTTTGTTACTACAGTTCATAAATGCTACATATATATAAATGAATCTGTGGCATAGACTTGTTATTACCCATGTCACTAGAAAATGTATATGTTTTAGGTGCCCACATAACAGTGCTACCATGACAACAGTCTTATTTAGTATTTAAAGCATGTGTGGCAGATGGTGCCACTATATTCACTTGAATTCAGATAATCTTTATGTTTATATAAGTTTTGGTTGTCAATAAGTGTAGCAGATGTGCAATTCATCAGACAAAGGTGTAGTAACTTGCCTTTTTCCAATTAAAAACGTGTTAGTACTTTCACAACCAACCAATAATCAATGAAGGATTGGGATGGTCTTTATACAATATCGCCAGAATTTTTATTTATACTTTACAGGCATCAGCATTGACGATGTTATAAATCCAATATAAATCGTAGTAAAGTTATACGACCTAGGCATACTTGAACAAATCATGGTACCGATCATCACTTACGATACTAATATTTAACGAGGATACTTACAAGGGTGATAATATGTGGGTGACGTGGGTTGTAGGGGGGACTGTGTGGGGTTGATTATCCCAGGGTTGTGGGCGTTTTGGGAATACCTCGGTCGCACCTGGTAACAATAAAGTTAAAATAGACTTAGTTTTACCTTAACATAAAGTCGACTTCAACAGTAGGGAAGCTTTTGTGTGGCAAAACTCAAAATTCGCCTGCATTTTCGGTTGGTTACCATCATTTATGTTTAATTTTACCATGATTAGTGCTTAATGGTTAATGCAATACATCAGCAACACAACTTTTTTATTCAAATATAAAGTTTATATAATACATTTGTGTACCTTGTACTTTAAATACAATGTCATTTTTAGTGCAGCCCTATGTAAACATTTAAGCTCATAGATGGGTAAAAAAAATGTTTTTATGTGAAAAAAAAGTGAAATAGTTCAGGTAACAACTAAACAATAAAGTTCCTACAACTTTGTCACTTTTGCATTATATAGATAAATTTACTTTGATTTACTACAAGCACTTAATTTTGAATTGGCAAGATCAAAATAAAATTCAAAATAAGTTTTATTCAAACGTGAACCTGTGATTTGTCATAAAAATGAACATTGTATTTAGTGATAAAAATAAACATTTCATTCGTGATATAAAGAGAACGTTCTATAATTCGTGATAAAAATGAACATTCTATTTTAGCAAGTATGTTTCAAAAAGTGATTTGTGATAAAAAATAAACATTGTATCCTCTACTTTATTACTATTCTTAGTTATTTGATATTGATTGTGACCTGATATTTAACTCGTCGACTTTACCCTTTTACCAAATGAAAATGTAATGGAAAGCTCATAATTGTCATCCAAGTTCTAAGAAGTGTGAAGTCCAATTTGTTGACACTTATATAACTGTAAGCTATAAATCAATATAAACAAAAGCCACAAAAGAATGCACTACTTTTATATTTAGAGTTTAGACAGTTGGGAATGTAACTAAATTAGTTTTAACAAAATTAATAAGAGGTGACTGATTAAAATTATACTTATATTTAAAATTGTAACCCATTGAAATGACATATTTAGCAAATTATTTTCCATATTCCTAAATAAGTATTAATATTAAAACGCAGCAGATCACAACACAAACCACAGAAGTGGCAAGCAAACTAAAGAATTTTTGTATATTAGATTGTGCAATATGGGGCATATACTTGGTCCAGTCATGGTTATCGGTGCCTGAGCCTCACTTGACACACTGCCAGTATTATTAGATGATAAAGCAAAGATGTTTTAAAAGTGCTGAATAAGAGTCTAAAATTTCTGAATAAGCACATTATTGACTTTTTACTAGGGCTGCGAAAAATTAACGGTTAACCACGGTTAACCGTTTTTATGGTTAACCGTCACGTCAAATTTTAACCGTTTAACCGTTTTTTAACGTTACTTTACCGCCCACATTTAATTGGGCGTAATTGCGTTTTAATAATCTTCAAATATACATAACTCCATTCACACGTTGATTGTTTCATTATTACGTAATATAAGCAACCATTCACACGTCGATTGTTTGATTGTCAACGTAATATACGCACCATTCACACGTCGATTGTTTGATTGTCAACATAATATAAGCAACCATTCAGACGCTGATTGTTTGATTTTTAACTCAATATTACGCATAACAATCAAAGTTATACTATGTGTCTTAAGCTGACGTTTAAAAACTATAAAGTAACACATTAATAACACCCGATAATGCCGGTAATCACGCGCGTTATTTCTTTGCTGCCCAGGTCGCCTTATTCAAGAATGTGGGCTGGAAAGATCAATAACAAAAGTCTAATGTATTCAGAAATGTTATTTCTCGTCAGGAGAGTTGATCATCAATATCTTATTTAAATTCAATTCGGTCATTTTTAAAAATACAAATAAAGCTCACTTATACTTTAGCGCCAGTATTTTTCAATTATATATAATACTGTTTATAGTATATTGCATTGTTCCTTACCACATTCACAGCTGTTAAATGAGGACTAATGGAGTTAATCGCCTTTAAACACAGTGTCGTTTAAAAAGAATCAAATTATTGGCAGTCAGGTCTTCACTTGTTTTACTTCTAAAAATGTTCCACTAACCGACGGCATGTTGGGATGTATGTACATTTGATGGTAAGGGCTGCCTGACTGCTGAATCAACCCTGCAGGTGCTGGGTGGTGGGATTGCTGGGGGTAGTGGCCACCACTGTGTACTTGAGGTTGGCTGGTAAACTTAGTGACGGGCGTGGTATATTGTTGCTGCGGCATCTGGGGTAAAACATTATGATGATCAAAAACTGGCAGTTTTAAGGAGGAACTATTTTTTTTAATTGGTGGAAACATATACAGTAGCACATTAATTAAATAGACATACAAAGGGATGAATGAAGTCGAATTTCGAATATTTGAGACCTAAAAATATCTTTTTGTTTACATTTTTAACAACCCAAAAAAAACTGTAATATAATTTCACCATAAAAGTTCCTCATCCCCATTATTTACTGTACTGGTTTCGGTCTAAATTTTAGTTTCACTGCAAAATTGTGGGTATTCCGACTATTGAATTTGTAACATCAAACTATTGGACATTTTAAGTAAAAGACTCAATAGCATATCTGCTGTGGGATATTACAAAAAAACACATTTAATCCAACATAATGTGGGGCATCGTCAAAATTAGAAAAAATATCCCTTCAACAAGAGGGATGACATAAACGACAAATTTTCCTGCAACAAGAGGGATGACATAAACGACAAATTTTCCTGGTTATTTAAGTAGTTGCACAAAGGCTTGTGCTATTCTAACAAAGATCAGCTATAAGTGATATATATATATTTTCCAATTAGAACATATTATTCTCTTTTTTAAACAGAGTTGAATATTACTAGCATTATATGTCTTACTGGCGACGCACCAAGGGACAAAATTCACCCTAAAATTTGCAGCTATATAATATTTACACAATACAATATGATCACTTTGGAGCATAACATGAGAAGTTATAAGATTAAAGGTGTTATAATAGCTAATCATGAAATTAATTTGATTACTACTACAGCTGCGAACAAGGTAATGGCCAACCATGCAATTTAACTAGTTTGTACTCAATTAAAATACCCAGGAATTGTTTTTCTGATTAGTGTGTATACCAAACCAAAAAGCAATGACTTTATTTTACAAGTGAAGGCTCTGTAAATGCACCATTTTACAATTATAATGGTCAATTATAGAGATTTCGGGATAATATAATTTTAAACTGACAGAGTAAGAGTCAAAAAATCAACTGTTATTCGTTATAATTGGTTAACTTCCATCAGAATATAGGTATATTCACACCTGTAGCTTTTGATAATGGTTAACTGACCACAAAAAAGTGTGTTGACCCACCCATTAACTGTTTCTCGGCAATTATTCTATACTAGGGCTAAATAAAATCTTAAGTGTAAATACCTTTAAATGTACATTGCTTAGCATAAAATAGTAAAGGAAACTAGCGGATAATGGTAAATCTTAATTTTTCTTAGGCTTAAATAATTGCATTTTTGTTTGGTTTACACATAACCGTTTCTTGATTTTGTTAGTGGTTTATTGAGAAAATTGGTTTTGCAGTTAACTTTTAATTAATGTACGCATCATATTAACATTTTTACACCAGAATTCGGTAAACACAATGTCCCTTTGTCTCACTGGAAGGTTACACAACTGAGCATTTGGTTCTTATAGCTTGCTACGGCATTTTTAACAAATAACAGAAGCATAGCAAATACATTAAGCCATCACAACTCATTACACACGTCACTGGTGATGGTTAAATCTGATCAGGATAGAGCCTCAAATGTTGCATAATTAATGCCAAATACATTTGCTCAAGTCAATGTATGCATTTTACATACAAAGAGTCGAATGAATTCCAGTCTTAAAATCACCTGCTGTTGGTATTGCGCCGGGAAAGCAGGTCTCTGTGGCGTTGCATACATTTGAACCGGCTGTGTTCCGTTCACCTTATTAACCGTCAAAGGCGCTGTGCCACTTACCACTGCGCCATGGCCTCGATTTAACTCGTGTGGATTTGTGCTCGCAGAGGGGGAGGGGAAGTATTGGCCAGCGTGCTGTGGTGACTGAGCCGGCTGCAGTCAAATGTAACAATCGGTGTTAACAGTTTATACTTCTCAGGATGCAAATTTGGTTCAAAATTTGTTTTATACATTCAACCATTGCTGAAAAAAGACAGCAGCACAGTACCAGTGGTAAAAGTACACTCATGGCAAAAAACTAAAAAATTGACAAAAAACTAATTTTGTTTTTAATAGTGCAAGTAAAATTAGCCGAATAAGATATAACTGCACATTGCAAACATTTAATTTTTTAAAATTTTGACAAACAGCCTACAGATATCTGGATAACCATTCAAATTAACCTTTTAATGATTATAAGTATATGTATTTATTAAATAATACAGATTATACTTTAGAAGCTCACAAATAGCTGAACTTACAGAATAACTTGGAAAGCTCCTAGCAGCCCCTGTTGCTGCTAAATTTCCTGCAAGGAACAGCAATTTCAATTATTTGAATTTGGAAACATAAGAAAGAATATTTTATTTGGCAAAAATCCAGAAGACCATGATAATCAAACTCATCATGACAACTTCATAACGTTTGCTAACAGATGTGAATGTAGGTCTATTCTGAAATTAAAGCCATTGTTTTTCTTTGTCTTGTTTTTGTTAAGTAATCCTACCCAAAACACAGTGATATATCATGATAATATAATGTATTCAGTGTAAAAACAATATAAAAAACAACTCTATGGTTTGCATACGTTCTATCCAGTTTTAAAAACACAAAATAGTTAGATATTAAAAAAAAAGTTATCATTAATATGGAGGGAAATTTTCACCCCACTGGGATAAGCTTGAACCAGCTATAAGTTTAAAAAGTCAAAAAGTTAACTTACTTGGAGCTGAATTTGGGATTCTGGATGCAATTTTGTAGTTTGATGTTAAGGTACAATAGAAATGATTTTGAGGGAATGATACAATATTGTTAAATAAAATAACAAGTAAAAGTCAAATTGTTTACTTAATATAGGTTATTGTTACCATAGAGTATAAATATTTTACAACTATGCTATAGCCTCTGGCCTTTTGGCGTCAGCTACGCTTAATTAATAATGTCACAAATTATTGACTTAGTTGGCGTTTAACTGGTTAACAGATTTGTTGTCAGTTTACTGTAAAACATTAAAATATTTTAAAAATCAAGAAATGGTTAATAGATTTTAGCAATTTGTGTCTATACATACCATAAAAAACAATGAGTTACTGTGGAAAGCTTGATAACTCTACTAATGTACATAACTTTTTGTCCAATGAAATATTTTATAAGAACTAGTGGACCATAATTGCAGAAATACGATAAATCTCTACTTAATTCATAACTGGACCGAAAAACAAAAACAATAATAGTAAAACACATTATATCTACTGAATTAATAAAACAAATATTCCAATTGAAAATAGCAGAAAAATGAAGTAAAAAATAGTAACAAAAGTGTAGTGGTGCGTGTAAAACTTTAATATTCTTTAAGTTGTTGGTGTTGTAAAGATTTTTTATTACCGTTATACCAATTCAGATTAAACTACAATGGTCATTAAAATCAATTATAATTTAATTTGGTAGAGAAAAGGGAAAAAATGTTCTGGTTAAAATTTTCTGGGGTAAACAAAGACAGCAACAGTAAATTACACTTTTGCATATGACATGTATTTATCATTGTCCTGTTTAATCATGGTGAACATTGCGTCGCGAAACTTAATATGGATTAAAAAATCACCAAGAGACAATAAGAAAAGCACTTGGGTCCTAGTATATCACAAATGATAACGACACACATTGTTTGGTAAAATGCATGTTTCAAGCTTTCGAATAAGAAATCTTAATTTTTCTGTTCTGTATTAAACTTTGATCTATAGCACACACAATTTTTGATTAAAATCAGCCATATTTTACAGCTTGGCTTGGGCCTAGCTGATTCTAGGGAATTTATGTAACAAAAAGTAGCAAATTACCATCTTAATTTCAATTACAACTATAATGCGCCTTTCTTAACAACACACTTATTCTTAATTGAAAATAATTTAGATTACCGGTACATAAAAATACTTGGTAAAGGTGGGAGAGATACTAAGAAAGAGGAAAGTGGGAAACTCTTCATTATAATAAATATTCAAGCTTTAGGGTTTTTGTTAAGGCTGGGATTAGAGTTATGAATAGGTCTGAGGCTGAGATAAGCATTTAAAACATGGTTAGCACTAGTTTCTTATTTGCATGATTGTCGTAAAACTAATTTTGTCATTAAAAGTACAATGTACATTTTTGCATTTGACCTCTAAACCTTGGAGAACAGTTTATACCTAAACCATTCATGTATTTGTTTATGGGGCGAAATGAAGGCAATAGTAAAATAAGGGAAAAACTAAAAGAAGGAAAAACGGGAAGGAGGGAAGCTGCTAACTATAGGCCTAATGAAGATAATAACATTAGAGTCAGTTTTAAACACAAAGGTGGAGTTAGGGTTAGTTCTGGGGTTGAGGTTAGTGAATAGGGCAGGGTTTAAATTAGTTTGGCAGTTTCCCTCCTTCCCGCTTACCCACCCTTACAGCATTAAGTTTTAAAAGTGTTGGTCTACAGATATCCATGTTTTACTCTGCAGTTTATTTCGTCTGCAGCCTTAAAAAATACGCATTTTATCTTGCACTATATTCTAGAAACAAGTAGGACAACAAGTCTAGAACGTGACACAAAAGAAACTATGGTCTAGAGTTATCACGCTTTTCACAGTAACTCACAAAACCATTATGCTTAAATATCCGACATATTAATAGCCAGTAATAGGTTTCGTTTCTTAGATTCAAAAAACAAAAACAAAATCTAAATCAAAGGATACGGTTGTGGGTTAGTTGGCATACGATGATCGAATGGCTGCTGGCTAGCTTGACCCGGATTTCTTCTTACATGGTTAGAGTACATATCTTAAAAAGAAACAGACAAAAACGTCCTTTAGAAGGACAAATTTTCGCCTAAGATTCTAAAAATAAGTACAACACTGGGTAAAATAGGGCTACGTTGTTTCCATACTAATTTTGATATAACTGTCTTATACCAGACCACACAGATCAAACTGGATATTGTACATAAAAATAAACTGACACACTTTTCGTCATAAAAAAACCCGGCTCAACTTTCAATACAGGTTTGCACGGGGAACAGTGATGCCATATTTAAATCATACCGTGAATGTCCAGGCGGAGACTGGAATTTAAAAGAATAAAATTGTCTAAAAATGTGATCAATGACTAAGTCGTTATTAAATATACTAAGGAGCAATGTTAGTTTTTATTTAATGGAGTAAGACACTAAAATAACTCAAAATTAAGATAATGCATATATTCCAGTGTTCCCGATGGTATTTGTTTAAACACATGGAACAAAACGTCATCTATAGTTTTTCTGATAATTAGTATTTTGAAATGTAAGCAGTACTAACTGATTAAGTTAGTATATAACTTTCGAGATAATTAAATATTGCTGTTCGGCACTATTTATTTATTTAAATAAAACTAGGAAATATAATTACAAAATATAATTGGAGACCACGCCCTTGTATATTTCTTAACTCCCTTAATATTTTATAACTAACAATTATAATATTGGTAAAATCTAGATCTCAAAAAATCTCGTTAACTGCCAATACAACCATAGAGAGTTGTTAAACACTGTTAAGTGGTAAAGACCAGACACAAAAGAACAAAATATAGGTTAATGCTACGAACATAAGGTAGGGTTAAAATAATGCAAATCGCACCACGAAAACTCTATCTGCTAACTGCTGTTAGAACGCTTTAATCTTGTTTACCATTAACATAGGTAAACTTTTACTGTAGACTTTTTATCGAGGCTTTACTTGTTCAATCATATGTGTACGATATTTCAAACTAATATTCCTAAATTTATCTTTACGTGTTTTACGGTCGTGTTCGTTTTTTCATAATATCTTTTTCTTAATGTGTAACCATGACCTGATATATCCACTGTGACGTTGTCCTTTTTTCTTACTTAAATTGTAAACTAAGCTTAGCTGTCCCACTGTAAAACAGCTTTTCTGACTTTATGAAAAGCAAAATGTATTTGAGAAATGGACTCAAAAACGGCATTCCAAGCTGACCGACACAACACGTTGGAGGTCTGTGGCAATATCCTTCCTTCCTGCTTTATCCCGACACCACTGTCTTCAGTATCGATATTTAGATAATCCGCATTAAGCCCTTTCGCCATTGCAGTTTCATCATGCGGTGCGACGCTGGAAACGGACTGGGATTAGTGTTGATATTATTAAACCGTAGACTACGGTCTGGTAGCAACAATGGCATGTTGTCAATGGGCGTTTTACATTACGGAGTAGGCTTACTCGATTTTTTGTCCGCAAGATGGGGTAGAGATCCACAAGGTGGAGAGGTTAAAACCAGCCGGTGACTATACGGTTGTGTCTATGTGAAAGCCAATCTGCTGTCATTTTTCAAACCTAGTAGATTAATGGGTTAAACTAATAGTAAAGAAAAAACTTAATCAAATGAAACACACTGCAATATTTACGATGTGCACGAGGTAGTCTAATTTGAGAATTGTCCGTGTGATTACGACCCTTCGCTTTTTCCGTTCCCAGAAAAAAAAATAGGCCTATCATATAACCCAAGTCTGGAAAAACTGAACAGGGGAAACATTCAAAATCGGACCTATAGACTAAGAACCCCGGTAATTAGATTGAAATTTGGCTTGGTGAAAACACTTTTAAAAAATACATATAGACCAGTTGCAATAGCCCCAAAACCCAGTATGTATACAAGTGGATAGAAGTCCCTTCTTACGATTATAGAACGATTGTCTTTGTTTCTCTTTGGGAAAGTCGTCCCAGCAAAGGTATATTTATGTGTTGAAAATAGTACTCTGCGCTGTGATATTTAATTTACGTACTGAAATTTTTTGGAATTACCCTTTAAAAATTTGATATAACTTCACTTGGTTGTTTTTCTTTAGATATACCGGTGACTTATATATATATGAGTCACCAGTATATTCGTTACATGTAACGGTTACAATGCAGAATATAAGATATTTTATCGAAAATACCCGTTGGCAATACCGCAAAACTCTGATGTGAATTTAAAACTAAATGACGTCATAAACGCTAATAAACGTTTATGCGACATCGTAATTGGTAAGTATAGTGAAAGACGGAGAGTGCTACTTCATGGAAGCCAACAATAATACTTCTCGCCGTCTTTCAAATGTGTCGATTTCTTCCCATTTGACCGCAGTGAAAATTTTTGTCATTCGAATCTTGTTTCTTGTCTTCGCAAGATTAACAATGGCCATATATTTATTTTAACGCAACAGAAATACAAAGATAAGCAAACGGCACTAAATGAACATGTTGCTTCCTATCATAACAATGATATTGATAATTGACTAGATTTTTCTGTATAGGCCTATATTGTTGCTTATTTTTACCGTTTCTGCAGTATTAATTATTATTGACGTTTATACTGATATTGACCATTTTGTATTGCTTAGGGGTTTAATAAATAACGATCAATTCAGCACAAAATTGTGTATAAAAATTATATATATATATATAGCGGTATATAAATACAAAACAGTGCACGTCGTGCTGTCTCTTCCAGTACCAATACTGTCATAACATGTGTTTCTACATAATTTTAATTTGCTTTTCGGTGGGGTGTGGGTGTGAAGCAGGTCTCATACAACAAAAATGAATAAACAAGACCAAGAAAGGTTTGTGTGGACGAATGGTTAACGCGACCGATTTATATAACAGTTCTATACAGAAACGTTCTTAGTGACAAGATCACAACAACCTACCCGGTAAAACTATTACAATCATCACAACCTACCCGGTAAAACTATTACAATCAGCGCAGACCCACAACGAACCACACACAAAAAATTTACTGGATAAAATATACTAAAAGCAGGATAAAAACGAAGCCAAATGGTGGCTTGCCTTTCGAATGGCGACTTAAATCGTAGTATTGAGTTACCATACTTTATGAAAGGTAAGCTTTGGTAAAGGGAATTTTAGCATAACAAAGTACAAAAACGTAAAGGGTATTTGTAGGTTACTCAATATCGGTGGTTTTGACGTTTCAATATAACGACATTCAACAGTCAAATTGCATAAAATTGCTGTCTGGTTTGCTCGGTTTTACCTCAGCAACAATTATAGGATCTTATATGCGGTCCATTGTAACAAGAGAATCTTTTTTTAAGATAAAATAATTGAATGAGCCTTTATCTTGAAAATAATACCAATGTTCTACTGGGTATTTGTGTGATGTTTCGAAATTGAAGACCGTACATGTACATAGATGTAGGCGATATACACTGTACCAGTGCCCTATTTTTAGGTTCTAATTTGTAGTATAGAAATGTATAGATACTGTATATATATAGTCATAGATGTATAGATAATTAAATAATGACATGTCGTTGTCATTATCAATATTTTGATTGTAATGTTTTTATTGAGTTTTTTTATTATTATAATTCCTTCTTTTAGCCGATTATTTGTTATAATTTGATTTTCCTTATTTTTTTCGCCATGTTCAACAAAGACCATATAAGCAATAATGAAAAATGGGTTATTAAGAAGTTCAAATGATGGCGTTCGGCGTGGTCATTCTGTGGCCAAAAGATTAAGGTTTGTTAAGCATACAAGGAGAAAACGCCCAAAACGTGAACATAATTTATATTTTAGTTTGAGTGCCAAAGGAGCCAAAGTAAGTTCAAAAACCGGCAAATTGACACAATACAGCAAGCCTGTAAATCGGATATTGCAGTTGATCTTGAAAGCATA
The DNA here is from genome assembly GCA_000149265.1 of Ciona savignyi. Taxonomy (NCBI): domain Eukaryota; kingdom Metazoa; phylum Chordata; class Ascidiacea; order Phlebobranchia; family Cionidae; genus Ciona; species Ciona savignyi. The sequence goes on along the minus strand of CH003412.1, from coordinate 2,362,526 downwards.
TATTCACGAATTTATAGCCAATATCCCCCCTTAAGCTAGGTTCTCGAACAAAGGCCAAAAACCGGTTTCACGAGAGTGATGCATTAATGTCTTAAAGGAGCGCCTTGGCAGGTTTCCCAATGTTTATTGATAGTTTGATTTTCTAGATTTGGTAGGAAGGTAAAGCTAGGCTTATGGTCTTTGTACATTATACATAGTTGTCACCTTTCGGAAAATGATGTATGCACAGTACACATCTGAACTTACCACGCTGTGGACCACATCATCATGCCTTTGAAACATTTTCTACGAAAATCACCAGTATATATTTAAAATGTACAATTTAATAATTATCTAATCCTGTATAGTCTCCATATGTCAATCGGTGTTTTAAGGATGTAGTATTTTTACAAACAAAATTTTAGTTTTTTATGAAATACATATTCGCCTAGAAAAACTCAAAAAAAAATGTGTAAAACGGTGACTATACTCTGCTCTTGAAAACTAAGGTTTGAATTCAAAAATTACAAAGTGTGTTTAGTTTAACAGGTGTTATAATGATTCTCATAAAGCTTTGTCCATTTACATTCCCTGTTGTGATTTCTAGAAGCGATTACGATGGTCGTGAACTTTAGGGCATTAATTGTATAATGAGGCGCTATCCTTTCTCCGTCATTCGACGAAGAACGAAGTTGCAATTAGCTTCGCGGATCGCCCCAGGGCAGCAGCTCTGTCATTGGCGATTCGACAACGTCGCCTTAAACCTACCGCACGAAGTTTCGGCGCAGACAACGTGGTCGTAAATTAAAATTCATATCTTTCGCAGGTAGTAAAGACGAGCGGTTGAAATCTGAAAGTCTGTAATTTTAATAGGCCGTTTCTGTGTCCGCATCTAAACGTCCACTTAGCCGAGAGTTGGACAGCAGCAAAAGAAACCTTTACAGCCGATTCCGTTCAAACAATTCATCTTCAGGTAAGAGAAATGTTTATGCATAATTAAGCAACTTTAACTTAAATTTGCGCGTGGGTTTAAATTTTTGGAATAGACAATCAATATACCAATTTTGTAATTTGCATCTCTGTGTTTTGTAATTTCAAATACTGGTATATATAAAAACAACAATATTACACCTTGATTTTAAAACCATAATTCGAAGTTTAAGTTTGGCCAATATACATTTAATGTACATGAATATTATAAAAGCAATTTTTGCACCGCAATTATTATTTTCATACAGTTCAGTTCAGACATAAAAAATCAAAAAATGTTTCTGTAAGTATATAGTTAGTGTGTTGATATTATTTTTTTACCCAAATATAGACAAGTCATTTACATCGTTTTAGGTTCACAGTCATTCACTTCGTTTAAGATACCCGAAGTTCATGTTTTCGGCTTTATATATTGTCTACTTTAGTTTATCCCAGAACATAGGAGATATAGCTTCGTCAGATTACCTTATGGCCCGACTCGGTTCTTCACGACAGAACCAACTATAGCAGGCGGTTAGTTTATACCCATGACATTTCGGATGACGAGCCAACCCGCTATACCACTCAGCCACGTAGCTATAAACAGTTTGATCAAAATTTGTACGAAAATAAAAATATCTCTGTGAACGTAATTGTCGTCAAAGTTTTTTCCGAGAAAATGGCGGATGCATTGACTGATGCTGGGCAACAGAGTTTTTCTAGTCGCCCGTCACCTCAAAGTCGTCAGCACACCTTAAAAGGCGCATCCGCGTCAAGACGACTTAAACAACGACGTCACTGGAGTAATTTCGTTTTATACGTCAGCGACTTGTTTTTAATTGATTTAATTGTATACTTCGGTAAAAGTGTATTTGTAAATATTTTTATCCTTTTGCAGAATGAGTGGAAAGACGAATCATCTTCCCCTTTTGGTATTGCTATGCATAGCAAGCATTGGAAATGCAGGTATTAAGAATTTTTATCCGGATAGTTATGCTCGGCGATGGAAAAGCACAGGAGTGCTTTATAATAGACAATCCTCAGATTACCTCGTTCCCATGCCCCACAGTCGGTCGGTTAACACATACAATGGCGGAGATATCAGAAATTTTGATTCAATACGTTAATCTTTGGTTAAGGCAACTTCCACTAACACTAGGGTGTGAAGAGTTAAATATTGGTTTCGATCCGACCCCATTTCTACTGACGGCCCAACAAATAAACCTATACCGACTGGACAGGTTATCGAGTTACTACCATATCAAGCTGGAATTAAAAATCAAGAATAAAATATTTCTATAGAAACAGAATAATGATAATCAATAGTCTGTCATGCATATCACTAGTCTTCAATTAATTTCGACTTCCAAACTGTCTGGTAAAGTCGCCAGATTATCTTGCGCCCACCGATGGGTTAGCGGAGCTCTTGCAACGTGTTGTGTACGATTGAAACGTTTCTTCAATTTTGGTAAAATTCATTAATCCGGTAGGTCCGGGCAGTGTGTGCTTATTGCCTTGCCTAAGGACACAGCCGATTAGCTAGCGACCAGTTTTGAACTTGCAACACTTCCATTGAATTGCAGTGCACTATAACCAACCGAACTTTCGGTAGGGCATAGAACCCGCCGGAGCCGTTACGTTTAGCGTTATAAGGCTATGGCTGGTCCTAAGAAGTATATAAGTGTTGGGGATCATATATTTAGTTTTCCTCTATTTGGTGGGCACTTTCCTTCTTCCTTTATGTAGTGTTGTCCAAAACAGCTAAATTTTCAATAAATCGATCATTGGTCTTATAGTTTGAAATGATTAATTCGTATAAACTACATTCCCACCAAAATTCTAGTGACAAACCCTTCGAGCTCGAAGTAATGCTCCATAAAAATAAGAACACATCGTTAGTACATATCGGCATATCGTGTTTACATAGTAACAAATGTATTTTTCCGCACAGTTTTGATTGTACCGGCACCGACAGTGAGAATTGAATCAGCCACCTCAACCAGCATCACATTAAACTGGACAATGCCGATCAATGAGCATTATGATAAAGTAGAAGTCAAGGTGGGTTTACCGCATTCTACACCACCTTATACGTATTTTAATATATACGTCTATAATATTCATTGTATGTCCTTTAAATCTATAATAACGCACTCTACAACCAGTTATTCTATTTTAGTAATGCCACTAATCTAATCAAACTAAATATATCATTAGGTCTTTATTATTTTACAGTTGCTAATTTTCTTTGAATTATTAGTCTATCCCACAGCAATATTCAATTCATGATTCTGCGTATATTATCACAAAAACAAAGTGGTATCTGTCGTGCTACTATACGCAAAAACGGTTAGGATTAGGGTTAACTATAGGCTCCATTCCGTCTCAACCAGTGCACGTTAGTACGTTATAAGCCTTAAATTTGTGACACACGAATGGCAATTTGCTTAGAGAATGATAATTGTGCCCACGAGGGCGCTCAAGTGATCTCCGTTATCACGTGTCCAGTGACCGGTTATTGGATGAAGGAAAACATACGTTTAATTTAATATACAGTCTCCTACAAAAGTACGGTATATAAAAGGACAACTATTATTATAATTAAACCGTTGTAGACCTAAACCTGGCGCGGTTAATTGTAGTATAACAGTGGCGTCTCTTATAAATATTTTCTATTTGCCGTCTTTCCCTGTTTTATGATTTGCTTTGTTTGTTTTATTTTTAAATAGGGAAAAATATTAGGACATAAAAGCTAATATCAAGAAGTTAATTATTCCTAATTTTAACCTGGGCTATCTATAACTTTATAATGTTATATTAACGTTTTACGCCTTTTTTCTAAATATGAAACGTACGTGAGTATACAGTATGCCCCCCTTATAGAATGGCTATTTTTAACTATACCTAAAACATAAGAGTCCAATTACCAGCTGCTGTCATGAATCAAATTTCATGCGTCAGTTTGCCGTTTTATATCGAAATACAATCTCATTTGTGCAGTCAAATCAAAATTATTTTTGTTATAATTTAGCCAAAAGCAAGTTTTTAAAGGAGCTTTTAATTAAAAAGTTGAATTAAACACTTAAAAAGGTCGTCAAAAGGTTTACCGATTAAGGTATTTCTATTCGTCCATAAAAGCATATATATTATATGTCTAAATTTTGGTTTTTGATACAAAAAATATACAACAGCAGAACACAGTATTTAAAAAAAAATCCTTTCTTGAAAATAGAATTACGGAAAAAACGGGAAAATACATTTTTGAAACGCAGTAGAATTGCGGCCGCCAAACCCACGTAATTCGTGAGACCTAAATTATCTTACAAAGAGGAGAGAAGAGTCTGAAAGATAAAAAGCAACTGCAGGTGTTGCAATGACGAAACTTGTGTTTCGTAAATGTTCCTAAAACGTTTTAACTTTCCACGAGTGTCCACAGGGCGCGAAATGTAGGCCGCGAAACCGCTTTATCTAATTAATCACGTTTTTCAAGTTCGGTTAACGCCCAAGGGGAATATGCAACTTGAAAGCTATACGCAAGAATGGCCTATGCTGTGTAAGATAAACTTCATCAAGCAATTCTCAAAAAGAATGATTATTTTAAAACGTCTTTCAATCTAAAAATTATTTGCCGTCTATATGTAGGGTTGTAACTATACATAAAATAAGTTCCCACAAAAATCTGACTTGGGCATTCCTTAAGAAAATGATATCATTTCCACTGCGTATGTGCGGAATTTGCCCAATTTTTAAAATTAGTCCCGGCGATTAAACAATGAGTCCTAGCGTTTTAAATGCCACCCCACGGGAAGCATCTTAATTGGGGAAACTGCTGTGTATATATTACTAACCGAATATTACTAACCGAGCCTTTAACTACAACAACAAAGGACTGTTCTGTCAGTACGGTATTTCTATTAACGCCCAGTAATATTGTTTCTATTTTAACCCGCACTGTCGATCGGTATATAGATTTTGAAATTACACGCAATGCAAAATGGACGAAGTCGAAGGACCCGACGGGCGTCTTCACTTTGCAATAAATAACACAGAGATCAATTTATTTACATACGGGAACTATAATACACACGTTTGACGCTTTGTTTATTAGACGCTGATTACCAAAACGCTACACCCTAATTCGGTTAATCCGCAAGGACTTTGTATTTTGTTGACGAAAAGAATCCGGATATATACCTAACGTGTAACTTGTTTCAAAACATTGCACGTAAAGCGAACCTAATTACACCAATCCAAATACTTTACACGTCACTGTTGAAACAAAAAGCAAACAATAGGATATCGTTAATAACAGGATCCAAACGGATTTGCATATAAACTGGGCGAGAGTTAGACGGGATAAGATATATGGCCTTCTTAGCATATAATATGTGATATGGTATTGCCAATATGCGTATTTTGGTCAAGTTCTGTCATATGTACAGAGGCTTATCCTTAGTTAATTAAAAATTAAGAAACTAACAATGACAATATGCGAAAATATGTTTTCTCAGTCATAAAACCGGCGATGGTCCTGGGTAGGTTAAGCTTCCGATCTCAGTATAAGTAGTTTCATTAATTGGTTTGGTTTGTTGGTTGTGCAACAGTAACATTTTTAAAACCCTATTGATTACAAATGTAATTACAACCCATTGTAATAATAACAATCCGTAAAAGTGTTAAAACTCGTCTGCGTTTTTTTTTCATTCTCGGTGATAAAGATGAGTATACTATTCACACAAGAACGGCATACACGTAATGTATTTAAACCCAGACTAGGTGCTGTCAACGACATCCATACACGTTGGCCCTGAACACACCAAAGCCTTTTTTTAGTCTTATACTCCGGTACGTTGGTGATTTTCCGTTAAATTGTTTCGGCGTTTTACAACCCATAATTATATAGCTCCATCAGTGAACCTTTATAGGCTATGTCCAATTGTATAGCGAACACTTGACTTATTTTACGAGCTTAGTAGCGGATGACAGTAAGGCGCCTTTTAATGACCGAAATGCGTCAAAATATTACTGGGGTCATAACCCACGGAGTCAACTACTATTAGCTCATTTGCTCATAAATTTAATGGACATGTAATAATCTGAAACGGGACAAATCGTTAAACAAAGAGATTTGACATGATATAAAAACACGATGATAATAATTAACAAAAACCGTTTTTTTAGGTAAACATGTATTAATACCACCCTTTTGATTAAAAATATCGTTAAAGGTATTGCCTGTTGCCTCACTTTGATTAACGGGGAATACCCTTGTGGTGGTTGGGGATTAATCTTCGTAATTCATTAGTTTGTAAATTTGTTGTAAAACCAACTTTATTCCGTTTTAAAATCTACGGTTTCGTTAAAAATTTAATAGTTTTTATATTTATGCCACGTTTTATGACGTGTTAACGGAAAAGTAATTCTTCTTATCTTAATTATTTACCTTACCATTGATACTTTTATATATAAATATAATAGTTGAAGCATATAAACCTCTGTGTCTACTGTCTACGTGGTGTATTATGATTAATGACGCTTTAAGTTCAACGTCCAAGTAAGCTGTAAAGAATCATTTATGTACCAGCAGTACGTTATAATATTATAAAATTACTATCATCATGTTATCATATTCTAAGTTTCTGAGAATCATACCTTAAAATTAAACCAATAAAGCATTTCCAAACGCAGTTTTATGCTGTTTAGTTTAAAATCATCGCCAATAAAAGGTGATTAACTGTGCAAAATTTGCTCCAACTAACCTTGCAGATTCGACCAGCGAATGTAAAGTCATGTCCAGCATCACTGCCCAATGGTTGCCAGCCATGTGGTAGTTTTTTGTTGGTATGTGGTTTGGAGTGGGGTGCATCTTTTGTGGTTTTCCAACTGTGAATATGGTGTGGGTTTCCTCTTTCTGTATTTTTCAAATATTTCAGGTTTCTGAAATCTATGAGCTTCTTGGACTGGTACATGCCTGCACTGATGTGCACAGATGAAATGCTTCTTTGTTTATTTCTCACAATTTACATAAAAAGAAAAACACAAATTGGAAAATACTTAGACTTCACAGCCAAGTCTAAAATTTACCTGACGTCAAAGTCAAGGTCCCATTAGAATGTGAAAGATAAAAAAGGGTTAAAATACTTGAGAGTAAGACAATATACCCTGTACAAAAGTTAAATACTGTGAAAACTTTTTTAACAATTCCTCGTTCCTAGTTCTATTATTTTATTCACAATCGATTCTTCTATTTATCTTCTTTGCATATATTAATCGTAATTAAAGTGTCTGTTTCAACTGAAATATTGTTGAACAGTGTTTTTAATACTTTGCTTGGTTTTCCATTATGAGTGTGTTTCGTGCATGTTTTCTCCTATGTGGTATTCAGGGACACTGGTGTTCAGGTTCACTTCTTAAACTTGGCTTTTATGTTATTCTTTTTCAAACATAAAAAAGTTCTAAAAATTCGTTCACCTTACATTTAAGTCTTCTCAAACTCTTGAAACCTTAGATTTCTATTTGTTGAAATTGAAACAAAGACAAATTAAGATTTGTTTTCTTCTGAATTACGGATTTACTCACAGTGATTTTTAATTAGAATTTTCATGATACAAACTATTAAATGAACATTAAGTTTGGGGTGGTTGCCTCTTACAAATCTTTAGCATGCACCTTCTTTTCATGCACACATTAAAAGCAACATTAATAATAAAATTATAAATGTTTTTTAGTCATTCCCAAACCTGGGAACTCAGCAGCCATTTGCACCGAACCAGACATACAGAGTGGTGGAAAACTTGCAGCCAGGATATCTCTATACCTTCCTTGTCACTGCATTCCGTCAGCGCATGAGAAGCGATGTGGTTGTCATCAACCAAGATACAAGTAAAATGATTATCAGTGTTTAAAGTTTGACTCAAAACCAGCCGAATGTTTGTCGGTTTTGATCTTGAACAAGGCACTTGGCTGGCTTTGCTTGTACTCGATTGTTTAATTGGTTGAACAACAACTATAAAAATCCTTTCAATGCCCTTAAATATATATAAGTAATCTGGCAATGTCCCATGTTATAACTTTCTTAATTGATCCAAACATGTGGATTTCCTTAGAAATTTTATTGGATAAATTCTCACAGTCCCCCTGCCACCAAGAAATTTGGCGCTCGAAACATTCGATCAGATTGAGTTGATCATTGAAAGTCCGTACTTCGAAAACAGTCAGTTCACTCTCAACTTCCCTGGCATCGAGGCTGTATGGGAGCCGCCCACTGAAGGCTTCTGTGACTGCTACGAGGCACAAATTTCACCGAATGATGGACAGATGGCTTTCCCTACATATGGAAATGAGGTGAGTTTAAATATTTGTAGTGCTTAGCCTTGAGTACTGATGTAGGATATAATTTTTATGTTTATCCTGGTGGTGGAATAAATGTGCCATTCTATCCTTGAAGGTAAAGGAATTCTTACTGAAGGATTTTATAATACATGAAGAAATTCCATGTGTTATATGATTCATCATTGTTATCGTTGGATAACTGGTGTCCACAGTCATTTCTTCAGTTTTTTACAATCCATTAAACCATTGGGTTCAGGCAAGGTCTGTTATGTGCCTTGTCCAAGTACACACTCATCTAGTCTAACTAAAATAGAAGGCTTCAACCCACCTATTTTGGATTGATGGTCCAATTTACTGCTTGTACTGGCTAACTGGTCGGTAAGTCTATGCTAAAGAACAACAAGGACAGCTACCTCAATTTAAGCCGTGTAAAAGCAGTATAAAACATACATAAGCACACTGTTAATATCTCTCTCTTCCTTTATATATACATATAATAATGTTCTCTAAGGTGAAGAAAGAGCTTTTTATCCATGGTGTAATATACAGAATTGGGGGATAGGCTGTCAAACACCCAAAATAAATTTTGAGAGTAAAAATTGATTTGAATTCTTAATTGCCTTAACCTATAAATTATCCTTAATTAATAAAATCTGGTAAGTTTTTTACTAGTTTGTTTTCTTTGTTGGTAGACACGCAAGAGACAATATAAAACTGATTTTTATCAGAATACCATATAATCATAGTTGAGTCATATCTAACTTACTTTTCAAACATTTTTCTCAAATAAATCTTTGCATATGGAACCCTTCAACATCTGAAGTGTCAAAATGCGCAATAATTTTTTACTTTGCAACATAATACATAGTGGTATGATGGGCTGTCACAGGAATAGTCTAAATTCACAATTTTTATATTAAAAAGGGGTTAATTTTATATTGAGTTAGATGCATTTTAAAAACTTTTTTTCTGATGGTGGAACAGGTACCGGGTGAAACATTTGAAGTAGAATTCTAAAGTTCTGCATGTTCGCATTAGTATTCAAAATCATAGAACTTAATTACCCATTTAATGTCAATGTTTTAAAGTCACATTGCCATTAAGAACCTAATTACTCATTCAATAATCTGCTTTCTTAAAACAAAGTTTGAGGTAAAACAAGTTTTTTGATGTGCGTGGCATCATGATTACGAAAACTTAATAACCCGTCGAACATCTTTGAAGCGACATAACTGTTAAGGAACATTTTAACTTCAAGTATCTAGAGTTCCGCCCTCGGGCAACTGTTTGTTGTTTGTGGTTTGAAGGATAAACACTCAACGTTCCATCGACCATTTCACTTTTAAGGCTTTCAAGCCTGATTGCGCTAGTTTAAAACAACTATTCGTTAAAAAAATATTTTTCGGATAATTCGTGTGGTAAAAAGGAAAAATTGGCAACAATCAGTTTGAAAAAAAAAACGGTCAAAAGTAACAATCACATGTTTCTAACACCTAGATACCCATACTGATTTCTGATATTATTGTGTACAATTTTGAATGTGTTTGTTGAGATGAAACTTAAAACATTACGAAAGATTTTCTTATAATTTTAATGATGATGTATCTTTTAATAATATGTAATTAACAAAAAAATAAAGTATAGTCGGGACCTTAATTTGTTGTCAGGTTTCAGCACTTTAACCATGAAATCAGTTCGCCATGCCTATATGTCTTTTTTCGATTGGCTGTTGATGGTACAGATTACAACAATTTGATGTTTTAGGCTCAACCCAAAATGTTAAAAAGTGTGTTTGTGACATAATGCCATAAAGTCTCGAATGGATTCACTGGATTATGGAAAGGCTTTATTTTTGATAGATACTTCAACATATATAGATTAATATAACACGTGTTAATATGTCGCCTCCAGCTCGAACAATCACAAACAAGTTTAAAATCCTCTTATCCAGCTTTAATAGGTTCCGCCCTTCCGTAGAAGCTAACAGATTTAAACAACATGATCAGGTTACATAAACCATATCCTAAATATCACATTCATGTGCAAAAATGTAATAGTATGTACCAATAATTCAGTATGTACACAATTATCACAGATTTTACTGACAAATTACGATGGAAAAATAAAATTATGTAATCTCATACACACAGACCAATTGTTTTTTCCTAAAAGGTTTTCGTATTTTAGTTTATCTTTTTATATTTTTTTTCTACAAAATAGTTTATTAAAAGGCTATACAGTTAAATTAAAATTAGGGATATTGATAAAAAAGCATGAAACTAGTAGTTACAACTTGGTAATTCATAAGAAAAAGGTTTTGTACAAAAAAGTATAAAAGCATTGAACAGTTAAATTCTGAAACTGGTGATCAGTTTAACTAAATTTTACCGGACATCAAAAGTTCCCTTCAATTTTCTAGGATTAACTAAATTGTTTTGTGTCATTTTGCTAAGCTTTCAAACGGGACAATTTTAAAACTCGACATCTGAAACTGGATCCAGTAAAAACGAGCAATTTTAACATTTGTGATGCGTTTACAAATCTTGACCTTCGACGTCACAAGATCAGATTACAGCAGAAACATTTCAATGTTTATGTAACTACGACCATTATTTTGTCATTGGACCGATTTTACAATTTGTATTGTTGGATGACAAATGACCGCCATACATTAAACTTCACTTTCTAATGGTTAACACCTATGAATCTCAATTATTAACTTGTACCATAATATCCAGGTGACTAATATTAATTCATGTCTTAAGAAAAATTGCAGTAAATTTAATTCGAATTTTAAAAAATATATGAACTGTTATTTGATATAACAGGATAATTATGTTTCCTTTTGTGGGTCGGAAAATAAAGAATCATTTGAAAAACAGGCTTTAATTAAAATACCTTGCCCAAGGACGGAACCTGGTTAGTTTTATCTCTCTTTATACAGAAAACATTCCTTTAAAATTGTAGTAATAATATTAGGTAGTTTTTAAAGTGCATCTCATATTAGGTCAAAAACATATAAAAATAAGAGTCTACATGTAAAAAAAATGGCAGGAAAAGAAAAACAAACACAAAAACAGATTAAATACTCAAATGATCTCATATGATATATAAGTCCTCAAAAATAATTACATTTTTTTACCAAAAATCTTGACTGCATGGTGGGCAGTACATAGCTACATTTACAGATACATTTTTAATTACAATATTTCTATTTTATCACAGCACTCTGCTGGGACATTGGTTCGGCAGTTTATCCGCCTGACACCTGGAAAAACTTACACCGTCATGATCTATTCCACAACTTGCGGCAACGGAGCACTTGGTGCGTTAAGAAGTGACCCCGTCATGATGACCATCACCCTCCCCCCTTCTGAGCCTCCCACCATAGTGGACAGCACCGACACCACCACCACCAGCCTCACATGGCAGCAGGGGATAATACCGGGGATGTATGACGACTTCCGGGTATTGATAATTTTAAATTGGCAATTTTGGCGAAATAATAGAATTATGCAGTTTAAAATAAAATGTCCTACCAGTCAAGAATTCTCCAGGTGTGCCTTTGCCTGGACTTGCTCTAGGTGATAAGACTGGATATAATAACTGCATGGATGTAATTGAGCCTACCCATGGTCCAGATCTAGAGGATAGGACAGAGGTCATAGTCTGGCAGGTGCTTGGTTAAATCATCACCTTGACCACGCTTTCCTTTGTGTCCTTAGATAAACCACTTTACTAACATAACCTTGGCCTAATAGATTTAAATGGATTGCTTAAAAATTGAAAATTATTAACAATACAATATACTGCAAAAACTTAAGCAACTTGACTGGGGGGCATGTTAGATCTGATGATTGTACATGTTATACCAAGATAATATGACAATTACCTGTATTTTTTCCTGAAAAGCAACCAGATCAACCCACCCTGTGTGAATCATGTTTAATACACCAATGACGCAATTCAGATTTTATCAGCTTCTTTGTTTAAACCCAGGTCACGGGATTAGAAGGGAACATGAGCGTTGTTCCGCCAGAATCCCCCCAAGATCGACATCGCACGATCACAGGGCTGCACTCCTGCACTGAGTATTCCTTTAATGTTCACACTCTGAATGAACACATGGCGAGCAGAAATGGCCGACACACAGCTATTCAGACAAGTAAGTTAATTAGAAATTTTTCATTGTTTTGTTGTTGTTATGCTTTCACGGTTTGGATTAGGGTCCTGGAAAACTAATGTAAACAAAGTGTAAAAAGCTCTCAGGTTACCAAAGCTATTGTAGTGTGTTGTATGCGATAGACATGTTGCGTTTCGGGTCTTAATCCAAAGACGCGATTACTGTCGATTGTTCAAATGTTTGCAGTTTTGGTCTTAGGCCCAATCAGAAAAGATCACAACCCCTTATCTGCAACCAAATTTACTGACAGCCTTCTGTACTAATTAATGCCTCATAATAAACTTAAAAGTGGAAAATAATAAATTCGTGCACTGTTACATCATATAGCTACTCCGGTAAGTCGAAAACAACATTAGAAAGTAGGTCAGGTTGCGCAATATAACAAATATGCATACAAAAATTAACACCAATCCCGTTTGTGACAAGACACATTCCTTTAATTTTATCACCATTTAATAACCGACTGGGTACAGTAGATGTCCAGTTAGTTCATTGTCAAAGGACACAGCCATCGAGCCAGAACTGGTTTTATTTCTACAACCTTCGGACTGCTTGCAAACCGTCAAAGCTTTTACTGATTAAGCTAACCAATAGAAGTATTTTGGGCAAGTTATAAGAATCAGTAATTTGAAGATAACTGTGATGATCCTCGAAACAACTCAACCCACTAGAATAAACAGTTCAGTTTAATAAAATTATAGGAAAGTCTTTAACATATTCAGCTCGCTGCAATAGCCGTGGTAAACCGACTGCAACCATGAGCTGATCTGATGATTGAGTGTGTTATTCCGGCCCTCAATTTTCGAACCTCTAGAAATAAACCTGAATAACCTAAATGTGAATTACCATGCATCTCCATTTCATCTCAACCACTAAAACAGAACCAGCTCCTCCAATGAACCTGCAAGTGGTGGAGTTCAACTCCTCGTCCATGTTGGTGACCTGGACGAAGGACCCGCTACACGAAGTCGGCTCTTATAAAGTGACCATCACACCTCCTGGAAGAACCACCACCGTCAGTGGTGAGTACCAATGATGGAAGAATCGCTAGTCTGAGACTTTGAAGTTTGTGTGTTAAGAGTGTATTTAACAGTGCTGTTTTCTCTTATGGGTTGATAATATTTTGGTTGCTTATTCATATGTATCGGCCAGCAATAATGTTGTGCTTTTGAAATCCACCTACATGCTAATTAGTACCGTATTTGGCAAGTAGCAAAACATTTTGGTTGAAAAACTGTAGAACTGTATTTATCTCTAGCTCCGGTAACCCGTCTGTGAGCACGAGGTAATCTGACCACTCATGTTGATACTATTGGCTGTCACACCCTTCAGTTTAAAATTAGGGGCATTATGATCTAATCCTATTTGGTAATAGTAGAGGATATTCATGTTTTATGCATGTTCATGGGAAACCGCAAGGCATGTTATTACCGGGGCAATCATACGATTATCTCTTGCCCACTGTCAGATACTGGAGCTTTTGCAGTGTTTTTGTATATAATTGAGACGATCTTTAGGTTTAAGTTTTTAGTAGCGTGATCCCTGCCAGGTGGTTAACAGTAACGGTAATTTTCACAGCCTAGGATATGAAGTAAGGTATCCTATATAATGTCAATTTCTATTTTACCTCTGCAGAGCCAAGCCTCATGGTCACTGGATTATCGCCGGGGACGCTCTATAACATTTCTGTGGTGTCCAGATGCCATAATGAGTTTATTGTTAGCAACACTCCAGTATCTATCACTCATGCAACAGGTACAGCGATTGAATGGCAAGATATTGATAGTTTTTCCTTTACTTATTTACTTCATTGTAGAATGTACTTTTTTCTATGAATGAGGTTTCGTTGTTAATTATTCTCAAGTCTGGAAATATATTTTGGATGGTTTAAGTGTTGAATATTTACCAATATGTTTTTTATAGCTTGAGTAATTGACACATTAATATATATCTATAGTAGAGTTGCTATGAAAAAAACAGCACACTTTAATGATAAATTTACTGCTGTAAATGGGAAATAAGATGTTGATTAGGTTTTGATGATAACATTTTTTTAAGAAAGAGCAACTTAACTGAACATAACAGTTTTATGGTACATTATTGTTGTGGAAAAAACCAAGTATTTTGCTAATGCTTAACCTTAATTTAATTATGATTATTGCAGTGCCCTATGTGCCTCAAGCTTGTAGCGTGCAGTGCGTGTCGAACACACCAACCGAGGTGGAGCCCAGTGCGCCACAATACTCCATCATTTCTATGTTGTGGACGCCACCGAGCGAAGGTAGTTGGGACGGCTTCGTCATCGATTACTCCCCCTACCAGTTTGAGGGTGGTAACCCAACCCCCCCATCTCCCATTGTTGTTGGGAGGAACGTTTTCAAGATGAATGTAAGAATGATGTTGGATATAAAAATTCCGCAAAGAGTTGGTTTGATTTGCCAGGAATTAAAACACCAAATGCTGAAAAATTGGTGTTTGTTAATTTTTATTCTAAACAAAGCATTTGGTGCCAGAAAATATCTGGATATAATGTTATATCTACCTTAACTTAGAAACATTAAAAACCAATAAAGTGATGATACCTTTTATTCAATATACACTGCACATGGCTAATTGTCATAGGGAAATGTTTTATTGAAATTGACGCAGTATAATAGCTCTTAACTGCCATAAGGTGATCTAACGATTGCACATGTTATAACGCACATTCTGTTTTCCAATCAAGTGAACAAACATAACATATCCTTACTATAAGCTTCTGCATTGAAATGCTTAAGGAAGCAGCAAAAAATATTGACAACCACTTCTTTACTCAGATCACATTGCCAGTGGTTGGTAGAATCATCACCATCTATATTCGAACCAAACAAGGCAATGTACTAAGCAGCCCATCAGTAATGGACGCTAATTGCCGTGAGTTTTGGCGTCAACTTAATTTTGGTGTTTTAGTTTTCCATTATTGTGAAATGAGTGTTATGCGGGTTGGTAAAGTTTAACGACTTCTGAGCATATGAATGTCTTGATCAGAGTCCTTACCTGTGTGTAAATATAAAACTAAGATCTGATGTGATTAAGCTGAAGAAAAATAAACCTAGGTGCTTAGAGAGATAATGATAGAAAGCATAATTCGTCCAACAGATTAGTCTGGTGGGTTAGTGCATGGCCTTTCAGCTGAAAGGTTGCAGGTACAAAACTGGTCGCTAGCTAGTCTATTGTGTCCTTTGAGAACAGATATTGCCTGAACTCAACGGATTAATGGGTCCTACCAAATTAATTGAAGTTATCATACACAAAACACTGCAATAGTTCCGGTAACCTGACGGTGGGCGCGATGTAACCTTTTTGGTTTTTCTATTCACGGGATAAACATTAATATCCTATCGAATTGGCAGAAATGCGGAAAAGCAGAAGATATTAAAACATAGGCGATCATCAGTCTACATTATGTCCCACAGTCAAGTCACTGACATCAGTATAGTTTTTATTCAGACCGTTAGTTCACTGGGTTCATGTAACGCCTGCCAATTGCATTGCCCATGACCAAATAGCTGGTTTTGATTCTACTACCTTTTAGTTCACAATACGGCTATGTTAGTATAAATTAAAATCTGTAATAAACATTAAGTAATATTGTGGTCATAAGAGTTATAAACAAAAACAAAATACTAGGCACAAGCTAACCTACTGATAAATGACTTAAAATTTAAATTTTTTTAAATTATTTTTTTTAGCGAACTTAATTTAATAAATTAATTCTTTTAGCGAACGGAGATGGGGCATTAATTCGAAGATGTAGAGTGGAGACCACTGTGGAGACGATTCGGTGGAACATTACAGTCACGCTGATTCGTGAAGACACCTACATGCTGATTGAGATCCCACTCCACCCAATGTGAGTAAAAAATCCAAGTTGTGAAGCTTAAGTATAGTAAGGATAAAAGAATAGCAGCATTGCTTTAATTTTAGTTCAATCCTTATGGGAGACTCCGATTATTTTAAATCAGTATAGTCGAAGGAAAATTTATTGAATTAATATAGTCAGACGATAATGGGAAAAATGCAAAAGATGTTATCAAAGCAATCATCAGATGTCCTCTTGCACATCATTGGTACACCTAGAGCTATTGCAGTGTGTTGTATATGATACCTGGTAAATTGTTGACGCTCTTTCCGATTGACCTAACCTGCCAGTCATACCAAGCCTATTATCATTAACTTTCCTTTTCTGCAGACGTTACTCACTGGTCTACTACCGCTCAAATGCCCTGCCCCTCAACAGCCTAGATCACTCAATAACCATTAGAAATCCTTGCTCGGTTTATCCCAATGCCAAGATTGTTGTCTACCCAGTTTGTCCGGACAGCACCTCTACAGAGTGTAGCACGGTGGTGAGAAGGCTGTGCAGTAAGTCATGTGAAATGTGTATGTTAATTTGCAAGATTTGATGTAGGCCGCATATAAATGAATGAACAATTGTCAGATTAGTCCGATTTTAAGCGATTGCAGTTTGTTAAATTGCAGTTTGTCCAAAACTTTCTGGGCTGGTGTTGTGACACACTAATAATAGAGCTTACAGGCATATTTGCACCACATTGATAATAATTATATATGCTTGAGACTTTTTATCAGTTTTAGTAGAACCCAGAAATACACCTGGTTTCAGGTAATTTTCCTAATGTCCAGGTACACAACCGACTAGTTGATGACCAGTTTAGATCCAACAACCTTTTGTCTGAAAGACAATAAACTAACACATCAAGCTATTCTGCCGGATACATTAGTCAACGTTAATGGATTTTAAATGATC
>CH003412.1:2111807-2334560 GCA_000149265.1 Ciona savignyi | reverse complement strand
ATTCACAATACCAAGTGTTGCTATATGTGTTCACATAACAATACGTTTGTAAGTGTTCTTTTAGGGCTACTCAAAACGCATTTTTAAGCAAAAGTTTTCTCATAAAATAATAGTATATATGTTCTTTGGTAGGATAACCGACATACGCATTTATGAATATCGTAGTTAAGTAGTCTTAATAATATCACGATTATCGATATATCGTTGCAGCCCTAGTTTTTATTTTAATTTTTTTTGTGAAACGGTGAAAAGCACACATCAATATTTATTTCATATAAGCTTTGGAGTGAGGAAAATTACGGCAAAATAATAGTCGTAAAAGGGGTCCATTTGTCAAATCAATTAATTTAACATAGGTAGATGTAAAGGATAGGATATTCATGTTTATCCCCGTGAATGGGAAAAACCAAAGAGGTTAACACACGGCCAATCGTCAAATAACCAAGCGACACCGTCGACTACCGAAGCTATTGCAGTGTGTTGTGTATATGATTCACATATTCGTTCAATTTGGCAGAACTTATTAATCCGCTGGGTTCGGGCAATATTCTTTAAGGGCCTTGACCACGGACACAACCGACTATATATCTAGCGACCAGTTTCAAATCTGCAACCTTTCGGCTGAAACGCGACGAACTAATCCACCAAGCTTATGCGGTCGGGCCAATGTAAGCCAAAGTCCACACGAGGCCGTCAAGCCTAATCTGAAATTAAAAAAATACAAATTAAATAAATGTATTAATAATTCACTGTAAATTTTGAAAAAAGTTGTATATGTAAACACGAGTTTACATCAATTTAGCCATGGAAATTCCCTGAAATGTTTTTAAACCAATTTTGACTGTATGCTTTAGGAGGCTTTCAACCAAATATTCTCCACATCTCTCCAATGCAAACTGACCTCAGATAAAGGGCTATCACTCACAAACCCTTTCACAGGAAGTTTTAAAATTAAAGATTGGATCTGCAACCTAAACCCAAAGACCTTCAAATTTTTACTCAGAATTTTTTTTACTTACTAAAAAACTTAAAATAGAATAAAATGAAATTAACTATTGAGTTAAACTTTAGAAATTATAGCTATGTACTTGATGTACTTGTAGCTATGTACTTGATATGCAGTTGCAAATTGTGGATAAATCACGCCAGAGAGGCCTCTACCATGCCCAAAAATAAAAGCATGTTCACCGTTTTCTCGAATTTTACGTATTTTATTGTGGATATTCTTAGTTTTTTTTTATTTAAGAAATGAACAATTTACTTTAAATAAAAAAATTACAGAATTATTAAATAGGCCTAACATACATTAGTTAAAATATCTCCGAAATTCCACAATAATATAAAACAATTCTTTGTTTATATTGTTATTTTTTGTATACCAGCGTGCATACTTTATTTAGAAAACAAGGTTATTAAGTTTGGATTGGTTTTCGGAAGCCCATTAGTTTCCGCTTGCAGAAACAATTGTCATACACTTTGAAGAGAATAAACCAAGGGTGGTTGAGGTAGCCAGGAAACCCGGTCTCTTCTGCATAGTGGTGGTTCACAAGTGGTGAACACTCTCTAGTTATGCTTATATTTTAAACCGGAATGCTTATAGGTTTTGAACACTTAGAACAGTTTAGTTTATTAAAAAGAAGCACGTACACTTTGAAAAACAAACCCACCTGCCAATCAAATTGCTTGTCTCAAAGCAACGCTTGAATTATCGCATCGTTTTGTTTGTTTGTTAATTTTTTTCTGTAATTACTCCAGGGGGTCATTTTAAATTATCATTTAGTTTGAGATGATAAACATATTTAAATGTTTTTTTAATTGAATCAATGATTATAAAAATATTTTTATCCCTGATAAAGATATAAAAATATTTTTATAATCATTAATAAAGTTTATGTGAAATTTTAACTATATCAAAATCGCTTTTTGTTATTTATTTTAAATAGCATTTTTTTGTTATTTTGTTTTAGTTAAATGAACGTAATTTGTTACTATGCCGCATAAAAATATATTGGTCTTTGTTTTATATCTTCACTCTGTTTCATGTAAATTAAGTTGTAATGTTTTTGTTTATTGAATATGTTAAGCATCACTACTTGTGAACTAAAACAGCTGACTGGATAAAATAATTACTCCAGTTGAAGTTGGATACAATTTATGCGTTCTTTTTTATTTGGAATTGTAGCTAAAACTTGTGGTTTGTTTGGTCAGTAAATACCTTGGCAGTGCGGACGCTTTTATAGTTATCATTGATTACATGTTTTAATACACGAGATAAGCAATTTCGTGCGTTAAGTGTTATTTTCCTTAAAAGTATTTAACTTCTGTAATTTTTTCTGTTTCTTTGCTGATAAGTTTTCTTGTGGTTCTTTGTAAAACTGGTCTTTAGCTGGTCGATTGTATTCTTTGACAAGGCAGCTAATAGACATTGCCTGAACCCACTGGAATAATGGGTTCAACTAAATTGAGGGAACGTCTAAATCATACGGACAACACTAAAAGGAAGAAAGGAGGAAAACTGCTCACTAAAATTATGTAAACTAAATTTAACCCTGCCCTAAACACTAATATTAACCCCATTACTAACCCTAACTCCAAACATAACTTTAAAATTAACTCTTATTTCCTAATTTTACTTTTGGTGTGCAGTTTACCGCCTTCCCTTTTTTCCTCATTTTAGTTTCCCCCAAATCATACACAACACACTGCAATAGCTTAGGTAACCCAAAGGTGTGGCGCGAGGTTATTTGATGATTGCCTGTGTGTTTTATTATTCATGGAAATAAGCATGAATATCCTATTTCCATCGCGATTTATTCAACGTTAATCAATCTTGTGGTTTGTAAATTTTCCAGGATAAAAATGATACATACTATCTTTTTATTTAGTGTTAGGCAGAGACCAATTGGTATAAAATTATTACTTTACATATCGATTTAAAAGTAGTACGGTATACTACAGGGCATAAACCCGTATGGAAAGTTAGTCAATTTTCGCCGAGATCTCGAGTGTGCGCGCGCCAAATATTTAAGTGTGCAGTGTGCAAACAGCCAAGAATGCACACTTCAAGTGTGCACACAATCTTCTTTTCATAACTGTTTTACCAAAATCTTAAAAAAACATATTATTCTATTCTCAATCTTTCGTGTTCGTCAGCTAACATATCTATCTACATAACTAAAAATGTACGGAAAGTAAATTACCCGAGGTCCAGAGGTAGGTTTACAAGTTTATTGGAAATTATACGATGTTTATACTGCCAGCTCGCGAGCGTGTGTGAAATTACCCAAGTGTGCAAAAGTCGCAGGGAAAAAAAACTCGAGTGTGCAGCTGCCGTACTTTCCATACTGGGGCATAAAGACATTAATTATGTTTAAATATCGTTGGGTAACTTTGAAGGCCTAAATTGTAATTGATTCATATTTTTAGTATTTCCAATTAAAAGTGATGTCTAAATATCCACACAAGAAGGTAACTTTAACAGCTAGGCAAGTTAATATTAGGGGTATTGCATACTGTGTACAGCACCTGATCAATCCACTTAAATTGTTTTAAACTAATGGTTTCTATGGAGTCGTTAAAATTGAAAGTCATTTCAAATTATTTACTCACTGTAATATCTCCAACAATTGACTGTGGTATAAAGTGTATGACTTCTAAACAAGCCAGTTACAATGCTTTAACCTAGTGATATACAAATTAAATGTAATGTTCAAACTCTTTATAAACTCAAGAAACTAGACAAAGAGCATAAATTATGATTAAATTTACTACTTTTGAAGATGTAGTGTAATTATCTTTTTAAAGTTTTATGTATTGACATAGAAAACGTTTATTTATTTTTCTTGGTTTGCAATAACTACTGACTCTGTATTTTCTTTTTATTTGAAATATTTAAATCAAATTGGAGGATGGCATTGACTCAATGACTTGGCATTTTTTTCACGATCACCTTGGCCATCCAAATTAAGTTTACTTATATATATTATTTTGATAGCATTTGTGTTGCTCTTTTTTGTTTCTTTGTTTACCATATACTGGTAATTCTGTATTAAAGTTGTATGTTTGCCGACCCAATAAATAAATATAAAATTAAATATATTTAAAAGATATTAAGAAATTAAAGCTGGTAAGTAAAGTGTTAAAAAACAATAAGTAAAAAAATCTTTAAATCCTTAAATTTTGTTCTGAAGTATTTTGGTTTACACCATTGTGTCTGACAGTAAAACTGCTGATGCACAATTGTTATTGTTGAGTAGTAGTAAAAGATTATGTGTGGTTGTGATTATGACTTTATGCTGATACGGTAGTATTCTTGCATTTCTCAATGAATAATTGCTATCCATATTGCTTCTTACTTGTTAGAATGAGTGTAAGATACCTACAAAGGTAAAAACGCTGTTATTGTTCCTGTTTATATCTGCTTAGCTTTCAGTGTGCAGCCTTGAAGCTTACTGTGAAAAATAAGTTAGAGTTTTGTATTTAAAAGTATAACTATTTTCATTTTAAAAATAAAAATTAAGATCTTAAAGCAAAAGTGCTTGAAATATTTTGTTTTAAACTAAAAAAAACAATGTTGATTATTCTTTTCATAAAAAAAATAGAAGTTAAATTACAAAGAAAATAAACAATTCTATTTTAAGTGTAACTTAGTATGCTAAGTTTTCTGAGTGTTTTGTTTTAAAACATTTTGTCTAACTACAACATCGTTGAAGTCAATTTGGCTTAACTTTCATTCTTCCCTAAATATGTTGTCAGGATGCATAGCATATTGTTCTTTGTTTCAGTTAGTATTTAATTTATTTACAATGCCATTGTTTTTAGAGTGAAAAATAACCGTAAGGTTGAGAATACAGTTTTAATTATCAATTTTACTGTAACATGCATCACCTCTAGAAGTAGGGATCTTTGAAGTACATCAATAACTATGGTAATATAGTCACTATAGAAGGACATTTTTAAATCTAGATTTTTAAATCCAAGTCTACAATACTAAAACAGTGTAAAAAGACCATGAGGTAAAAGACCAGCTGGTGTATAACAGAACATTAAATAAAAAAAATTAGAAAAGCAAAAACAACATGGAAATAAGCCTATGACTAATCAGTGTAACTGTTTTACTGCAAATTACAAAGGGTTACAGTTTCGACATTATTTCTATGGGATTAAATCATTTTTATGGTGGCAATTTACTACCATGCTGGTTTGTTATTTTATTACTTTTTTAAATATCATTACGATGATTTTCAAACATAATTTTTTGAAATTATACTTCATACATTCTTATCTAGATTAGCCTATGTCCATAACTTAAACCAGGTCTTTTGCTAGGGCTTAAAAATGCATAATTTTAATAAGATAGGTATGTTGGTATGGTTATAGTTATTATTTTAACTAAATTTATTATGTGTGAGGCATTGGGCAGAAGTTTTGTTTATATTTGTTTTGTCAAGAATGTAATTTGGTATCCATTATGAGCGTTAAATTTATACCTATATCTGTGACCGTGACCTAATATTAAATTATCGTTTTTTTGTTGGTCAGATAAAGTTATTAAATTTTGTACAGTGTACTGCTGCTAACTTTAAAGCAAGACTTGTTTCAGCAAGATAACATATCTGGTGCTTGTAGTGAAGGTAAGATTGTATGCCTTTCTTAGAAAACACCCTGCGTTTGTGATGTTACTATGTGTTCATTATATCCTGTTATAATATAATTGTTTACATGTGAAATACAGCATTTTTTTGAACTGGGGTTTACACAGAAGCTTTTTAAGCAGCCTAATGAAGTTTTATTTTTTAAAACAACAGCCTATTCTTTTAAAACGTTCTCCATCACATCTTTAACTGGTTTAATTAATGTGGGGTCTACAGCTTTAAATCAAATTTTTAGGGGTTTATGCTTAATAAAAAGACCACCAACCATTGGAATAGGAAATCATTTAAACATTTTACCTACTTCCTGACTAAAATGCTCATACTGATGAAAAAGTTTTGAGTTATTCTTTTATCATAAAGGTCGTTTAAATGGCATTTCTCCCAGCACATTTATATTGTTAACAGAAGGTATATGACTATGTGAGTTAGTAATAGTGCATCCCTGTTTTATGCAGAATTAAGTACCCACATATTTCATAAATTAAATAATGTTATCAGTTTATTGTAATATGGATTTATAGCAAGAAATTAAAATCATTCGCATGGTTGATTTTAAGTTTGATTCAGAGCGGTTTGAAAATCTCAATTCGAATTTATTGATTTTGGAAAACAAAGTTCTATCTGTACGTCGAAATTCCAATGCCAAAGAGCCATCTGTTCATTAACTTTCCATTTTGTATGGCCAACATAGTGGTTGTTTAAGATATATCGTGTTCCTTCTAGTTTAAGTGCTATTGCTGTTTCATTAATTATTAATTGACTATTTTTGTGTGTTGTAAATTGTAATTTAACAGTATACTGATCTATTGTTATATAACCATGTTATATAATTTGGTTGTCGGAATCATCTTTTTATGGTAATTGTATCATTGGATATAGGGTTATCCAATACAAAATTAAGATTCAAATTCAATTTGTTTTAATACTTAAATTATAACGTAAACGGTTTTATTTAGCTTTATTCCATAAAATGCAATATAATAATGTTTATTTTCAAACATTCAACATTTAAAACCAATAATCCGTAAAAGTTTTGGGCAAATAAGTTTTAGGCAAGGCAATTATTGCTTGATGTCCAGTGCTAGCCCTGAATTTTTCCAAATCTCATTACCTCAAAGAATTTTATTGATATGTACCCCTCTCCAAAATTTTCAATCTTTACCCACAGGTGACTGTGGCCATGGCTACAATGAGCAACAGTGCAAGTAAAATATTACAAGCTGAGTTTAAGAAGCTGCAACAACAACCCGTGGAAGGGTTTAAGATCGCGCTCGAGGATGATAGTGACATTTTCAAGTGGAAAGTCGGGTTGTATGGACCCCCAGACACACTTTACGCCGGGGGGTACTTTCGGGTGAGCAGCTCGAATATACTCTTCAACCCATTGGTATCTAGTGGGTCAATCAAATTGAATGTCAAGCCCAATTATCTACACCTTTTAATCCGGCAACTCAACTGTGGACATGGGGTATTTTACTGTGCAACTTTGCCAGCAACTTTGCATTTCTTCAACCAATTGGTTTCGATCAGATCATCCAAAATGAAGACCGGTTAAGGGCATTGCAACATAGACCTTGTCAGAATACCATTAAAAAGAAGTCCAGTTACAGAAACTATATCAGTGTGTTGAATATAATGTAAACATTCAACATTGTTTAAGATTTTTTTCAAATCATTATCTATATAACCATTAACCACCATTCACTGCAGGCAATAATAAAGTTTCCTCAAGATTACCCCTACTCCCCACCCACATTCAAGTTCACCACCAAGATGTTCCACTCTAATATATACGAGGTGAAATTTGCCTGAATAATAAATTATTAGAACTGTGAAAAATCAAAAGATTTATGTGTATACTAAATAAAAGGAAATTAGTTGCAGTAAAAAGCTTGCTCATACTTGTTATTCTATAATTATATTTTACTTGATGTTGCTCTTAAATACTAAACAATTTTTATTTATAAAAGTCTACCCTGAAACTTATCTTACAGCCATTGTTCAAAATTGCCTTTTTCACCATATTTTGTCCAATTTTGTTGCATTAAATATTATCATAATCTGCTTATATACCGTACATAATTTTACAAAATGTATTAAATTCTAGGAACCTGACAGTAAATATGGTATTTTAAAGAATATCCATTTTTTCCAATCTTTTATTATCTCTCTGATGGCCAACGTATTAATATATGTTTAATCCCCTTATAAAAAGTTTATTTAGTAATAGTGTCTTCCCCATGCATTTTGTGTTAACCCCACATTGACCCACAGAATGGGGAGGTTTGTATCTCGATCCTGCACTCCCCAGTCAATGACCCACAAAGTGGGGAATTACCCTCGGAACGATGGAATCCAACGCAAACTGTGAGGTTAGTACTTAATTCCCCTTTTCATGACAATTTGTATATTGAATAATAAGGATAAATGCTTCAAAGCATAATGCATCAATATGTAATCTAGTCGGAACAAAACACATAGAGGCCAAAATATCCAACCCTTCATTTGAAGAAGTTTTGAATTGTTACTTCTTCATTCTCATCAAATGGAAAAAAATGGAAAAGTTTTACATTAACTTCATGCTGTTAAACTAAAAAATTTAAGAAGCCATTGCAGTGTGTTGTATATCAATGAAACATCGGTACTAATTTAGTTCAATCATTGAAGTACTGCGTTTAGGCCAAATAAGCTTAAATGCCTTGCCTAAAGACACAACAGACTAGTTGTCTGTTATTTACGATTGAACAACCTTTTGGCTTGCGGCCAGTGCTCTTACTAACAAATCTCTCAGAAAGCAAAGTCTAAAATATCTTATAAGATTACCATTAGATTTACCCACTTACATGGCCAATTACATGGCCAAATTTTTTTTGACAAATTTTATTAAAATATGTTAATAATTTTAATAACTTACCAAGTTGCTATATAATACTAAAGAATCCTTTACATCCACAGGACAATACTACTGAGTGTGATATCGTTACTGAACGAGCCAAACACGTACTCCCCTGCCAATGTGGACGCATCTGTCATGTACAGAAGATGGAAGAATTCAAAAGGAACCGACAAAGAATACGAAGAAATCATCAGGTCGGTGCCCTAAACGAAAAAATCATTAACGTTTTAATTTCTTTTCATTGAACGTTTGTTTTGTCTGTTGTTCTCTTTGTCTGGTCAGCTACATCAATGAGACCGTTGGTCGTTAGTTGAAAGGTTGTTGGATCAAACCAACCGCAAGCAAGTCAGTTGTGTCCGGGGGCAAGGCACTTAAGGACGAAGCCTAAACCCAGTAGATTAAACTATAACACTATATATGTCTTAATCACATATAACACACAGTAATAGCTGTGGTAACTCGGGAGTGTTCGTAATGTAATCTTACATGGATAATACAATTGACAGTGGAAGTAAATTAATAAAATTGCCTGTACGATAACATTCCCTTACAAAGTAGCCCCTTCAAGGTAATCTGATGATTTCCGTATCAAAACACTCTTGTGTTTTTCCATCCGCAGGTATAAAACCTGAATATCCTATATATGTATGTCCACAATATAGAACAGTAACTATGTTATACAACGCATGCTCACAGTCAAGTTTATAATACATCTCAGGCCCAGAGTCGAACATAGTTAAACACCTCATGCACACAGTCGAACATAGCCTTACATCTAATAAGCCCACAGTCGAGCACACTCACAGTAATATACCTCAAGTTACTGTATAGGTAGGATGTTAGGTGTTTTAGTGTCCTTGCCCAGTGTTGTCCCAACAACTGCCCACCACACCAAATAACCTTCCATACCCCCTGGTTTAGAAAACAAGTGCTTGAATCCCGCAAAGACGCCGAAAAGGAAGGAGTCCAGGTTCCCATGACGGTATCCGAATACTGCATCAAAACCCGACTTCCAAGCAAGGACTCGAGCGCGTCAAACGATATTACTGATATATTTTTCGATGAAGACGACGACTTTGGTATGAACGACGACTATGAGTACGAAGACAATGACGATTCTGAAAGTGACAATGACGATTATGGTGACGATGACAGTGGTGCTCATGACGAAAATTGATGAGATTTTTTACTTTTTGCTTGAATTTTTTGCATTTTTCACCTGTCATGATTTAAAAGCAAATCGTCAAGGGTGATATTTCTTTCAGTTTTGACTTGAAAATATTTCATTTGCTTCGGAGTATTACGCTGAAAATTTTATTCTGGACATCTGGCAAGAACTTTCAAGTAATTTACAATATTCCGTCATATTTCCTATCTTGACATTTTGGAATATTTTCAGTCCTTATTTTTCCTGATTCCTTTTCAATAACTTTCTACCCAACTTTAGCAATCTTTCCCATATTTTTAGAATTTGCAAATCTATTTTTCTCTATAAACCTCTAACCTTTTTTTCTTATTTGACTTCCGGTATTTCATTGGTGAACCTTCATTTTTTTGGGTTGGCCTGGGAATTAATGGATCAAAACATATCCAAATAGATGTTTTACTGGTTAAGTTTTAAATCCTCGGAATTTTTCAAACGTTTTTTCAATAGTTTATATCTTCCAAATATCGTAATTAACTATTTTCTATGCTTCTACACTTAGTCAAACAAAAATTTTGATTGTTTTTTGGCCAAGCTACTCAGTCGGGGTGGTGGTATATACTTGTCCAAAATGTTTGATTAAAACATGAATTTGTATGTGGAACTGGACAAAATGTCCGGCTGCTTCAGTGTTCCACAAATCTTTTATCTTTAAAATAGAAACATTATTTGTGCGATACCTTGCATTACAAAACCCTAATAAACATTTACACCTTGGGCCAGTACTGCATTATTGATCCTATTCGACAGTTTATTTTGGGGTGGGTGACGTAGTCAATGGTTACTAAATACCACAGCCTTTAGTTACACTGTCTCCGGTATAAATATGAACGTATTACATTAAAATAGTACAGGATTTTCTTGTTTATCTTGTTAATGGGAAAAATCAAAATCGTAACAATATGAAAAATCGTCCGATCACCCAATTGTACAAATTGTACGGCTTACAGGCATACATATACGTTAGTTTAAAACGGTTGTTTTTCTTGTTGGCAAACAAAAAGGGTTTGTGGGTAAACCCGAACTCTTTACAGACGTCGAGTCGTAAATATTTACCATAGAACCACAACATTTGACCAGATCCTTACTTAAAATTTAAGACTTCAAAAGAAATCGAAGGCATAATCGTCGTCGCCGTCGCAAAGATAAATTATCTCACCAGTATGCAGTCAATACTGCCTCAACCCCCTTTAGGTATATCTCATAAGGTATGACTCTAAACCTGATGCATTTCGTATATACCAGTAATACGATTTTAAATTTATTAGAAAAACGAAAAACAACGTTCAACGAAAACCCTAGGAATCAACAGTTCATTTCTCAAGTGTAGTATTTTGTAATTGGTATTCAGGGATTTACTGACAAATGTTTGGTTTATAATAAATGGTTCATCCAGAATATGTGACAGTTGAAATAATAATCCGCTGGGTTAAGGCAATGTCTGTTAAATGTATTGCCCAAGGACATAGCCGACTAGCTAGCAATCAGCTTCGTATCTGCAACCCTTTGGCTGAAAAGTGACACACTAAGCCACCAGACTTTTCCTTAATCTGTAAAACTCATGCACTAGGTTCCGGCAATTTCCGTCACTGGCCCAATGACACTATACCGAATAGCTAGTGACCAGTTTCGTATCTGCAACCCTTCGCCTGAAAGGCTAAACCAACAAACTATAATATTTCGAGCTGTACAGAATAAAAATGTTCACTGGTTCTTTGAACATGCAGTTAAAAATTCGCACAATAAGGATAGGATAGAGCAGTGATTCTCAACCGCGGCATGCGGCTTGCAGCTAGCATTCTTGCGGCTCTCATTGACCTTTGAAAATCCCCAAAAATATTAGAAAAATCTGATTCTAATAATAAAAAAAATAAAATTAGTATTCTAAAATTACCCTTGCTTAGTTTGAAGGCTGGGAAAAGCGTTTTTACTTCATAGTTAAGATTAGAGGCAAGGAAAGTTGTGAAAAGGCTGCTTTTGTTACGTCACTGTTTTCTTAAAGCAGTGTGTTTTCATGCAGCTCCATACGTATTCTAAAATTTGAAATTTGGCCCCGACACTAAAAAAGGTTGGGAACCACTGGGATAGAGTATTCATGTTTATCCCCATGAATGGGGAAAATGGGAAAATCAAAGGGGTTAACACACAGGCAATCGCAAGAACTTTTTTGCGGCCGTCGTAGGGTTACCGTAGCTGTTGCAGTGTGTTGCGTATGATTCACTAGTTTCTTTAATTTGGTAGAAACCATTAATCCGCTGGGTTCAGACAATGCTCTAAAAGTGTCTTGCCTAAAGGACACAACCGACGAGTTAGCGACCAGTTTCGAACCTGCCGTTCGGTTGGAACGTGTCGTACTAAACCAACAGACTAAAAGACTAACCGGTAGGACTTTTTATGTTTTATCTGGATCTCTTAACAAAACAAAAAGTAATGCGTAAATGATATGTTTATCACAGGATAATTAGATATAAATGTGCCAAATGTTATACGGTTACTTCCACGACGAGCTTATGGGTAATTGACCCCATTACAGGGATAAACTTTAATATTACAGCCTATCCTATTCTATGTGATAAACATCCATTTTCTTATACCGTAAAGGAAAACAAGAGTGTTGTCACGCAGATAATCGTACGGCCAACCAGGATATGGAAAAACATGGTCGGCAAACATTAAAGTGGTTTGTTTGCAAACCCGGACATTTTACTGTCGTCGAATACGACTCGTAAATATTTACCAAGTGCCTAAAAACATTTGTCCAGTCACTTAAAGACACCTAGCTATAATTTATACGTTGGTCTAGCAAACAGTTCTATTGCTAGAAAGACGATCAGCTTAATCGCGAGAACATTCGTCAATGATGATTAACCTCAGACAACCGAGGGTTCGTTTTGCAGAATAGGCGGTATGTTTTACCTCGTATTTAAATTCTGTTTTGGTATGCGTTAATAAATTTATCTGTCTAAGCTGTGTTTTTTTTTAAAGATTGCAATCCGGGTTAAGCTTTTTATTAAATAAAAATAAATCTAACATAATATTTGAATTATTAATCACGTCCCCACTTGAGACAGGCTGTTAAAATACGTCTCGAGTCTAAAGCTTACGTCACTTGGCAACTGAAGGGACGCTCGTTAGAACGTTTATTTTGGTTGTTTTTTATTCATGATCTTGTTTTATGAACAGGTTCAGTTGTCTGAATTATTATAGATATTAATTTACACTAGGCCAAAGAATCACATTTCCTGTGTTTTTTACAAATTTTATTTAAACTATTTATTTTTCTTAAATAACGAGGCCTGGTAATTTAATATTATATTCTATGTACTTTTTGGCGGTTTAAACGCTTTCCATTAATTACGATAAATGTGTTTGTATTGTAATACAGGATAGTGTTATTTTTAAACTGAATTAATGTATAGTTTTAATTCCGTCTGTGACCAAATTGCTTTATTTATGTTCTCTGTGACAAACTGTTTAACGGTATGTACATTTTAAAACTTAATTTTGTGTACTCGCTAAAGGCATTGATTGTGTGTTTTCAACGATGAATAGTTAACCCTGAGAGGGGGTGTGCCTTCTGAACTTAACATTATTATTTTGTGTTAACTGCCATTTTGATTAGCTTACATCAAAATGAAACAAATAAAATACACATTTTTACAGCAATGTGTTCATATAGAATCGTACCATCTTTTAATACAACATTTCTTTAAACTTAAAAACATCTTTGGAATGTGAATACGTTGGATTATAAGATGACAACCGAAGCACTGAGTCCCCAACTCAGTAAATTGGAACTAAATGGATTTGATAAAGAAGGGAATGAAATTCAAAAACTAATTTCACAAGAATCAATAAACTCCGACATTTATGCAGGTTCAAATTATGAAGAGCATGAAAAACTATTTACAGTTAACTCATTAGCAAGCATAGACAACACAGACTTTAATCGAGAGGTAAAATCAGATTCTACGCGAGGGAATTCCCCCGAAATAGCGCTTTTATCTCCAACCCGTGGTCTAAAAGAAGAATCAACCGAAATTCAAAGTAGAAGCTCAATATCAGCTGATTGCATCCTGCCTTCCACAGGTAATAATCTTTAATACTTGTGTGTTATATTTATTCTACACAATTAGATGCTGTATTCTGTATAAGATGCACTTAGATCTGTCAGATATTTTTATGTGTTTGCAAATACCAGTAAATAAGTTCTTTATTTTCTTTAAGAATACAATCATTAATTTTTTATAACAGTCATTTGTTTGACATAAATCGAAAAATACATTAACATGTTCTCTGGTAAATGCTCTGTTTTATTAGATAATTTTTCGTTTTTGTTTTCCATTGTCGTTTTCAGCTGTTGTTGTCATATTAAACAGTGATAAAATGTAAAAAAAAATCCAAAAGCTTTCGTGATCCAAAATGCGAAAGAAGATAAAGGGGAAGTCCCAGGAGAGGAATTGGCAGGGGAAGTAACCCCAAGGGTAATAAAGAAACCTGACGATAACATCTCCGTTACTTGTTCAAGCCCTTCGAGGAAAAAGAAGAAAAAAAAGAAAAAGTAAATTTATTATAATGCACTTACATAAGTTGATTTACTTATGATAACCCTGTGTTTGGGACAATGACAGTCATTATTACACTGGAAATAATCAGAAATATGGAGATATTTTTTAACATGTTTTGTTCAACACATTACTTTACTGAGTTAAAACTACATTATTATTCTAAGTACGGTACCGGTAATAAAATTAATATTATTTATATAAATATATGTTCATATTATAACATTGTTTGTTTTCCAGATGGATTGGTATTTGTACATCAAACTGCAAGTATGACAGTGGTAAGCTTATAGTTTGTTTAGCAACCGCAAAGTTTGAAAAGTTGGATTTTTATTACATCTGTGTTTTTTGTAAGGCTTATATATAGTATCTAGCTTGTATAGTATAAATACAGGGGACAACAGAAAAGGCTTACAGCATAATTAAGTTTATTCAATCCAACTTATTTATTACCATATTTTTAATTTAAATTCCCATAATAAAATTTAATTAAATATAAGTAATTAAAAGAACATTTTTCTTGAAAAAGAAACTGCACCTGTGTTATGTTGTTTTCATTTTTGTTTGCCTTTATATATTTTAGAGCAAGTGTATTACCAACAATGTACCACATACGAATGTGTCACCCAAACAATGTTAATACAAAGTGATGTAACAGTATGTCACCTTGGTTCATTGAAGTTGTAAACACCACCTACAAGCTTAAATAAACCGGTCTCTTATGTCACCCATTGTTATATGGGGCAGAGGTCATCTTGTATGCTGTGTAGTTGATATTGTTCCGTGGTTTACATTTTAAAACGTTTAAAAATTCTTTTTCATTTTTACACTGAAATTTTGCGACAAAATAAAACACCATTTAGTTATATCCCACTTCATGACATTTTTTGTTGCCATACATTCTATTCCTCTTTGTGACATCACAGTACGTCGTATGAGTCGTAAATATGGGATGAAGGAAACAGGCGATGATGATGATTGGACAATATTCTGGACCGATTATTCCGTTTCGCTTGAGCGAGTTATGGAGATGAAAAGATTTCAGGTAAACCTCATGCATTTAGTCAAGCAATGTAACACGCAACATGCACCTAGTCGATTGCTGTTTATCACATCAATTTGATGTTATATTTGACTAAGTTTAATGACTACTATAGTAGTATTGGGTCACAATGCCACAGATTTTACATTAAATAAATTGTTTTTATATATAATTTCTGCTGTTACTTTGTTTGATATAAAAATGTTTTTATATATAATTTTTTTGTTACTTTGTTTGATTCTTTTATTTACACACATTTGTTTAATCTGTATTTTATAGCATGAGTTCATAAGAGGGAGCACTTACAAGATTATTTCATGACACTACCTTGAATCATAAAAATAAAATCTTAAAACTTGAATTTTTCCAAAACTGCTACCGGTTGTAATTACTGTGTAATCTGAAGGATTACTTTGTTGATAAATTTTTAGAAAATCAACCACTTTCCTGGGATGAACGAAATTTGCCGGAAAGATTTCCTTGCGCGCAACATGAATCGACTCCATAAACTATTTCCCAAGGAATATTCGTGTTTCCCGAAAACATGGTGCTTTCCCGCCGAGTAAGTTTGGTTACAAGTGATTCAGTGTCTATAAAAATAAATATATCGCGTTTTTATTGAAGCTTTTAAACCACTGGGTTAAACTAACAATGGCCATTTGTCGTGCCCAAGGACATAACTGACTAGCTAGGGCCTAGTTTTGACCCCACCACCTTTAACCACCTTCGACCCACTAATCAATGATGCAATGCTAAACATCCATCTTCGCACAGTTATAGTGACTTCCAGGCTTACTGCCGCACCAAGAAAAACAAAACCTTCATCTGTAAACCTGAAAGTGGGTGCCAGGGAAAAGGGATTTTTCTCACCAAGAATCCCAAAGACATCAAACCAGGCGAACACATGATTTGCCAGCAGTACCTCAACAAGGTAATTGATATTTTTTTAATATTTGTTCTGTTGTGGCTTTAGACAGATTTTTTGGTGGGATGGCAGTGTTGTGTAATTGTATTTAAGAATAATTAAACTACAATTATTTTTTGTGACACATTTTTTCTGAACTTTTACCACTTTGGACATAGGCCTACTGCCATTTTGTTCTGGAGGTTTGTTGTTTACCAGTCTGGTATCACTTTGACCATACAAGAATTGTACTACATCAGTATTTTGTATTTAGTCACTTAACTAGATACATCAGTATTTTGTATTTAGTCACTTAACTAGAAGTACACAATACAAGGGGTGTCGGATTTAAAAAGACTTTCCTTCTTTCTTTTCGCAATACATTGTTTTGTTCATTGATTCTTTTATGTTTTGAAATGTAGTTTACATTTAAATTCAGGAAATTATTTGGAAAATGGCACCTAAATCTAAATTCGTCTCGTTTATGTATGGGTCAGCTATTTGTGTTTATTTATATGCGGAATAGTGTATGATATAACGATTAAGGTTATGAGCCAGAGTTCTCTAGCATGAGCTTCTATGCTTTTGTTCTTTAGAAGTAATAGAAAAAGTCTTTCAGTCAATTTAGAAACAATTTTAAAAACGTGGATTTAAAAACCCCTTTTCGTCAATGCCCCTATTTGATCTCCATGTTTTCATGTAGTAATGCTACACTGCCTTTTTCTAGCCCTGGACAAATCACTCAGCGGTTATAACCTTGATCCAGTGGGTTCAAACGGATAGATTAAAAAGTGATATCAAAAATAAAATACAGCCGACTAGAATTGATACGGTACTGTAGGCATGAGGTAATCTGACGATTGACCTTCTCAATGTCACTTGTTGTTCCACACACAAGATTAAATATATGTATAAGTTTATATGACATCATTAAAATTCTACTATATTTTAAATTACTCGAATCTGTTTCTTTTTCATTAGTGCTTAACAATTGATGGGTTTAAATTCGATTTCCGAATCTACGTGTTGGTGACCTCGTGTGACCCGCTGCGTATATTCATGTACGAGGAAGGACTCGGGAGATTCGCCACCAAGAAGTATCAGGAACCCAACAACCACAACTTGGTGAGTCATCTTGTTGCCAGAACCCAGAGGTTTAGTAGTTTAAATAAGCAAAATCATCATATTTAACAAACTGCAATAGCATTAAACCCTGACTGTGGACACAGGGAAATCCAGCAAACCCCGACTGTGAAAACAAGTAAAAATTAAGATTGCTGTGGTTGTATTGCCCTTTGTGCTTCCACTCACACATATATATGAAATACTATGCAACACATTGCACTATTTTTGGTTACCCGACTCTGTGTACAATGTAATCCGACTATTTCCAGTGTTATAACACTCTTAGTTATCCTACCCCTGGGTATAAACAATATCATCCTATTCATACAATAGTTTTGTAAAACCAACTGTGTTCTTAAGCAGGAATTACACCGGTTATAATGTCTTTAGATGTCTCTCCCACATATATAATCATCAGTTGACAGATTAGTCTGGTGGTTTAGTGCGTCGCCTTTCAGCGAAAGGGTTGTAGGTACAAAGCTGGTCGCTAGCTAGTCGGTTGTCCTTAGACAAGACACTTAACGGATATTGCCTGAACCCAGCGGATTAATGAATGGGTTCTACCAAATTGAAGAAACATGTGAATCATACACAACACACTGAAATAGCTCTGGAACTTGACGGTGGGCGTGAGGTAATTTTCGGTAACCCGACAGTGGGAGCGAGGTAACGATTGCCCATGTGTTAACCCCCTTGGTTTTCCCATTCACAGGGATAAACATGAATACCCTATATTTCCTTCCCAACCCGCAGGAAGAGGTTTGCATGCACCTCACGAACTACGCCATCAACAAGAACAGCGATGACTTCGTCCGAGATGACGAATCAGGGAGTAAGCGCAAGCTCGCCACCGTGTGTCAGTGGCTTACCGATCATGGGTATGACGTCAAGAAGATGTGGGACAACATAGAGGTCGGTAAATAGAAATTTAAATATGATAATTAACGTCACGTTAATATAATTGTTGCTGTAAAAAAAATAATCTTTAAAAGAATCTTTCCAAAGGAAAACGAATCTATGTAGGTTAATTTAATTAAAAGCAGGTCATAAGTACCACCTTTTATGATAAACAGCAAACAATATGGCATATTAATGGTAATTAAAGTTGTGGGCTCAGGTTGTATAGTGTTAGATAGTGCACAAAAACATGATTGGCATTCTGACTACTTTTTTATACAAACAAAATAGTAAACTTAAAGGTTGTACCCGTCATTTACACTTTTACTCTACCTAACATGACTATTTTTACAATAAGTTTATAATAGTTAGTGGGAAATTAAAAAATCAAAAAAGCATTAGTCAGTTATCTAATGACAATGAGGTGTGCATGGGATTTTTATAAGTCATGTTAGTTAGTTTAGTTTAGCATATTATATTATCAACCGGAAGGTACCGGTATTCAAAACCAACCGCTAATTGTCTGCTCATATTCACTACATTTAAATAGCTTCTTTAACTTGGCCAAGGCATGGAAATCTAACGATTGCACATTTTATGATATAAAATGCCATTTTTTCCACCCACAAAAATATAAATAAGTATTCTATCCACAAGCCCCAAGGAGGTATAATTAGTTTAATATAAATTAATTTAACCTTCATAACATGTCCCAGGATGTGATAATAAAGACCCTGATATCAGCGCACCCCATACTCAAGCACAACTACCGCACATGCTTTCCCAACCATCTGAGGGGAAGTGCTTGCTTTGAAATCCTTGGGTTCGATGTCATGTTGGACAAGAAGCTTAAAGCTTGGCTGCTTGAGGTGGGTTGCTGGGGTTTGTACCGTTATACTAGTTAGTTTGGTCTATTAGCTCATTGGTGGAACTTAGGCTATCAAGCAACATGTTGTGAAATTGAAACCAGTTATGCTAGGCGACTGTGTTTGGAGGAGACACTACACAGACAGTCGGTTGTGTCCTTGAGCAAGGCACTTAACGGACATTGCCTGAACCCAGCAGAATATTGGGTTCTAATAAATTAAAGAAACATGTGCATCCTACACAACATAATCAAATAGCTCCAGTAACCCGCATGGTGATCTGATGATTTCCCATGTGTTAACCCACTTGGTTTTCCCCATTCACAGGGATAAACATAAATAAACAATTTAATATATATCCATTACCTAAATCCAGTTTTTTTGGTTGAACAAAAACTATAGCAATGTGTCATGTTTAACACTGCAATAGTGTCAATACCCTGAAACTAAATGGGGCATTCAAAAGCTATAAGCAAAGTTTCAGAACGGTAGTTTTTAATGTATGAGTTTTAGAACAGTAGTTTAATACATCTCAAAAGTCATAAAAACGTAAATTTTGGTAGAAGGTAAATTGTAAGTGGTTCAGTGTAAAGGCGATCCAAAATATTTATATAGGAGGAAGCGCCATAGTATATCACACATTATTGGTCATTAAAATGGCATTAACATGGCATATGGGAGGGGATTATGGGATAAATCCCTTAACAGCTTGGTCAGCATACTTTTGCTGACAAATGGAGCCACGTTGTTTGACAATTGTTGTATGGACCAATACAAACATTCTAAACCAACAAACCATACATCCTGTATATTCCACACTCCGGCTGTTCAATTTTCATTTTCTTTCAACTATATCTTGGCATGGAAAATTGATGAAATATTGTTTAAAGTAAACTAACAGTTTTTATCCAATAGCTTAGCAAATTAGATGAATTTTTCTGAGCAATACAGGTTTGAATACTTACTGGATACCGGTGGTGAAATCTGGCTTCCCAACCATGAGATATAAATGAATCTCGGCTAAACCTACCTTAAGTAAACATCCATCCACCTAGCAAAACTCCCATCTACCTCAACTCACCCCATCTTTCCAAAATAGATCCCATCTGCCCAAGGAAACCCTCATCTACCCAAAGTAACCCCTTTTTACCTCAATTAACCCTTATCTACCCCAAGTAACCCTTATCTACCCCAAGTTACCCTTATCTACCCCAAACAATTCCTATATATCCCAAGTTATCCCACCTATCTCCACTGAACCTCCTTCTAACCCAGGTAGCCCCTACTAACCCCAAGTAATCCTAATCTATTTCAAGCAAACTCTTATCCACCCGACTCAACCCCATATACA
Source organism: Ciona savignyi (assembly GCA_000149265.1). Classification (NCBI taxonomy): domain Eukaryota; kingdom Metazoa; phylum Chordata; class Ascidiacea; order Phlebobranchia; family Cionidae; genus Ciona; species Ciona savignyi. Next base: position 2,314,056 of record CH003412.1, on the reverse strand, counting down.
ACAAGTAACCCCCATCCACCCCAGCTTAACCCCATATACAACAAGTAACCCCCATCCACCCCAGCTTAACCCCATATACAACAAGTAACACCCATCCACCCCAGCTTAACCCCATATACAACAAGTAACACCCATCCACCCCAGCTTAACCCCATATACAACAAGTAACACCCATCCACCCCAGCTTAACCCCATATACAACAAGTAACACCCATCCACCCCAGCTTAACCCCATATACAACAAGTAACACCCATCCACCCCAGCTTAACCCCATATACAACAAGTAACACCCATCCACCCCAGCTTAACCCCATATACAACAAGTAACCCCCATCCACCCCAGCTTAACCCCATATACAACAAGTAACCCCCATCCACCCCATCCACCCCAGGTAAATCACTCTCCCTCCTTCCACACGGATGCAAAGTTGGACAAGGATGTGAAGGAGGGTCTGTTGCTCGATACTTTCAACCTCCTCGACCTTCGATCGCTCGATAGGAAGAAATGCCTGGAAGAGGACAGAAGAAGAGTTAAAGAAAGGTTAATGGCAAAACCAAAGTCACGAGAATCCAGGTTGGCAATTAAGCAACATAATGTTAGTATGGGTGGATCCAGTTTGACACTAGCAACCCGGATGTACACCTTAAGATCGGTTGTCAACAGTAATTCCAGAAAAATTTAAATGATCTTGGTTTATTTAACAAGCTTTGTTTCAGTGACAAAGCATATTCTGGGTGTACTATCTTTTTTATTAGGATGATCAGTGGTTTTCCATTATGGGATGGTGTTTTTGGCACCAGGACCCAGGGATAATTAACATCTTGAGAAAAACGTCTTAACATTTCCTGTAGTTGTTGCTTAAACACTGGTAATATGGGGGATAACTTAACTGCAGACCCTTTGTCAAGCTACAGAATTCATGCAGTCATTGTGTTGGTTGAATAAAACCAACGACCTTGAGAGCGATGTTTAAGTGCACACACAGAGTTGGAGCGATGTGCAAGCATTGGTCACAATAATATACTCAACTAGTATAAACCATACTTGAACTGAATGTCGGAACTTTTATTAATTCAGGTTAGAGGAGATGAAGACGACTCAACAACAATATTTGGAGTCGCTTGAAAAATACGAGAATGAACATTTGGGTGGGTTTCGGAGGATTTACCCCGCCGCCGGCCATGAAAAATACAACGCTTATTTCGAAAATAGTTGCTCTTTGTTCCAAACCACAGCGGCTGCAAAAGCAAGAGAAGAAGCAGCAAAGTAAGTAGATATGATGTGTTTATTCCCGTGAATGGGAAAACCAATGGTGTTAAGACAGATTATCTCGCGCCCACTGTCGGGTTAGAAAAGCTATTGTCGTGTGTTGTGTATGGTTCACATGTTCCTTCAATTAAGTAGAACCCATTAATCCACTAGGTTTAGGCAATGTCCGTTAAGTCTCTTGCTCACAGACACAACCGACTAGCTAGCGACCAGTTTCGTTCCTGCAACCCTTCAACTGAAAGGCGACACACTACCCCACTAGACTGAATTGTCAGACTTGTCAATTGTCATACAAGTGGGGTTTTCAACACATTGGTTTCCATAATATCTCCACTTGACTATGGGTATGGTGTATTGGTTGTGTAACTGAGCAAACCACTTACCTTGCACCAAGCCAGACATCTGTGCCTAACTAAAAAAACTAAAAACTAAAAAACTAAAAGTTATGTCTGATTGTTCACAAACTTATAGCACCGAAAACTCGACTGTGGGTCTGACAGTATTGTGCACATGAGCATGCCATATTAAATGAAATCTGTAGTATCTAATAAGGGTTTAAATAAAAAAAATCAGGCCTGCAACAAACACCTATGAGACGCCATCGAACCATCCAAATCTCTTACAGAGCACAACGTGAAGAGATCCGTGTAAAACAAGAGAAGAGGGAAGCAATGTTGCGGGGACGTCCATATCGACCGGATCTTAAGAAGGAGGCTGGCGAGGCTGGGGGAGCTGAGAAAAAGCATCATGGGATCATTCCGTTTCGCCATCGCCCCATGACCAGACAACTTGCGGTAGGATAGACTTTGGTTAATTATAACAAAATTTTTATTATATAGCAACTGAGTGTAATTAGGATAGGATAGGATAGGAGATTCATGTTTATTTTCATGAATGGGAAAACCAAGGGGGTTAACACACGGGCAATCGTTACCTTGTGCTCATCGTCGGATTACCGGGCTATTGCAGTGTTTTGTATATGATTTACACGTTCCTTCAATTTGGTAGAACCCATAATACCACTGGGTCCAGGCAATTTCCTTTAAGTGTCTTGCCTAAGGACACAACCAACTAGCTAGCGACCTGTTTAGAACCAGCAAACTTTCGGTTGAAAGGCTTCACACTAAACCGCCAAACTAACCGGTCGGATAATTATATAACAACTGAGTTATTATTACGATTGATTCCTTAACAACTTGTTTTTCGCCTTTCAGACGAACAGATCTTCATTAACATCTTTCCTCCCACAGACGTTGGCGCGTCAGTTCTCCCCCGAAGTCGAGGTTGTCGTTGACACCTCGAAACCCGTCGACATCAGCGAGGACGAAGAACTTGAGCGCATCAGTGGACTCCTCCAACGGGACTCGCTCATTCGGAGTTTGGGGGTCGTTGAGCAAGTCCACCGCCTCCTGCACTGCACCCCAGGCACCACTGGGATAACAAAGAATATATTGCCCCAGGTAAGGGTTTCCCTGTTTATTCCAAGTTTTAAAACTGGTATTATATACGCCGGGGGGTTGAAAATGAACACATGGTCATGGCCAGTAGGGTTTCAAACAAGTGGATTATTATATTAAGTTGCACAAAAAACGATGAAATTATTCACAACGTAATCTACAACACACTGTAATTGGCTAAAAAACCTGACTGGGCACAAAGTAATCTGGCAAATGCCTGTGTTAGAACACCCCTTGTTGTTCAGCATACATGCATTACGTATTGTAGATATTTTAATAATTCGTTTAGCGATAAAGAGACTTCAATTTCACTAGCGATTAAAATCAATTTTATAAAGATATACATTCTATTCAACCTTACACAGGCGCAACAATATCAGGGCATGCCGCTGGGAGTCTGTAACATCAGTAGCATGTCTATTCCGTCCCACAGTCAGCGAGGAAATGTGTACGACCGAAGGTCCTTATTGTATGGTTCAGCCCTGGTCAGTGGGTCGCACCACAATAAGACTTGGTATATGAAAGGGTTGAAAAGCAAGGAAAAGTCCCCGCAAACCCAAATCAGGAAATCAGTGACGAGGCAGAATCAGAGACAAAACTTAAGACTCGGAGATAAGGCTCATAATGTACAGTTTCAATGGAATAATGAAAAACGCCAAACGCATTCAGGTGACGCGTTCAGTTTTCCTTCAGATCTAGGCTCGGCATGGAGTAACAGTGCGGAGCACAGGTCGTTAGACTCGAGGCCGCTAGCTCACCTACCAAGCCACCCGTTGTCTGCGCCGAACAGCTACTTGAAGCTACGGAAGGACACGTCAGTGCAGTACAGATTCGGTCGCAACAGCCAGGGGTGCAGCAGCAGTGGGTTGCAAACCTCAAAGTATTTAAACGAGGGGAAAAACGATGTTAGAGGCAGACTAAGCGACCAACTCTTACTCAGTAGCCACAGAGGGATGTTGTCAAGCAGTAGCAGCAATAGAGGGAAGAGGTTTTGAGGAAGACGATCTAAAACCACAGAGCAAAGCTTTCAGCCCAAACGTTCTACTTTAGGACCTGTTGAAAATGATTGCAGCCATTTATAGTGATTACTTTCGATTGTAGTGATTGCAACCATCGAGCGATCGATATTATTATTTATTTTGCGTCTTCTTAATATATTTCTATATCAATCAGCATTAATATATGATGAACTGTTTGAACTTTGCGTGAACAAACTTAATACGGAAAAGTGGAGTCCTAACATGGTTAGTTCGTGTAAAAATTGGAATATTAAATGTATCAGCTTTTTGTTATTGGAAAAAAAACTATGTAAGGTTAGTAAAGTTATTGTAGAATTATTGTATATAAGACTGATTAGCCAGTTTTTAGTCAGTTTACTAAATACAGTTCAGTTATAGGTTTAAAATCTTTTACTGTAGTTTGTAGCTGTGCTAGAGAATTACAAGTCTTGTTATATGTAATACATGCGTGCTGATATAAGGATAGGACACTCATATTTACCCACGGATGAAAAAAGAGACGCCATCACCACGTCCATCGTCAGATAATCTTACTCCCACCGCAAGATTACCGGAATTATTGTAGTGTGCCAAATTTCGATTAAAACACTGCTATAGTTTTTGTTCAATCTAATAAACCACCGGGTTAAGAAAATGTCCCTTAAATGTTTAAAATTGAAAATAGTTCAGCTGACCAACCGAACCCACGGACAGTAGTAAACCGTCAACTAAAATCCCTATAGTCCCAAGTACCAGTAGATCGGGATATATTCTGCCCTTCGGCAATAACCTATGCCGTTGGGTACTTTGCTACTTTACTTAACAAGTGGTTTAAAAGGAACCATTTAAAACTTAAGTTGATATAGTAAACAGACACTGTAATAGCTCTGATAATCCGACATTGGGCACACAGTAATCTAACGAATGTCAGCGTAATAATGAATGTTGTGTTTCACTTCACCTGGATACACATAAACCAAAGTAAACTAATCTGCAAGGTTACAGCATTATTTACCATAGGAACTGGAAAGGGCACGACATAATGTGGAAAATCATCATTTCCTGGGTCGTGACGGCAGGAATGATGACATCATACCGCCCATTGTTATCAACTCAACGTTTCGGGCACAGAACAGTTCGCTTGTCCTTCCAGTAAACCGGAATGTCATTCATTGTCACTTGTACAATGGGAAGGGATATCCGCTTACCACATACGGAGCAAGGCCTGAGCAAACCAGACCCGGCTTTAGGGGCACAGACTACAGCGAAAAGGGGGTTTACAACACTCTCAGTGCAAAGCACAGTTACGGGGTTCGGAGTAAACCTGTTACGTTTACCCCCGGTTTTTATTGCCGCAAATTAGGCCGGGACCAGACCCCACAAATCGCTCTAGATAGGCATGAACCACATTACTATAAATCTACCGGGTACAACATCAAACCCATTTCACCCAAGCACGAAAAGGGTGGATTTCCATACACAAATGGAGTGCTTGGGTCTGTGGTAACAGGTAAAACGAGTCAGCATTCCAAGCCAGCGTATCCTCAAACGAGGAACATAGACATAGAGTGGCCCGTCGGGGGGTCGCCGATGAAGTTTCACAACCCCAAGCGAGCAGTGAGCGCTGTTACTGGAAAACGTAAAACATCCGGCGTTTTATCTTAGAGATTACCTTTAAATAATTATATCCTTTAGGCACTTCATGCTTACAGTAAGAGTTATTGCGGTGTGTGGGGGAGTGTTTGGTTTATTTATGTCCCTGCTGATGAGAAGTCCGGCTTTATCTACGGCCACGGACGGGTTTCAAGAGACATCCTGTGTGGACAGCCGAGTTGCCGGAGCTATTTTAATGTGTTGTTAGTTGGTTAGTTTATATCCTCGTGGTTAAAAAGCCATGCTTTATCCACGTTTTTTTGTAAATCACCCCATGCATCCACAATCTAATTCACATTGCTATACCACTTTGTGTTTTTACACTCGTGCCAACATTTCTACCTGTGCCAATCTTTCTCACTGTGCACTGTTTAGCTTCAACTGTACAAATCAATTACACTTTTTACTCTTATGTGTATCGCCAGTGTTGACAATATTCGTTATAAAATATGTTTTTGTTTCATTTTAACCTTTTTTTTAAATTATCAATAAAAAGTTCCCCTTTGTTAGGGGACTTTTTTTTTTTTTTTTTTTTTTTTTTTTTTTTTTTTTTTTATTAAATACGTAAAAAAAATGCAGTAAGCAGTTAAGGAATATATATATATATATATATATATACGCACATGGAATACAAGACTACGCACATGACGACCATTTTAAATGATATTGAAGCCTTCTGTTATTGTTATATGCAATGTGTTTTTCTATCACTTGAATATTTTCAATGTATTTAAGTACCATATTAATGTTAGGGTTTTCTTTTTGTAGACGTGATCTATAAATAATAAAACGAGCACATAACAACACCATATTAATTAATTTTTCATTTTCAGGGAGATTGGTCCCGAACAGTTTAGCGGCATTATTAATAATAAAAGGCACTCGAAATTTTGCACAAATCCATGAGTTTACATTTTCCCAGAACGTTTGCACTTGAGCACAATCGCAAAACATATGTAATGGGGTTTCCAGTTCGTGGTTGCAAAACGTGCAACGGTCAGATTCTGTTAAGCCAAATGCAAATAGGGCGTCGTTCGTTACAATCGCTCGAAGATTTATTTTAATTTGAAAGGATTGCAGTTTTGTTTCTGTGGTGCATGTGAAGTTCCTTGTGTAGATATCGATCCACTCTTCCTTCGATATAACCTCGCCGTTTAATTCTTTTGTCCACCGCACTTGTTGTTTATATGGTTCTTTTAAATTTTCTTTGCAGCAGTACTTGTAGATCGCCTGTGTCGTTCTTCCGTGTTGTTTGAGGTGATCTTCCAGAATTTCTTGGTAATCCGCGGGTATCATATCCGGGTCGTTTGGTATTTGATTCCATGAGTCAGGTAGGGCTGCGAGTAAACAGTTATATTTTTCAAAACCTTGTCTGCTTGCTTGTACATGATACGTGTCACAAAGATCGTCGTAGCGAAAAAATTCGCCGTTTTTTTCCAGAAGTTGGTGGTAATTCCAGATGCCTGCTTCTACCAACTCAGAAGTAAGAAGGGCTTTCCGTCGAAACTTGACATGTTTGTTTAGCCATAACGGCGCGCTCAGAATGCTTGAGTCGTTAAGACTTGCCCTGCAAAATATCCTAAATGAATTTAAACTCGTTAGCAATGATCGAATATGTATGTATGTGTTTTATAACACTATCTTTTGTTGGAAGATTTGAGCGGATTGCACATATCAAGGTGTTAAGCGATATGGACTCCAGTTCCAATGTTTTCCATGGCGACTTGTAGTTGCAATCGAACAGTTTGAACATCCATTTGGAGCGCAAGGCAGTAAAATAGCACTCAATATCGAGCATGTTGATGCCACCTTGGGTTATTCCGCAGCACAACGTTTGTCTGCTCACTCTTTCCCATTTTGACCCCCATATAAACTTAAACATAATCCTTTTTATACTAGTTAAGAACGACTTGGGAATCTGCACGGGTAGAACGCTTAGTTTGTACAACAGTGTCGGAATCACAAGAGATTTGAGTACAGTAACTTTCCCGAGCAAACTTAGTCCCCTGGAGGACCATATATTTGTAATCGTTGATAATTTGAGTTCCGCGTTTTCAAAATTAAGTTCAAAAGTTTTTCGGCTGTTTGGTTCAACTGGGACTAAAACTCCCAGATATTTAAGTGTTTCTGTAGTCCATTTTAGTCCATACTGGTGTGAAGTAGTACGCATGGATTTCAGTTTTGGGCCCAAGTCGAAGGCGCTTGACTTTGCCCGGTTCACTTTACAGCCGGATACAACTCCAAAAGTTTCAACTTCTTTAAGTAAGGCAATCAAACTTGATTCGTTGCCATTTAAAAAGCAAAGGGTGTCGTCTGCAAACATCGAGAGTTTAAACTCGTTGTCCCCCACTGATATTCCTCCCACAGCAGGGTTCTTGCGTATAGCTTGAGCGAAACATTCCATACATAGGATAAAAAGTGTTGGCGATAGCGGGTCTCCTTGTCTCACGCCTCTCTGTATTTTAAAGGCGGGTGAAATAAAATTGTTGTTGATTAGGAAGCCTTGCGGATCTGTGTAAAGAACTTTGACCCATTTTATTAGGGATTTTCCAAATCCATACGATTCCAATGCTTTAAAAATAAAATTCCAACTTAGCGTGTCAAATGCCTTGAATATATCCAATGAGATCACAGTGCCAGGAATATTGTTGTTTTCGGCATAGTCTATCACATCAAATAATAACCGTATGTTGTCACCTATATAACGACCTTTTATAAATCCGTTTTGGTCGGTGCTGATTATTTCCGGAAGAACGGTTTTAATTCTCATGTTTATTATTTTTGATATTATTTTGTAGTCCGTGTTTAAAAGTGTTATTGGGCGGTGATTTTCTATCCGATCGGGGTCTTTTCCAGGTTTGGGAATAAGTGTAATTATCCCGCTTTTCTGTGTGCTACTTAAGCATCCAGTTCTGAATGCATAGTTTGCCGACTTTATAAAAGCATTCTTGATTTCTTTCCAGAATGTAATATAAAAGCCAGGTGGGAATCCATCAGGTCCAGGTGATTTATTTTGCTTGAGCTGCCTGATAACACATTCACATTCAGCTTCTGTTATTTTGTCCTTTTCGCAAGATTCCTTTTGTTCCTCGTTTAATCGTGGCAGGTTTAATGGGTTAATATAACTTTCCACTGGTACTGTCGGGTCGTCATGTTGGTTATACAGGTTTTTGTAGTACGAACTCAATTCTACTAAAATGGCGTTTCGATCTGTTATTTTTTTGCCGTTTGACTCCAAATGATGTATGTTCTTCCTTTCGTTGTTTCGTCGCTCAAGATTTAGAAAATATTTGGTATTTCTCTCCCCTTGCTCCACCCAAGTTGCTCTGCTACGAACGATCGCTGCTTTTGTTCGAGTTTGTACTAGATCATCTAGCTCAGCTTGCAAGGTATTACGCTTTTCGAGGTTCGTTTGAACACCGTCTTGTATTTCCGTGTTTATCTTCATAATTTTTTCTTCGAGATCCGTTTGCTTCAAACGTCCTGCCCTTTGTTTGCGCGCACTGTACTGAATGGTGTGCCCGCGGACTACACATTTTAAAGTGTCCCAGAGAAGATGTGGGGAAGTGTCCGGTAGATCATTGGTTAGTATAAGTTCGGTAATTACATCTTTAGTACTGTTTACGTAACGTTGATCTTCAAGTAGGGAGGTATTTAGTTTCCAATATCCCCTACCTCGCGGCGTTGAATTATTAGTTAATTTCAGCGTTACCATGCAGTGATCAGATTTAATACTTGGCGTGACATCACAATGTAATACCTGTGAAGCAAGAGATATCGAATTCATTAAAAAGAAATCAATTCGGGTCGCTGTAAAGGGTGTGGAATGTACGCGAGTAAATTCTTTTAAAACTGGATTACGTGTACGGAACACGTCCTGCAAATTAAACTCGCGCATCAGGGATAAGAGCTCTCGTTTTGCCTTTTTATTGCTGTGCATTGTCGCTCCTCCTATTTTGTCCATAGTATCACACAACACTAGGGTTGAAGTCGCCACCTAGTATGATGTCATTATTGGAAAAGTTGTTAAGGGCTTTGAAGTACTCTTCGTAAAATATTGGGGAGTCGTTGTTTGGGCCATAAACGTTTGCAATCGTAATTTTACGTTGATCTATGGTCATGTCCACTAGAAGACGACGGCCATCGTTGTCATTTTCCCAAGCATTTACTTTAGCGGAGATTCGGTTTGAAAGCATAATAGCAACTCCTCTGGAGTTGGATGACCCGTGTGAATATACTATTTTTCCACCCCATTCCATTTCCCACCTTTTTTCGCTATGTAAACAGCTGTGGGTCTCTTGAAGAAGAGCAATGTCGACTTTCTTTTGCTTCAAATAATTAAAAATCATTTTGCGTTTTAGGGTATTTCCCAAACCCATTTACATTTTGGGATACTATAAACGGCGACATCGTGTGACCCTGTACAGAATAAATTAAAAATGAGGCTCACTTAAAGGTTTCGTCCAATTTCTTGATATCGAACTCTGTCCCACACTCACACATATGAGCTGTACCTTCGTGAATTGTTGTACTCGTAGCTTTACCACATCCACAGTTAATTATATGGGTTTTGCACTTCACACATCGTGTAGCTTTACCCTTAGTTGGTAACAAATTAAGGTACGTACACTTACATAGCATGGAGAGTTTTTCGCAGTCCATACAATTGAATAGGTTGTTTCCTCTTGCATCTTGAGGGATAAAATTCTGGCAACATGGCATCTTTCTCATCTGGGTGGAGCAATAAAAACATTCGGTCGCTCTGCAGTCATGCTTCACTAAAAATCTGTCTTCTGGTTGACAACAAGGTTCCACCATAATGTGCTCGGCTCTACATCCCCAGCACTGGAAATTGGTCGATTGGTCAGTTGCTGCTCCCTCCTTGCTGCAAGTCAGACATTTAAATTGAAACTTAGCAGCACACATACTTATACTTTTGGCCTCCGGCCCTGTAGCTTCTGGGCTTCTGTTTGTTCTGTCGCGTTTTCGACATTTTGGGTCCTCGATCGTTATTTTTTCCACATTCATTTGTCTTAGTACCAAATTGGAGCTGAATTGTTTTGATTTTGTCGGAGTTGAGGTGGCTGTAGGCACATCTTTTATTGGTGAGTGGTCGTCTTTGTTTATCTGATTCTGTTGTGCCGACGGCAGATTTCGCGGGAATGGAGGGTAATCGAGCGCTCTTTGTTTGCATTCTGCTTGTTTGTGGCCGTGTTTACCGCAATACTTGCATGTAAAATCCTGCCCTTTGTATGTTACATAGAGTTCAAAATCTCCTATATTAATATAACTTGGAATGGGGTTCTTTTCAAGGTCTTCATTTTTCATTGTAACCACTCTTAATCCAGTTAACCATCCGGTCGCGTCTTTTTTAGTTAAAATTTTTAAAACGGGCCCATATTTTTCTTCAATGGCTAATTTAATATCCTCATTTTGCATGGGTATTGGTACCCAGCCTATGGCTACATTTGTGGTGTCGCTCTCGTATAGGTACACCGAAGCTACTTTAGCGTCAATTCTAAGTTTCTCATGTAGTTTTTGAATACTTGGCCTGTCGTTGCAAGTTATGTCAAATAGCTTTCCTCTTCTTTCCACAATTCCAACCACACTTTTTGTTGGCATTCCAGAGTTTTTAATGATTTCAGTTAACTGTTGTCTATTAATATGCTCTTGAGTCTTTAGCCAGAGACAATTTGGTCTTGCCATTTTGCTTTTCAGTCTCACGCTTTTCTTTACTATCTGGGCATACGCCGTTGGTCTAGTTTCCATGATGCACGCAACTGATTGTGTGCGTCCTTCTTGCAGGACGACAAATCGAGAATGTCCCTTTTGTTAGTTTTCTTAAAATATTTATCAACTGTGTCCCTTGGCACCATCTTGTGTTCACAATACTAAAGAACTCTATCCGACAGATGGCGCTTAATGTTTTCAAAAAGCGACCAAGTTAAATACGGCAAACGTCATTCACGATTTGCACGGCTAGCGTGCGGGTGCGAAAAATGGCGGAGAAAACGTATGCATCGATTGCACACAAGGTCTCAGAGTTAAAGAGGCCTAACTGCTTAGCAGCAAGAACGTTTAAACTGATGTCAGGGTCGGAATTATGTGACCTTATTAAAGAAGTGAATTTTCCGGTGGAAAAGCTGAAGGGAATAGCCGAAAGAAAGGGGAATTTAGTGGATTTCACCTGTACAGACCGAGAAAGTGTAATGAAATTGGCGGATATGCTACAAAGAAACGAAAAGATCAAATTTGTGCGATTGTATGAAAGCTCAAAAATCAATATAGCTATTGGATGGGTACCAGTGCCACTAAAAAACGACGAAATTAAGGCCTTTTTTGAAAAGAACTACCTTCCTGTTCACAACGTACAAAGCAAACTCAACAAGCTAGGGCTCATATCTGGTATGAGAATATTATCGGTGTCAAAAGAAGATTTAAATTTAAACCCCATACCGAGCTATATTAACATCAACGATTTTGAATTGTATGTGACATATACCGGCCAAGTTCGCACATGTAAATATTGTCAGGAGCCAGGACATAAACAATCCGAATGTAAAATGCGCGAATTGGATTTTCCTAAACTGGGGAGCAAAGCAGTTGAAGCCAGCACAACGATCCCCGAGAACAGCCCTCGAGCACGTGTCGGTGCTGCACAGATTGATGGCAAACTTGCTAAAGAAGCAAGCCTTGCTGAAGGCACTCAATTCCAACACAATCATGCCAAAAAAGACGCCAATTCTGGCCTGAAAGAAATTAAAGTATCGCAGGAAAACAGAGGAAATAAACGCGCTCTTAGCAGCCCTGAAGCGGTTCCCTTGCCGGCAACAAAATCAATGAGCCTCAACGTCAATAACATGGAGGTCCGATGTCCTAAATGTAACCGAGAAGGTCTAATACAAGAAGAAAACAACAAATTTCATTGTTTTAACTGCGCATCAGAATACAAAGTTGCCAAACCATGTTGCAATAATGACGCTCGCTTTTTAGTCGACACGTCCCAAACCACAACCAATTGTGCAGTCTGCAGGGAGCGTATGCTAATATTGCCCTGCTGTAAAGAGTTCCAACCCGAGCTGAAGAAATCAACACGTATAGTCAGTTGTTTAACCTGTGATGCCGACTCAATCATCTGCGCCTGTGGCACACTCAGTATTGAAACGTCACCTGGAAATTATAAAGATTGCAGCAACCCAGAATGTAAAAATGTTATATTCTCTTGTGTTTGTGGATATGCCGGGAGCGAATGCAAATCAAAAAAATCATCCACGAAATGTCGCTGCGGAGCCGTATTCAACTGGATAGACTCGGGAAGAAATGCTACATCTTAAAGGATATTAATGGCGAGCCGTTTACAAATTGCTTCGTTCAATGTGGCAGGAATTAGGAATAAGAAAAAACGAAGAGCGATATTCCATTACCTTAAAGGTAAGAAATACAATATGATTTTGTTACAAGAAACACATTGTACAAAAGAATGTGAAAAACAGTGGAAAATGGAATGGGGAGGTGAAATAATCTTCGCAAATGGTACAAATAGATCCGCTGGGGTGGCTCTATTGGTACCTAAAAGTCAAAAGGTTAATATTAATGACACAACACTCGATCCCGAAGGAAGGACGTTGTTAGCCAACGTCACTTTAAACAACATTACCTTTACTGGGGTATGCATTTATGCACCAAATAAATTTGAAGCGAAATTTTGGAAAACTCTCACGAACAACCTAAACAAATATAAAAATACTGACATAATTGCCGCTGGAGACTTTAACACAATAATCTCCGATGAATTAGATAAAGTCGGTGGAAGCGCGCTACACCATAATTCACAAGCAAGAAGACATCTATCCGAGATAATGTGCCATTTTCAGTTACTTGATATTTTTAGAATACTTCACCCAGACAAAAAACAATTCACAAGATTATCAAAGTCTCCAGTAGTCGGAAGCCGAATCGACTTTATTTTATTGTCCCAAAGTCTATCCGGTAGAACAATTTCGGCAAGCATTGTACCCAGTGTTCATTCCGATCATCAGATTGTCACAGCAGAAATTCAAACTGATGAACGAGACCGAGGTCGTGGTTACTGGAAATTCAACAACACGTTGCTTCATGACGAAAATTTCGTCAACCTGATTAAAGACAAAATCTCAGACTTTAAATTACACAATGAGAATTGTGGGGTTTCACCAGGGACTCTGTGGAACACGTTGAAGGCTGTTCTAAGGGGCCATTGCATTCAATATAGCGCAATTAAAAAACGAAAGAACAGGAAAAAACAACAACAACTAGAAAACGCCCTTTCGTTAACGTCAAGTGAGATAGCAAATGCAAATACCAGCGAAGCGGTTACACTGGCTGCAACGCTAAGAGCAACTCAAATGCAACTCGACGAACTTGCCGACCTAAACAGCAAGGGGGCAATGGTCCGAAGCCGTGCAAGGTGGGCCGAGCAAGGGGAGAAAAACACGAAGTATTTCTTAGGACTAGAAAAAAACAACACCAGCAAAAAAGTAATACGCTGTCTCAACACGGAAAAGGAATCAATATCGGAACCATCGAGGATAATGGAGTCATTGCACAATTTCTTCCGTGACCTTTATGCACCTACTACGGATAACATAACGAAAGTGGATTTTGATAAGTTCCATAAAGTTCTAAGGATTCCTAAGATTGCTTCGGACAAAAAAGAACAATACGAAAACGAAATAACTGAAACTGAATGCTACACAGCACTACGCAACATGAAGAACAATAAATCGCCTGGTCTTGATGGCTATACAGCTGAATTTTACAAAACTTTCTGGAAAGACATAAAAGACATTTTTATGAAAACTGTGAGGTGGTCATTTGCGCAAGCGAAATTGCCAGATTCGACAAATACTGGGGTTATAACTCTGATTTTAAAACCGGGAAAAGAAGCAGCCTCTACAGACAGTTACCGCCCAATTACTCTGCTTAATGTGGATTACAAACTTTTGTCTAGTGTGATTAACCTACGGCTCAAAAAGTTAGTTCCGGATGTCATCGGTCCAACGCAAAATGGTTTCATAAAGAATCGGCAAATAGCCAACAGCATAAGACTTCTATTCGATATAATGGATTATGCAGATACAGCCCATGTGCCCGGAGCACTGCTTGCACTGGACTTAAAAAATGCATTTGATTCGGTACGCTGGGAATATCTCTTCACCACACTGGAACACTTCGGAATTGGACCAAACCTAATACACATGATCAAGACACTGTACAATCAAGCAAATGGAGTAATAATAAATAATAACAACTTATCGAATCCATTTTCGATTAAACGTGGCGTGAGGCAGGGTGATCCTCTCTCTCCAACACTATTTTTATTTGCTATCGAAACATTGGGTCTTGCAATTCAACAATGCCAAAACTTACAGGGAATATCAATTGGAAGCTTAAGGTTTAAAGTGTCGATGTACGCAGACGACTCTCTCATAATTACGAACGGTTCACGAGAAGACATCGAAACAAGCATGAACATTTTGGATCTTTATGGTCATTTATCAGGATGCAAGCTAAATACCAACAAATCATGTGCTTTTTACATCGGAACTAAAAAAGGCTGTATACTCAAACCGCTGGAGGGGAAAACACTAACATGGCCATCAGACACCCTAAAATATCTCGGTGTGGTAATACCAATCTCGGGAAAAAAGCAATCCATTTTCAACTTGAACTTTGATACTTGTATTGACAACATTAATAGGATTTTAAACATCTGGTCATCTCGCGGGCTAACACTTTTATGAAGAGTTACCGTAATTAAAAGCCTTGTAATTCCAACATTACTTTACAGAATTAGCATGGTGCCAACAGACATACCAGAACCATTCGTACGTCGTTTAAACAAAGAGCTGTTTCGATTTATTTGGGGCTCCGGTTGGGAAAGGGCAAAGAGATCTATATTAATAAATAATATTGCAGAAGGTGGAACTAACATGATTGACATACGGTCGTATATTACTGGTCTCCGCTGTAAATTTATAAAACAATTCATGAACCCTGACTATAGCGCTCCATGGAAAGATATAGAAACTTATCTAACCTCACAAGATACGCTAAACATAATTCTTTCTTCCAATTTAGCATTACACAACAAAATTTACAAGACTCTTCTACCGCTACGCACCTTACACAGCAACGTAATGAGCTGGATGAAGATGATTAGAAGAAAAGGTCAAATGGCAACCAATGACCAACCACTCTGGCTAAACAAAAACATTCAGGTTAAACGAAAACCTGTACTTTTTACGAATTGGGCAAAGTCAGGGATCTGCGTGTTCGGAGACATCCTTTCGGAAACCGGCCAAATTCACAGCTTCGAAACTTTAATGCAAAGGTATCATCTTTCGGAAACGGAAAGTGAAAAAATGCGGTACGCCCAGATAATCTCGGCCTTGCCAGTTAACTGGCGGGAATCATCTCTTCCTCCCGGCGATGCACCAGAAACCAGCCGCCAATGGTTTGAAACAAAATCAACAAGTAAAGACTTCTACAACGCAGCCCTCGAACATGTTGTAACGAAGCCTCGAAAATACCAATTGCAATGGGAACTGGAGTGCAACTTTAAAGATGTTGACGCCTCCTTCTGGAGTAATATATACATCAATACTTACAAATCAACTATCGAAACACGCCTTCGCTCATTCCAAATTAAACTGAATCTCAGAGCCATTGTAACAAACTCGCAACTATATAAATTAAAGATAATTGATTCCGATAAATGTGAAATGTGCCTCACTGAGCCGGAAACACTTACCCATCTATTTTGTACCTGCATACACACCCGTCAAGTTTTGGAACGAAACCGAAAATTGGATTGCTGCTAATTTAAGAATACCGCTTTCACTGAGCCACACGAACATGATATTCGGAGCCCCCGAAAATAACAGTAATCTGCTAAATTGCCTTATTTTATGTGCAAGATATATTATCTATCGTAGTAAAATCCAAAAAATAAGTCCCTTTGTAAATGCATTTATTGATTTTGTGGCAAATGTAAAACTTTCGGAAAAAATGGCCGCTATTAGTAACACCCCCCTATGGAAACCCAATTCAAAATGGTCTGGGCTCATGTTAAGTATTATGTTCATATATTTTTCCCTGCTGTTTTTGCCAAATCTGTACTTTCCCCCCGTTTTGTATTAGTTTAACCCCCTTTGCAATAAACTCCCGCAAAAAAAAAAAAAAAAAAAAAAAAAAAAAAAAAAAAAAAATACGGCAAACGTACGGTCGTGTGGCCGAATAGTTAACGCGACCGATACATATACCGACTATTATACAAAAAACGGTCCTGCTGACTAACCCTTCATGGGTTCGAAACTTAGCTCCGTCAAAAAAAATACGGCAAACGTGAATGATTAACCCCACCGATACATATACCGACTACTATGCAAAAACGGTCCAAGTGACGAGCCCATCATAGGTTCGAAACGTAAAAAAAAAAATACGGCAAACGTGAACGGTCGTATGGCCGAATGGTTAACGCGACCGATTTATATACCAATTCGATATATATAAAAAAAAAACGAATTGAGTGACGACCCCATCATAGGATCGAAACTGAGCCCGATAAAAATAAATAATACGGCAAACGTGTACGGTCCTGTGTCCAAATGGTTAGCGAGACCGATACTTATACCGACCTACACAAAAACGGTCCAACTGACGAGCCCATTATGGGTTCAAAACTTGGCTCGGTGAAAAAAATACGGCAAACGTGTACGGTCGTGTGACCAAAAGGTTAACGCAACCGTTTCATGTATAAAATTCTATATAAATTCTTAACAAGGCCAAATGGTTAGACCCACCGAGTCATACACAATTCCTAAAACTAGAAGGTGCCCGAATTCGATGCCTGCCCAAGATAAAATATAGTTACACAGCATACGTTTAATACCTTCGACAACCAGATCTTAAGTCGGTACCTATAGGCAAATGCCCAAGAGTCCGGTTTCCCGTGCCATATTGTTCACGGTGGATATATTGCTTGTGATGAACAAAACAAAAATCAAAAGAAAGTTAGTAGATCACATTTACCCAAGCTTTCTAAATGAAAATTTTATTATCACTACGATAGAAATGCGTTCGACCGAATCTTTAAAGTGTGGTGGTGCATCTGCAGATCAAGATATACGTTGATGACTCAGCCGCCTCAGAATGACTCGAGTAGAAATCGCTTATCAATGTTTATTTATTTACTTACCGTTCGCTTGAAGTTACGAAAATCTCGATTTCGATTAGACATTTTTTGTGTTGTTTATGAATGTCTGCATTTCGACCATTTTGATCGATTTCATTTCCGAAAAAATACAGAAAACCGACGTCTTTCCTAATTGCTACGTCATAACTTCTGCAAGCTTGTCGAGGCCCACTGCACACGAGAACAAGCAACTCAAGCATCTCGACAACGCTCAATTTTCAGCTTATCGGTTATAATCCCTTCTATTGTTCGTTACAAAGCACCGATTATCAAACTTCGCTGGACGCCTTAACAACTCTACGTTGTTGAATGCTGTTGGAAACCATGGGGGATTATCTCTTGCCACCCAGACGAGTATTTGTAAAGCCTAAAAATGTTGAAATTGAATTTGCAACATGTTTTTATTAAATAAAAAACTTACAGACAGTCTGGATTGAACGAAAGAGCCTTAAAAGGAGAAGTATTTAACAACAAACTTCTTTTCAAATTGCAGCCAAAATACCCGCCGAACATCGGTTTTCACATCAGAGCACTATACAGGAATTTGTGAATAAGTTTGGGCAAACTATTTAAAGCTTATAATACTTATGTAATACTTTTCATTTTGAGACATTCCGGAACAAGTAAAATTCCTAAATGTCTCAGAAAGTTGCATCGTCTTAATGCTTTTTGTTTAAACTGGTCTAAGTCGACTTCAGCATATAAGGTGCATTTACGTGCAACTTTTGATGTGCATGGTTTTCCCTGAGGTGAAAACACGAAGAGGCCGCTGTGAAACAATACATGTGTATACATTCTGCGGTAGTATATCCGGCGGTACATATCCCGCCGTGTCGTACAATATGTAAATCAACTATTATAAGGGAGGGCGGCTGGAATGTATGTCCTATTTTCTTTTATTTGTTTCTATTGCAAGAATACAATAGAGTTGCACAATCTCTGCACTGTATGTCATGAATAAAACTAAAAGAATTACACCAATTAAAACTACTCGGCACGCGGCCTCAATTGTCATTGATGGAGTTATTAGAAGCAGGTGGTTAACCTGAGAGATCCGCCACGGTGATGCATGAGTAACTCTGCGACATGGTTTCCTACCGGGGGCCGGCGGCGTTCTTTCTCTCTGACCTTGATCTTTCCAGCATTGCAATTGATCGGATGCAACGTAAAGCGGGGGTATGTTCTTCAAACGGAAATTAAGTTTAAGGTTTGACAAACCATGGTACGCTTACAAATAATTGGTATCTTCAACGGTAGACTTTTATCTGGTGAAGCGAAACGCACAGCGCCAGTCTAGACGCGGTCGCTCGCCGGATATTTAGTTAGACTAATTCGGCAGAATTAGACGGTATATTTTTTGCAAAATGCCACCTCTTAGGTTAAAACGTGAGTGGAAGGCTTAATGTTTCAATTTGATAATGTGGAAGCGGTCACTTAATTGTGATCATCTTACAGTCCCTTTTCAGATGAGGTTCCTAAACCTTTAAGCGACACTTACAGTTGCAAAAAAACGGGCCATCCACGTCATAATGTCATAATCTAGCACTTCTTGTTCAAAAACAGTCTGCAGAAATAAAAAAAAACTAAGTTTAATAAACATTGGATAAACTTATTTACAAATTGCGATTAAAAACATAGGAAATGGCACACTAGGTTTTGTGCAGGTGTGAAAACCTGATTGTGATGTGTAGATGTTTGAGTGGCAGCTGAACAAAAAATATTTACGTGTTGTCTTGTCTGCAAACGTGAACCATGTTTTGCAGACTGGAGCTTATATCCAGGTTCATTATGATATATTTTCTCCTAAGTTTGGTAATTTGGAGAACACGAGACATCGCAGGTGGAGAGAATCGCGGCGATTTCGTCAAAAGCTGAGCGTTCGTCGAACGCCTTTTATCTGCCGCGCAGTGAGGGCGCCTTATGCCAAGCGAAAGAAAAAAAGCAGAACCGCGCCTCTTGCCTACCTTTGCCTCACTTTCTATAGAACAGTTTAAACCGCTTTGCTGCTCGGCGGTGTTTACTTTCCGCACCCTCTTGTTACTTCTGTACTAGCCTCTCTGCAAATAACTGTTAACCCGGTTATTCAAGCTATCTTAACCAGTTTAGTAATTCAAGTTTCACGCAGGGCACTATTAGGGAAACTTTTGCGGCAGGCAAGCTAAATCAGATAACCGACCTACAGTGAAGATTCTTCAATTGTAGACGGAATTATGCAACTCCACGTTGTAATACTTGCAACGCTCTGCACGTTAGCGTACGTCGCAGCGCAGCAACATCCACGGCACTTCAGAGGCCAAAGCGAATGGAGGAATTGGAATCCTCTGGTTCAGCCCCACCATAGAGCGAGGTCCGACCGAAGGTCGATGAGGCCAACGGGGCAGATGGGAGAACGACAACGTGGATCAAGAAGCCGTAGAATGGGAGTCGTGTAAGTAAATTAGTTCATTAGGTTGCAAATTACGGAATTGATACTTAAGATTTTAACTATAATTTTAATGCACACACGGTATTTTAACCACCCATTTAAGCAGCAAAATTAAATATAGATAAAAATCTTGAAAACGACTGTTTATTTTCAACCACACAAAAATTAAAATCAGCATCCACTTTCGTGTTGGATCGAAACTGCTGGTATCTTATTTTAAAAATTGGATAAAAAATTGGACCTCTCTAAAAAACAGAATCAACAACCCGATTTTGTTGCATGAGATTTTTTTTGCATTTTTTTCGCCGATGATTTTTATAAACGATGGATTTTAAATAGCGATTTCCCTGTGTTTCGTTCAGGCTATTTTATTCACTGTGACGTAGCGGGATTTTACTTCCGTATTTAAGTTCGGCGATGTGGATTTCATTTCGTCATTAATAAAATATACGATTTTTAACTACTGGTTTATATTAACCGCACGAAAATTGTACCTTGCGCCATGTCAGTACTTCCTTAAGAAACTTAAACCCTTTGCAAAGATGAGTGATCGAATTGCACTCTTTGCACGCGCCATTACCCAATTATAGACCCCGGAACGACCCAATGTCTACAAAGGCCCCATTCTAAAAAGGGCTACGCTTGGGTGACCCATTATCACGGCCACCTAAGTTGCAAAGACACGCTCTAATAACTGTAGAATCTACTGTCCGCATTATGGTACCGTTTTATGTCGCAATTCTTAGAAATTATTCAATTTAAATTAATGCGATGCAGACACCGCAAATTGCATAGAAAATTAAAGTTTTGATTTATTTTCGGTCATAGAGACCTTTCGTGCGGCTGCGAGCAACCGTTCTCATGAAATACGCGACATACTTGAGGTCTGTGTGCGGTTTGTTGCGAAACAAACAGATAACAATCCATCCACAAACAAACCATTGTTAGCAATTCTTTACGCATTATTTCCGGTTCCAAACAAGGAAACTTCTAGAACTGTACAATTCTAGACCGAATTTATTTGTGAATTTTCAGCGAGATATTCTAATTATAGTTACGTACAAATGAATTGGAATAACTGCTTGGTTTAACGTAGTTGTCAATTTTTTTTTATATAATAAATCTAAAATTTGTATCATTTTACTAATTTTTTTAAAATATACCAACACTATTTTACAACTGTTTAATACACAACACAAGTAGCGCGTCTGGTTTAAATATGTATGACGATCATGGCGATTTAATCGTATTTATACTTATATGTAGAGTATTTCTTGCATTAACAACCTCTGAATTATAGTCTGCAATAAAAGCACTAGTTATTTAACACAATTTAAAAACAGTTGTGTGTATCCTGTAGATCGGTTTGTCTATTGCTGGAATAGAATGTTGTTCTTTGCATCGTTCCTTTTTAACTACGATGTCGACAGAAACTGATCAAACAACTTTTAATTTAAATATATTGATATGCTCGGCATAAAATTTTCCATTGTTTCTAGGTTGACTGGCCGAAACGTCTGCCACGAAAAAGGATCAACTTTCTGCTGCCCTGGTTGGATGACGTCAGTCACCGGCAAATCCTGTACAGTTGGTAAGTGAAGTATTGTTTGCAAGTTGAAATAGTGCAAAACGTGGACGAAATATCCACATAGGTGGGTTATAACCTTATAAAGATCGTTGGAGCGTATTGTGTGTCTCAGGGACATTTTGGTGATATTTAACTTCCAAGGTCATTCGGTTTACGATTAAGACAGCTTTATGATTAAGTGCCGACGTTTAGGTAATTACTTTTACTCTCTTCAGTGAAAATGACACTCTATCATGCCGCCTTGGCGGCTTTGTTTATAATCCTCGAATATTTACCATTTATCGTGTGCCAAGATCCGAAGAACGTATTTTTACTATTTTAAGATCATGTAAACTGCAGTTTATATATAGTTTTGTCATACAAAACCAAAATTATTTATCAAAGCGGCGATTGTACACATTTAATCTCTTTATCCGACAGCTGAACATGTTAACCTCACAATTACCACTCATCTTCAAGTAAACATACTTGTAGTATCTCTTGTACGACCATTTGTTTTGTCCCCATTCTATTTGTTCAACCTCATTTTTTAGGGTAAACAAACAGGCTCTGACGTCACAAACAAGCGTTTACGTCACTGTCGTGCGACGTAAACCATTAGCGCGAAATAATGGTCACGTGAGAGGAATTTCCATTAAAATAAAACCATTGTTAAAATTTTCGATTTACCTTAAATTTTGGGATTACCCGAGTAAAGTTTACCTTCCCGTAATATTACAAATGATTCGTGGATTATGACAGTATATTACGATTAAAATTCTTTCAACTATAAAGGGTATGTACCTTTGTATATGTGAGCCCTTTAACGAAAGATGAATATTAATATCCCAACCAAATATACAGCAAATGTTTAATGCGTCCGCAAGTTTTGACACACACACACACACACACAAAACACACACACATAAATATATATAAATATATATATATAAGATATGATATCTCACGAATCCACCTCTACACAGCAAAGTGTCCCGAGGGAAGCTGCGGGCCGAGAGGCTTGTGCACCAGACCCAACGAATGTATGTGCAGCAACGGCCAAACCCAAGAAAGATGTCCTCGCGAGGAAAATGGTAGGTCCAAAAAAACTTTGTTTAATATTACAGAACCTAACCAAAAATGGATAACTTTTTAAAAAGTCTTGAAAATTTTTTAATAAGTCTTTTGGAATCTATTATTCAGCCATACAGCCGCCCACGGAAGTTTGTAATATAGCGTGTTCTATATTGCTACCAATGATAGTAAAAGTTTATTTATGGAATGAAACCATAACGCATTTCTTATAAAATTGTATAAAATATTGCATTTCATGAACAGTTTATGTAATCGAAACAACCAGCGCCCATAGAATCGTTCGCAGTTGGACCACATTTATATACACTGTTCTGTGGATATTGATCAATTAGAATTGTCGAGTGGACTTTATATGTTCCTAAATAACCTAAAATATAAGATCTGTTGACATAAGACTGTCTTACATTGGTTTTCCAGCTAATGGTCCTGGTTGAGATGTTTTCATAGGCTTTTGTGTTGATATTTCGTCGAAATAAAACCGAATGTTGTGATAAGAACCTATTTCATGGCTCGTTTTGAACGGCTATAAATAATACAACCTTATTGCCGACCTTGCGGAAATTATTTTTAACTAGCCGAATTTCAATCTCTTGTACTTTAAATTACAAAGTAAACAAAGAAATTCACAAACTATAAAAGAACTGAGATCTTTATTTTGTATCTTTGTGTGAGGTAAAGTCTGTAAATCTGCAAAACGACATTTAAAATTAGGTTTGACACTTTAACTGTTTAACATTGTTGTTTTCTAGAACGACGATGCAACATGCGTTGTATGAACGGTGGTGAGTGCATGGACAACCAATGTAGATGTCCATACGGGTACACTGGACCACACTGTGGGCAACGTGAGTATACGTCATTTTTATTATCAGGGCAGGTTTTGAACCCATGAAGGGCTATGATCGTTTTTTAATTGTGCATGATTTTTTACATAATCGGTATATGACTCTGTCATGTTGACTGTTTGGTTTAGCTCAATAGTGTGTACCTAAGGTTAAAGTACATGTCTTGGGTAAATCCTTAATGCCCAACAGCGAGAATATAATTTAATCAAGCATCTATAGAATTTATTAATTAGGGAATTTGGAATATAGACGCTAAGTATTATGACAATTCTTATGGCCAGAAACTTGATTGCGAAAAGATATATATTGCACTTCTGTATAGAAAAAACACGAGAATATAATTTAATATTTTCAAATGTCTCCAGCAATCTGTGGACCTGGCTGCTTGAACGGAGGTCGCTGTATCGCGCCCGGGAGATGCGCATGTGTGTATGGCTTCACCGGAATGAGGTGTGAACGAGGTGAGGGTTCAGTGCTGATTGCAACATGCAAATGCTAACATTGCTCAGAAGAGTTGTTTACTCAATTTTAAACCAAAAGTGCACAGACTCTTCAATACGATTAGATCTTTTTTAATTTCACTTAGGTTCAAACCCGTGTAAATAACTTTCAGCCTTAGTGTAAATATACAAACAGCGCATTAAGTGTTTTAATAGGCTCATAATGGCCCACTGACGTTATAATCTTGTCCAGACTACCGCAAAGGACCGTGCTTCCACACACGTGTCAATGGAACGTGCAAGGACGAGGTTCCAGGGGTCATGTGCACGAAGCTCTTCTGCTGTGCCACGGTCGGTGAGGGCTGGGGACACCCTTGTGAGGAATGTCCTGCCAGAGTTGGAAACTGTACCAAGGGACGACTACCACCTCTGTGTTCAGGTTTGTGGCTTTGCAATGTCTGGGGGAGTTTATTCTTATACGATTATTAATAAAAAAATTATACATAGCGAATTTCGCGCCGTGCGCCGCTCACGTTTTTGTGAAGTGTATATTTAGGGCTATCATTTTAACCGAGTAGTCTTGTCCATTAAACAATGGAGATGTTGTTTAAACAAAGCAACCTTATTTAGGTGTTTTTTTAAAAAAACTACTAGGTTGTTTTTCGGCATTTCAAGAGCGTTAACGAGTTGTAATTTTCGGGGTCGGCGGTTTCCGTTCCTCATTTTGAAGATATTATCGTGTTATGTACATACAATTCCATTCAATCAGCTCACTATACACCTATGGGTATGCACGAATAACCACCCTATTGTTTCGTCACAGACATCGATGAATGCGAAATAATGCCGGGACTTTGTGACGGTGGAACTTGTAGGAATACAGATGGGTCTTTTGTCTGCGAATGTCCGAAAGGTTACAGGGCAGACACGCAGACACACCGTTGCGTTGGTAAGTGTGTTTTACCATAGGTTAATAATTTAATCTAAAAATTGAGAATGTTGTTATGTTAAACATTAGAAGAATTTGAAGACTCTCGCGGTTATACAGATTAGAACTAAAATCAGCTTTTGTAAATAGGGCTTTTTTGTGGTTAATGATATTGGTTATAAAAGTAGAGCTATTTTAATAACTACTAACCCAGAAAAGGAGGCCGTTAAACGTCTTGGTTTCAAGTTACGTTTGATTTCCGCTGAAATTAAACCTCGGGGCAAGATTTTGGCCGCGATATCTTGCAAGCTCAGCAATGTTGCCTTATTTTTAATTTTCGTTCCTTTATTCACTGTCTTGGGTGTTCATTTTTCGATTGTGCAACACGAATTTCGTGAGAACGGCCTGGTTCTGAGTAGCAAAGGTCACAGGTTAAATTGTGTTTCAGATGTGAACGAATGTGCCAGTTCAGACGTATGCACCTACGGCAATTGTATAAATACGGATGGTGGATTTATTTGCGAGTGTCCCCCTGATTACAAGTTATCCTCGGACAGTACTTATTGCATATGTAAGTAAACAATTTTTAATATTCTTGTAAATTTTCCGTGGTTTTTGTTTCAATCTCAGCATTGCACTTGTCCTTTTCCGCGTACGACTTTATTTTTCAGTTTATTTGATTTTTATTGTAGTTGTGTACATTTTTTAATAAAGGAACGAAAGCGACAACATTTAAACTTCTTATTTTGTTTGCAGCTGACAAGCCTGGACGGTGCTACACCGCCATTGAAAGCGGGATGTGTGCCCGACCTCTCTTTGAGCTCGTGCGCAGAACGATGTGCTGCTGTACTCCTACTGGGGAGGAAACGTTAGGAAAATGCTTTGCGGCAGTCGGGGAGACGGCGGAGCGTTGCCCAGCAGTCGGAACACGTAGGTTTCTTTGCCTGTCTTCATCTGACAATTCACTTGAGCAGTCCACCGGTATCGGATGGTCACAATTAAGTTATGAGACACACAACGAGGCTCACAAATGTTTTACTTTTATACTAATATACCATAGTAAGCTTGTAATAGACAATTAAAACGTTTGTCACCTAAGTAATGCGCCCCACATTTTGGTTTTAGACGATCATTTTTCTTATCAGAGTAATGTTATGTTTGTCATAAATACTGTGTAGTATGAGTTATCAAACTGCTACGTCTTACGATATCGCTGAAAAAATATACCTTGCAATTTGAAGTTATGACATTCATTTTTAAAATATTAACATTCATTTTTACTACTAGCGGAGTACAACAGAGATTGTGAGGACACCAGTAATAGCATACGACTAGACAGTGGGTTGTGTGAGCTGTTGGGAGACCAGGCTTGCTCCAATGGCCGATGCGTCAATCAACCAGAACAACGAACTTACTTCTGTGAATGCGAAGTCGGATACACCTCAAGCGATGATGGAAAACAATGTCTCGGTGAGTAATGTTGTTTATTACGTAAAATAGAGGTTTTCTTGTCTCGTCCAATGCGTTATTATGTCTTGTGTTTTGTTAGACCGGTTAATGGAACAATGCATATATTTTTTTTAAATGTAATATCTCGTTAAATTACAGTGGTTCCTGCAGTTATCTTATTGTTGAATGGCTATTTTTGTACACCGATCCGTTTTATAAAATTGTTGAAAACCCTTTTAGCGGTGTGGACGTGATCTTGTGTTCAGTTAGTCACCGATAATCACCCTGAGTCATTCAGATGTCGACGAATGCACGCAAGGAGGCAACTACCCCAGTGTATGCGGTCCCCATGGTACATGTCTCAACTCAGACGGCTCATATACCTGCCATTGTAGCCGCGGTTTCGAGAACGACGCTGGCAGCATGATCTCCTGCATAGGTATGGAAATGTTAATAACGCCAAGTGCGCTTTTATTGCCGCCCTATTGCCCCGAACCGGTGGCAATCAATTAGCCGGGTCTGGAGATATTTTCAGAAAAGTTAACATCAGCCTCAGCGATGGCCTATACATAGATAAAATAGTTTACAACCTGCCAAAACGTTTCCTTTATTCACCAATATTATGGCATATAGGAAGACTGGTTATAAAGAATGGAAGCTTGAACAACCAGGCGATTTCGGCGCGAATCCAGCGTTCGTGATGAGTCTCACGTTTCTTACACCAGACACTAGCGACATTAAACTACTCTTGAAGCAATTCAAGCTCATACTGTACCTAACTGTAATGATTCAGTATTGCTATATTTAAAAAAACCTTAACATCAGGAACGCATGACAAAACAATAATATAATAATGAAATATAACATTTATAATGTAATTATTAAGTAACAATTATCACCAGATATCGACGAATGTAGCCAAGATGGTCTTTGCGAAGACGGGGCCTGTGTCAACACCCGTGGTAGCTATGTGTGCAATTGCAACGACGGGTTCAGGCCATCTGCAACACAACTCGAGTGCGAAGGTAAGGTCAATGTTAACCCTTCCAGGTTTATAGACCGACTGAATAACGAATGAAAATCAGATTTAAAAGTTTTAAATTTATTTGAATTCTGACACGTTTTACGAAAAAGTGTAATTTTTACAAGTCGTTTACAAAACAGCAATTTATCATTCCAAAAGTTTAGAAGCAATTGGTACTAGATAGTAGAAATAGTTCAACTTTCCACTCGAAAAGAATTGTTACGAAGCACCACCCATCGCCCCAGCACTTACAAACCAATATTATGGCGTGAATATTTATTTCTCAAAACATTTCTATTGAATATTCCTTGTGTCCGATAGTAAACGGTTTATAATTTTCATCTTGATTTGCATTTCTGGAATGTAGGCCATTGTCAAACTTTGTTATTTCTCGAACGGAAGCCGATTGTCGAATATTTATGACGTAATAATAATGAATGTCGCGAAGGAAACCATAAGGGGAGATACGAATCGCCGATGACTTCGATTGAAAAACGGAAATAACAGAGCAATTAATTGGTTTGACACATTCGCCAAAATAGAATGACTTTAATTGTGAGGTCACGGCCAACAGTGATAAGATCTTGATTGTGGCTCGATGATAAATAAGGAAGTTTCTTAAATCGATTTCGACCGATTTTTTTAATATTTCCAATTTTTACTTTTTAACGAAATTTTTAAAACTTTTAATTTTAAGAGAAGGCGTCGTCTAAATTCCACAGAAATTAAAATCAGCTATGCCGGTCAGCGCTTAGTTGTTAGCTCGAAAATCGGTTCCTGGGTCGCAGACGACCTATGGAAGTCGGCCACTTTTCGTGTTCACTGTACCGTTAAGTTGGAACGGAAACCAAAATAGGCTTAGAACAACTTTTGTGAAATTTTGCGGTTAACTCTTGCCAACTTCGCAGTGAATCCGTATTTGGCGAGAAGTTGTGTATATAGGTCGCTGCCTTAATAAGTACAAATGTTTAACGAGCATTTGTTTTGTGAAGCCCGTATTAGCCTAAGCGCCGACAACGTTTTCAAACGTTTGGCTCGGAGGACTGTCGTTATCAATAATTTCTGCACTAACCAAAAGGACTAGAGAATTGGGAAATTCAAAACGAAATAATTAAATTTATAAATCCAGAAACGTTTTGCAGCGAAGCTCTATCTGTAGCAATACGTGTGCACGTTTGGACCGCCGCATTGAAAACCGCGCGTTTCACTCAGCGCCTATTACAAGATCAGAACCGCGTAAAACACAAGATCGTTATCTCGCTTACTCGATCTATCATACATTAACATGAACTGCAACCTAGCAACACATACCGCGACTTCAGTGTAGATTTTCGAGGTTAAGTAACCAATTGAAAACATCAAACTAATGATGTACTTACTTGTAAGTAAATTGTTTGTGTGCTACTGACATGTTGTCTTAATTAATCAGGAACCTTTTTTGGGGGGGGAACAGACCATGCTTTTTATTTATACAATCGCACGGTTAAGCAACCGCACCAAATTAACATATTTTTAATTATAGCTATAAATTATAAATTTTTAAACATTTATAGTGACCCTATTTTATTCACCTGGCGTTCACGAAATAAACATAAACACAATTCAATTTTGATAATTGCAATATTCCTTTAATTTAAAGCTTGTAGTACTCGCAGACAGTACAACAATATTTACATTGTTTTTTTTCATAATAATCCTTTTAACACAACCTTGCCATACAGACATCAACGAGTGCGTTGAACAAGAAGGAATTTGCGAGAACGGACGCTGCGTAAACGCTGGAGGTTCATTCCGATGTATCTGCAACCCCGGTTTCTTCACTTCTCCAGACTCCACCTCTTGTCTGGGTCAGTTGATCTTAAATGGTTTTTTAAATGATTTAGCAGGATTTCCTTAATTTTTTTTTTGGAATTTTTTGTTTGTAGAAAAAAAGTACAGGGTTCATCTCAATATAGTTTCTTGTCGTATTTTACCATTTTGTATTTGTTGAATAATTTTTAGTTGATACGCTAATGGAAAACCAACTTCAAAAATTTATTGGACGAAAACCCATATTTTATGAATCCATGTTTTTTTTCCAATAGACCTACTACAAAGTTTTGCTAAAAGTTTGTATCCAGATATTAGTGTCGTACGTTGTTCTTTTAAGTATTTAGGGAATTATCTAATTAATTAAAATATTTACCAGATGAAAATGAGTGCGAACGAGACAACATGTGTGCCAATGGTGAATGTGTTAACATGGATGGTCGATACAAATGTGTCTGCAACACTGGATACCAACTCTTGGTGAGTACTTTTTTGATCCAGTTTTAAACCCATGATGGGCTAGGCACAAGGACCGTTTTTGTATAGAAGTCGGTATATGTATTGGTCGCGCTAACCTATCGGCCACTCAAACGTACCTCTTGGAAAGTATTGCTGTGTATGCAAAGTGATGCAAAATGCATTACCTAGTACAGCAAATGTTACCAAATCTCCAAAGCACACCATATGTCAATCTAAACCACATTCCTAAGGTCCCAATTATTAAATTTGCACAAATGTGAACCTTGGAAAACACACCTGTAAATAAGCTAAATTTCCATCACGACACTATCTTAATTTCATTTCACAGGCAAATGGACAAAGTTGCTCTGATATTAATGAATGCAGCATGAATCCTTGTGAAAATGGTCGATGCGAAAACAGCGAGGGATCATTCCAATGTCATTGTCATCGATTCCAACGTCTTGATTCAACTGGGACCAGATGTGTGCTTGGTACGGCATGAGAATCCTGTTTTATCACATAGATGTCTAAATTACCATGTTTACTTATAGTTTAACTGATTTGTTTTGGTCATATATTGTATTTTATTAAGTTGATTCTTATTCTCTTTTCTCATAAGTGCATCTTTTTTTATAA
This sequence comes from Ciona savignyi, assembly GCA_000149265.1. NCBI lineage: Eukaryota > Metazoa > Chordata > Ascidiacea > Phlebobranchia > Cionidae > Ciona > Ciona savignyi. The sequence continues at coordinate 2,283,762 of CH003412.1, read as the reverse complement.
AACATAGTCCTATTCTTGTGTTTTATTATACATAACCTGCGACTGCATACACAGTATTAAAAATAAGAAACAGAATTTGATGTAACGCATGCATTATTTCCAATAGACCAAACAATGGGAGATTGCTTCAGAGGTGTCCGCAACGGGCAATGCCGGGCCAGGAATGCTCTCACAGGAACAAGTACGAGGTCGGATTGTTGCTGCGCCCTTCCTGGTGCAACCAGTGCATGGGGAGAATCATGTGAACCATGCCCTGAAGTTAGAGATGGTGAGTGGTTGGTACCGGAAACATGGAGGTTATGGTGGATTATGTGTTTTGTTTTTGATAAGACAAGTTTGGTTGTTTTAATAAAAGATCCGAATGAGTCATTGTTAAAAGCGATTGACTGTATACATGAGCTGCCATTTAGAATGTGATTTACACTATAAATAAGTTACAGTGGGACAATGTTATCTGAATAAATAATCCATTATGGCAAAAGGTTGACCATGAGGTTTAAAGTAGACTAAAATTGGTATGGATTTAGCTTAACAATATCTTCTTCTTCTTGATGTAACTTGTTTTACAACCTTTTAGCGGACTACACCGTTCTATGCCATGAGGTTGAGATTAGCAACATTTGTGAGCTTTTGGTGAACCCATGCGAAAACGGAGATTGCTTAAGAATGGGAAACAACAAGTATAGATGCATTTGCAACAAGGGATTCGTTGTCGCAGACGACCAGTTGTCTTGTGTTGGTGAGTAATGCTATTGTTCTACTTTTTGCCGTAGTTTAATCACAAAAATCACCCTACACAAACCTACTGCATTCATAGGCTGAAGAAATTGACGATGGACACAGAATTGATAAAAAAGTCTTAAAAATAAAATTCCAAAAAATCTTTTTTAACTAGTTAATAATGTTAGAATAGTTTTGGGAGTATATATCTGCAAAAAAAAACATTCCTTTTTTAATGTTTGTACATGTTTGCTAAATTAATATTATAAAATTTATTGAATTTGCAATAAAATAACCTAACTGTTATAAATAATTTTAAAACCTTCTATTACTTTAAAATATTATAGTTGTTTAAAGACCTCATCAGTTTCATATTCGCAAGCACATTAACACTAGAAGTATGCAAGTAGTTGGAATTTTACTGATTTTTGTCTTTAGATGTTGACGAGTGCTCAAAGAACCTTTGCAGCAATGGAGCTTGTCGTAACACCCCCGGCTCATATTCGTGTACTTGTCATGATGGATTTCTGCTCCGCGGAGATGTCTGCGAAGGTAGGGGTTTGAATCGTTTAAATATTTTATCAACCGTTATATGATCTGTTTCACAAAGAGTTAAGAAAATTAAACTTCATACTGGGACCAAAATATAGATATATCAACATTTTTGGTTCTTTTTGAAAAATTTAAACATTCAAACTTGAACATTGTGTTAGATAACCAGAAATAATACACTTTTGTTAAGTCCCTATGTTATTTTAAATCAGTTTACTTTGTTTATATCTACAAAAGAACTTCAATGAACTAATGAATAATATTTTACTTTTAAAACTTTCTCGAAATACATTTTTAAATAAACCTTTCAAATAACTTTTATACGTAAGTAAAATTACGTATTGTATAACGATTATACAACTATAAAGAGCAACATCCACCGTGACAAATACGTTTGGTGGTAACATTCGTTCTTCAAATAAAAGTTTTCTATTTGGGCATCTTTAATATGAAATTTTAATAAACATTTCAGACATTGATGAGTGCGTCTCCAATCCTTGCACTCAAGCACGTTGCGTGAATGAACCAGGCTCATACAGATGCGTTTGCAGCGATGGATTCTCACTGGATGTTACCGGACACATCTGTTATGGTGAGTACTAGTAAAATATATTTGGATCTCAATTGCTTTGAGTTTGATAGCCACTTTTGCTAAACTTTAGCTCCCTTGTGCCATTACTTCAACCCTGTGTAATCTATGTGACAGACTAGTTTAAAGTTTATATGAGCAACACTCTGTAATATGTCTTGTTTATCAGCTGCGAATGTATACTAAACCTTACCGAGCTTTTTCTATCTACAGATGTAACTGTTGGACGATGTTGGAGAAGTTATGTTAACAATGAGTGCTCTGGAAACATTGGAAACCGGCTTCTTACTAAAGAAGAATGTTGCAACACCCTTGGACAAGCTTGGGGCAATGTTAACTGCAGGCCATGCTCAGACTTTAGTAAGTATCCTTTAATTCAGCATTTTGTTGTACAGCCTATTTAACAATAATTTGGGATAGAAAGTTCCTCCAAAATATTTGATGATATAACGAGAAACCCTATAACATAATGCATAATATTCTTGCAATAGTAGAATTTAAAAGATCTAGAATCAGTACATTTGCAATAGCTTTAAAGTTCCAGTATTATTTTATCACAGTACTCTAAAAGATTTTTCTTTCGCAATTATAAAATTTTACCTTTTTATTGCCCTTGATATTTATGTTGCTAAATGTTTTTGCCCACAGCATTCCCATGCGACCATGGCTACAAGCTGAACATCCAAACGAATGAATGCGAAAACATTAACGAGTGTGACATAGGCGTCTGTGAAGAGGGTGCTGAGTGTGTCGATCTTGATGGATCGTTCCGGTGCGAATGTTCACCCGGGCTCACACTGAGGTCCGATGGCACCTCCTGCACCGGTAGGAACACAAAGTTATTTTTAATTTTGTTCTGTCACATCATATATAGAGTCTAACCTAGATTTTAGTATGTTAGTATAGGTGGAATGTAGGCATAATAGACATGATACTAAAGTAAATCCCAAAATGAGACAAAGAATCAAAACGCCACAAAATTAATGAAATGCATATCTGTCTTATCACCATTTCAATTATAATTGTTTTACATGGGTCCGAATTATCCATTTGTTTTGCTAGAAACAAGAAGATACTATGTTCTAATATAAACTACAGTCTTTACAAATTATATACATTGTGTGATTTATTGCCTTTGCAAAGAGTTTTACTAAATATTGTTTTAAATAACTATACCTACCTTCGTTGTGGAATCTTTTTAGTTATGTTGCATCTTTTAACCGAACCCACTCGGCATTCCAGATGTCAGAGTTGGAATCTGCTACCAAGAAGTGTCAGAGGATGGATATTGTTCCGGTACATCAGCGGACACAATACTTATGACGAAACACCAATGTTGCTGCACTGTGGGTCAAGGGTGGGGCAGTCCATGTGAGACATGTCCCGAGAAAAACACACAAGCGTGGAGAAAGCTCTGTATTCCTGATGGCTTACGTGAGTAAAATTGTGATTTTTTTCGTCGATACTGGTTCTGTGAAATCACACTTTACCTGTTTGGGAGATTTCCATGATTTGTTTTAAACACATCTACAATACAGGGCTGTTCTTTAGGATTTGCTTTAGGACAATCAACTCGATTCCGATTCTTTTTCAAGTTGATTCCTATTCTCAATTATTCTGTTTTTTAGGATAAAGGAATAGGATACATGTTCTTTACATCATAAGTATACTAATCTTTTGTATCTTAGGTTATTTACAAAATAAAATATTTTAGAAACCTTAAGGAAGTATATCAGTCATCAGAGCAAATATTTGATTTTAAAACACTAATTTGAGAACTTAGCAATGCTATACATACTGCATAGGCTATATAATATAAGAACAGTCAATGTATTTCATTGAATATTTATGCGGATAATTAAAAATTCAACTGAAACCAATTCCGAATTGAGTTGAGTAGATATCTGTATTCAAAACGCACATCCCTACTCCCTAGCCGGGTTTTTGCACCTAATCCAAAATATAGTCAGTCACATTTTGCATAATTCTGATGGTTACAATCAGACTGATTGTTTCAAAATTATGGCATAATTTTTTCCAGTTACATAGTGGGGATAAAATGGGTTGTCGCTCAAAAATCCAACCGATTGCTCTACAAAAATTTGTTGTAGTTTGTTGTAATTTTTATGTGGTGTCACGATTATTTAAAATTGGCATGTGTAAACACATGTTTTTTATAGGTGGTGGCATTACTGTGAACGAGTGCATTCTTCTTCCCCAACCTCTGCATTGGTGGTGAGTGCAAGAACACCGATACGAGCTTTACATGTCTGTGCAACCAGGGCTACACACTCGACGAATCTGGCAACAACTGCACGGATATTGATGAATGCGTCATCAGGTTGGTCGGGGGTTGTGGTTTTATTGATATGTCTACAATTTGGGTTGATTAGATCAGTTTAATTTTTGCAGTACATCATTATATTAATTAAGAACATGAAACAGCAGTATTATGTGTAATATATCATTCCAAAAACTTCATATTACCCTGTATCCATAACCAAGTTGCTTAGACATTTAAATGTGTGTATTATCTGACTTTACTTTAAATGTGAGCAACCAATTTAAAACCCCTTGAACAACAGTAATTGGCCCATGAACACGGCCATAGAGAATAAAGGTAAGGTTTAATATAGAACCTAGAACTTACAGGCTATGTGTGCTGTAACCAACTGTACATAACACAGAAACAATTCAATCATTGCAGCCCGGGGCTTTGTGGAAATGGCGTTTGCATTAACACCGGTGGAGACTTCACATGTGATTGCGAAGAAGGTTATGAGGATTCTGTCACTCTGAAAGTTTGCACAGGTAGGCTGCTGTACAAGCAGTATCTTCGATCTTAGTTGCAAAATAATTTCTTGTGTAGCTCAAAAAAATGTTTTAAATAAATTTTAGTATTTTGTAAAATTCATTCCTAGATATTTCCAGTAAAACTATAAAAAGGTTAGAAATCAAAACTACAATTTGTTTTGTGATTTCTAAATTTTTAAATATTGACATTCACATTTTTTTAATATATTGTATTTGCCACATTTTTAGATATTGTGGTATCAATATTTAGAGACAGTATTTTTATAATATATAACATTGTTTTCTAAATAATTAAAAAAAATGATTCATGACATTTCATGATGCTGATATTTTACACGAACCTCTCACAATACTCCCAGATATTGATGAATGTTCGCTGCCTGGACATTGCACCGGAGGAACTTGCTTCAACACAGAGGGAAGCTACGAATGCGCTTGTCCTCCTGGAAGATCACTCGGTCCGGATGGAACCAATTGTGTTGGTGAGATCTTCTACTTATTACTGATGTTACATTAGCAGCCGAGCATCTATGGTAGCTCTGTGACCAGGGATTTAGGCCTTAATGACTTGTTGTTTTGTTGTTACTCAAGACCTTGTACTGTATCTTAAACCACAGGGATTGCATTGAACTCATAATATATTAACTTTAGAATCTTGATTGTAGATTTGAGGTGTTCCATGACAGCATGGATAAAGCTTCGCTTTCCACCAAAATGATTTAAATAAGTCAACCAAACAAATATAATCATAATAGCTCTAGCAGCTTGGACATAGGGGGTCTTATGATACTTTTAGCTTATTTCTTGCCTATAAAAATATGCATATGCCATACAAACTATAATCACACATTTTAAACTTGAACAGATGTTGATGAGTGTGCATTGAGACCGGATCTGTGTGAGCCAAACGGGAGATGCGAGAATATGTTGGGCTATTACATGTGCATATGCGATGTTGGCTACATTCCTACTCCTGATGCAAGAGACTGTGTTGGTAAGTATGATGAAATGTGTTCCGATCCATCAAACAAATCTTAGTATAACCATTTGGTCTAGATGTTTAAGTATTTCCTTCCATTTGCGACATCATTTTATGTTAATTCTTCAAAATAGTTTTTTAATATTTTCAGTAATGTGATTGCGCAGCACAAAAGCATGTGTTTCAATGTTTGCTGCTTGAAAAGAAAGCATGCTTAGTGAAATTAAAACATTGTTAACATATTGCACTAAAGTAAAGTCAAATTATAAACTGAATTACCTTTAGTAAAACTAAAGGTTTGAATTTCCTCTAATGGTCATAGTAACCTTCATTTTATTCCAGATATTGACGAGTGTTTAGATAACAATGGTGGTTGTCACATGGGATGCACAAACACAATCGGATCATATGAGTGCAGTTGTGACGATGGGTTCGTACTGGCATTTGATGGACACACATGTGCAGGTTATTTTTTGTAGTTTTCTATGCTTTTGTTGGAAAATGCTTCTAGGTACTTTGGGTGTATTCTACATATGTAGCCAGACGATTCTGGGTTAAATTTTCATCTCAGTTGTTGTAAGTAGGCCCCTGTGCTTGTGCACCCTAGCAAAATGTTGTTCTTGTCGTAATTAATGGATATCTTATCCATATGCTGCAACAGTTCGACTGTTGTTATGAGGTTTTACTTTATATCTTCTTCATTCAGACCGAGACGAATGTATGGAGCAGATGAACAGATGCGACGGTGGTACTTGTGAAAATACCGACGGTGCTTTCAGATGTGTTTGTTTTGATGGGTTTATGGCGACAGCCGATTTACAGTGAGTTTTCTGTACTTTATTTAATTAGCTTTCTAGAAAATTAAAACATTATAAAAAATGCGACCTACTATATTACAATCCCTTTATTTTAATACAACTAAACGCCACCTGCTAATACAGCCATATATCGAATTTTTAACACATCTTAATGTATATTTGTAATAGACTTGGTATAAAAATTTTCATCCCTGTATGTACATTTTTTGCTGTTATAAATTGTGTATTTCTGTGTCCCCTTACTAAATAAAACACTATCTCTCAATTCCTATGTTTTACTACATGGTAGAAATAAAAGATTAACAATTAACTTTCAAGTTCTACAGTAACAATTTGATTACCAAGCAACATTTTTTTTAATTTTACTTTTGTAATCAGTTACATTTTATTGTCCTTGAGCAGTTTTCTAATGTAAATTTTCTCTTCTATTATGTTCAGCCTAGTCTGAGTGCAAAAGTCGTAACTTTAACTTACTGCTTTCCATATAACCAAAATCATATATCAAAATCGTTACAGCACCAAAGTAACACTTATTTTCCAATTACAGCATCTTTTTCCTTCTAATTTTATTTAATCACATTAATGGTCTATTATTATCGTTTTACACCATATTTATCCGGTGTTGTTCATGACACACAAAAAAAGATTCTCATCATTACTATAACACCACAGATTTTGCGAAGATATTGACGAGTGTGCGATGAACGCGAACGTGTGCATGCACGGCAAGTGCCATAACACCCGGGGGTCGTACACCTGCAACTGTGAACAAGGATATTGTGTTCCCCAAGGCCAGATGATCTGTGTTGGTCAGTGCTCTGTGTAATTATGTTTCATAGTCCAATGAATGGTTGGACTACAATAAAATGGTAGGGGTAGGTCCAGGGTAGCGTCAGGACCAGGAATGTAGGCAATAAAAAGCTTGCCTCACCCCAGGATGTTTCGGCTCTGTATTTAATTCAATAATTTGTGCAAATAAAAAATCATACTTAAGAGTAATAACCACAATATTAAAGAATAAATGCTAGTAGACTTATCGGCTGCACCTATCATTGCAACAAATGCAACAAGAATTCAGATAATAAAAAAGGGGTTAAGCAAGAATTTAAAAAAGAGATGCAACAAGAATAATTTAAATTAATCTATTAATTGGCCTTCGTTAAACACCTGTGTCAGATGAATTAAAGGAATGAATCATACATTCTATCAAAATGCTGAAAAATTCCCCATAAATAACTGTACTTTACACAGATGAGGACGAATGTGAAATGTCGAAACACAACTGCCATGTCAACGCCGATTGCAACAACACCGAAGGAGGTTACAACTGCCACTGCATACCTGGCTTCCATGGGGATGGCTTTATGTGCCACGGTTCGTTCCATTAAAAAAAATTAATTTATAAATTTAACTTGTAAAAAATTCTAACAACGGTTTCAATAATCTACTATTTAACAATACCAATGAGTTACAACTAAAAAGGTTGAGATTCAGCTGAAATTTAAATTTTTACTATTTTTATCAAAGAAAATAAATACATTTCACAACAGTTTGATTTTTATTTTGTTTTATCATTCAGTTACAATGTACTTTCTAATCCTTTTTCTTTTATTGAGCTTTAAAGTTTTCGTTTAAACCAACCCCATTTTTGCACAGATGATGACGAATGTGCCATGGGAACCGCACTGTGCCACGAGGTCGCTACGTGCACCAACAAACATGGAAGCTATGAGTGCAATTGTGACGAAGGTTACCACGGTGATGGCTTCTTATGCTCTGGTAAGTTCTAAATGAAAATATCATTTTTTAACATTTTGTTTCTGCTTATTGTCCCGTACGGTATTTTTTTGTCATGCATTTAGGACTGCCTGTTAATATTATAGCATACCATACAAATTATTAGCTTTCTGTACAATAATATACAAATTGGTCTATATACATAATTAAAGCTCATAAACAACTTTAAATTTTAATGTTTTATATATACCCATTTAAAATTTGCTGTACATCATGTATCCTAGTTTAACCAAAAATTACCTCCCTCCACCAGACAAAGACGATTGCATTGAGGATGATTCATTATGTGGCCCCCATGGTCAATGTTTGAATGTAGATGGAAGTTTCGAGTGCGATTGTCCGATGGGATTCGTTACAACAGATGACAGGAAGGCTTGCAAAGGTATACCATAGATTTATCATACTAGGTCATGGTGAATAATAAAGTAACATCGTTGCAGCTACTATGCATGTAGGCCAGGGGTGGGCACACTTTTAAAATCAGGGGCCAACATTTTTTATTCTTAGACTGGCGGGCCAAGTAATCGAGCCGCCACTTACACAGTGTTTGTTACTGTTGATAAAAACAGAAACACGGTACATTACTAGTTAAAACCAGAAATCAGCTTGTAGATGTGGCTGTGACACCGCTATTAAGCATCATGTCGATAACGTTTGGTGGCCTGGAAAAAAAGACCTGGCCGGCTGGATTTGGTTAGCTAGTCGTAGTTTGCCCATGTGTGATGCTTTAGTATTTTTGTATAATGCAGGCTGGCCAATGTAAGCCATAAAAATCAATAAAGTATATTCTATTTGTTTACACTAAACTGAATTGGGGAGTATTAATAAATGTAATATTACGTAGTTTGGGTTGGTTTATCATTTGACAGGAATATTGCATTAACTAGTTTTATCTGTAAGTATATAAGTATTACATAAAAATATTTAAAACTAATACAATCTTATAAATTTCCTTAACAGATATTGATGAATGCTCTATCGAGGGTATCTGCGTGAATGGCCGGTGCCACAATGTACCCGGGACATTCAGATGCGTCTGTCTTGATGGGTAGGTGCTGTGTGACATAGTGGATTAAATCATAGCTTTACACCATATTGGCTGATTAGCTCATATCGCATGTCCGACAGGTTGTATCGAAACTAGGTAGTAGCTATTTGTTTTTTTAGCAGCACCCTTTTTGAGAGGATGTAGCTTAAACCCTTTTTAATATGGTTAACAAAAACTGTAGCAATATCTTTTTTTCTACACTTATTATCTGATAACCTGACTGAGGCCATGAAGTAATATAACAATTGTGTTGGGGATAAAGAGTAGTATCCTAATAGGTCTTCTTAGTTATAAGTCCAATATCATAATCACACACTGTAATATATCTGGAAATTTTACCAAATCTGTTACCATCCTAGTAAACAAAATTCAAACCTAAGAATAAAGTAGCAGATTTTTAATTAACCTTTACCTAGTATCTTTAGTATGCAATACCCAACCTCCCCAGGTATGAGAAAGATGACCAGGGAGCAAACTGCACGGATGTTGATGAATGCACCAACCTTGCAAACTGCATCAACGGGATGTGCGTCAACACTGACGGAACTTACGAATGTCAATGCCCCGAAGGCTTCCAGAAGAACCCCACTGGCATTGGTTGTGTCGGTAAGTTGTGGGAATATGATAGTGCCGGGCATGCAATTATGTTAAATGCAACGGTGGTGGTTAAGTGTGGGCTTGAGTGCTGGAAAAATACGGTAGCAGGGTGGTAGTGGTATGTGGATACTTGAATATCGAATATAAATTTGTGATTATCGATAAAAACTGGTAAATCTGCAATCACTAAATCATGTTAAATGCTTTCACCGTACTTTAAGTGGAAATATTTTGTCGCATACATAACTGTCATAAAGGTGTGTCGTACTTTTCCCACAAAATATAAAATCCACAAAAATCAGATACACTGGTCAACCATAACCCTATCAATTCCTCCTTAGACACAAGAACTGGAAACTGCTTTAACAGTGCAGAGGGTGATGAACTTGCCCCTATCTGCACCGGACAAATCGGAACTGACGTCACTAGAGGAACCTGTTGTTGTATTGACAATGCTGGGGCATGGGGAAACCCTTGTGAACTTTGCCCCAGTGTCAACTCATCTGAGGTAATTTGTTTGGGAACCATTATAATTAAGGAGCTACAGTTTATAATGTTAATGAACAAATAAAATATAGAAACACTTCAGTCTGGAAAGTTTATTGGGGTCTCAAACTTTGTGCAAAAAAATAGTTCACCTATCACATTGTCAAAGTCATAGAAAAAGTGCAGAAATATTAGATTTCATACATACATGAAATGCCAAGTTCCTCTTACTTGACCAAGTCTTACCATTGTCTGTTTTTATTTATTTTTTTTTGTCTGTTTATTTTTTTGAACTTTCTATTTTTGGGACAATACTAAAGTTTTGACAGATCTTAATCAATAAGCTTGTTGATGGTCTACAGGCTGGCTGATGGTTGTGTTATCAAAACTAGTCATCAGCTAGATTGTTGTTGTCCTTGTCCAAGGCACTTGGCGAACATCACCAGAACCCAGTTTAACTTTTCTGCATCAAGACAGATAACACAAATATACACTATATTCTATATATACACAATCATCCATATTTCTGTACATTGCACTGAGTTATGCAATAACACATATCAGATTGAATGCATGCCTGAAAGTTTCTTCTAAAACAGCATCATCGGTTCTTATTCAAATAAAACTTTGTCAAAATGTTTAATTTATCTACAGTACCACACCCTGTGTCCTGGAGGACCTGGCTTCCGCACCAACCCGATCACTGTTCTTCTGGAGGACATTAACGAGTGTGTGGAGGTGCCTGGTGTGTGCAGAGGCGGCAAGTGCATCAACGGCTTCGGCACCTACATATGCGAGTGCTCCATGGGATACCAACTCAACTCAGCAACAAAGACTTGTGAAGGTTTGTTACTTTTCGTTACTTTTTTTATGGTGGTAAACAAAATATTATTTGAGTTTTCCTTAGCAAGAAATGATAGACAAATGCAACAAAAGAGTTAAAACAAAATAAAATTTGTATCTAAAACTAATACATGTCGTCGGCAGTAGGCGTAGCTTCTGAGCTATTTTTCTTCTGTTTATGGTTTATAAACCATTCAAGCTATAAACTTATTTGCAAAACGACCGTGTGCTTTTGAAATGTTTTTTTGTACTTTTTTTAACAAGCTAGTTTTTATGCCCATTTATTGAAAAATATATACGACATGGCCGCACTTTCTATGTAGTCAAACGGGAGCATTAAGAATCCTTTTTTTACGTGGCTATATTTTATACCTGTAATAGGCTTGTCATTACTATATTTTGTAATACTATAATAATAAATCAATCGGACGTGCTAGCCAATTGCCACACAACCGTCCTAACAAGCTCCCTTACCCGTCAACAGACATCAATGAATGTGAAGGCGACACAAGTGACAACGAATACGACGTGTGTGGAGCTGGTCTGTGCCTTAACACAGTGGGAAGTTATAACTGCCAATGTCCTGAAGGCTACAAGTCAATTATGGGGGGAAGGAAATGCGAAGGTGACAACCACAAAAACAGATTTTCAACAATTTACTTTTTTAGTATAGAGTATTAAATTAGTTTTGGGATATTAAATTTAGTTTGTTACTGTAGAAAATTCGTCTTGGTTGTATAAATCGTTAAAGTTTATTATGATGTTTTTCTTATCTTTTTGTGTGTGTGTAAATGTTCAGTAAGCCAAATATTTTTTTGCGAGACAAAATATATGGGATAGTTTGGCACCCAGCTAAATTTAATATGAAAGGTACAATTAAAACGCCTAATTCAACTATGCTTCTTTCGGCATTCATCAAGACGGTTTTGTTTCTAAATATAAATACATTGCATTTTGTAATTTTTAAACAATCACAAAATCAACAAACGATGACGCTCCAAATTTACCCAGATATCAGAGAAAAGTCGTGCTACAGATACTACAACGCATCAAGCAGCGATTGCTCAAGTCCACTTGACTTTGTACTGACAAGAAAGAAATGTTGCTGCTTCTCAAACATCGGTCAGGGTTGGAATAACCCATGCGAGGTATTTCAACATTTTTTTTAATTTACATTTTTATGTTTAGCTATTTACGCATACAATTTTCAATACACTCGTACAGCTGTTACAAAGTGTTTTTTTTATGGGTCCCCTCATGTTTTGTTTTCTATATATTGTATACACCTCTTTAATATTCTAAGTATTTAATTTTATAACAGCCATGCCCAGCTACTGGTTCAGACGCATTTGCTTCAGTCTGCGGATCTGTTGATTTCATTCGAACAAACGATATGTGCGGGCAAATCAATAATCTCTGTGAGAATGGAGTATGCATTTCAACGGAGGACGGCGGCTACACGTGCGAATGCTCGCGGGGATATGAGTTTAACAGAGACCTTATTTCTTGTGAAGGTGCGTGCACTGTTATAGGATGGGATAAGTTTTTCTTTATAAATAGGAAAAGACAAGGGACGCTATCACATGAGCAATCATCAAATTACGTCGCACCCACAGTCGGGTTACCAAGGCTATTGACCTGTGATGTGTTCGATTGAGGCGTTCTTTAAGATTTAGTACAACTAATTAATCCACCAGGCCCAGTTGATGTCATTTGCAAGCTTATATTTAACCATTTACCCACAGATATCGATGAATGTGAGGAGGAAGACCTTTGCTTTGCGGATTCGGTTTGCACAAACATGCCAGGCTCCTACGTGTGCTCGTGCATGGAGGGCTTTTTGTTTGACGAGATTAGTGGTACCTGCGTCGGTGAGTTTGATGTGCAGTGGGAAGTGTCTGTAAAATCAGACTAGGGGAATTATTTTCGTATACACAATATATGGAAGAAAATGATCATAATCTTAACCATTGGGTTCTTATAATTGAATAAACATGTATTTTTACAAAAATGTGCTACGTGTGTATCTTACATACAATTACAGAAAATCATACTTATTATTCAAATTGCAAATTTCTACTTTAGGCCTTTAAAGTTTTAAACAAATAAGAAAAAAAATGAATTTGGCCACAATGAACCTTAAAGCGTTCTACCAATACAGTGTAAAAAATTTGAGGTATAAAAAAAACAATTTCCGTAGACATTGATGAATGCAACCTTGGAAGTACATGCACCAACGGGGCTTGCACAAACACCAGAGGAGGATTCATATGCGACTGCAACCAGGGATTCGTGCCAATCAACAATGACAAAGCTTGTGAAGGTAAGAACTTGGTTGTTTATATGTTGATAGTAATATATTTTGTCTAGTTGTACAAACATAGCTCATTTAAGAACGTCGTTGCCATTTTGTATTTCATTGACACACAAATTTAACGACCGTGTTTGTTTACTTCGTACTGACAAAGTACAATAACTGTCATATGTTAAGTAATTCGACTGTTGATAGAAGTTAAATTGGCCGATTTACATATTTCCTAAACCTTTTGTACGTTTACTGTCACCTAAATTCAGATGGCTTATGTCATCTCGCAGTGTGCGTGAGGTGTATTTTTAAATAATGCCAACAAACAGAGTACCTAATTTACTGATTTAATCTGTCTCACACCCCAGATGTGAATGAATGTGACAGAGACCCTTGTGGGCGAGGTGTTTGCCAAAACGTCTTTGGAAGTTTCACGTGCACCTGCGACACTGGATTCCGAATCTCTGACAACGGAGATTGCGTCGGTGAGTTGTTTTCGAACCTTAAAATTTAAATTTATGGAAAAAAAACATTCATAACCACATAGCAACAAAAAATTGGCACCATATATGGAAAGAAACCGTTTAAAACTTATTAAAATATTACCACAATTTCCCATAAAAATATTGTCAAATAATAATATTCAATATTTTTTCAGACAAGAATGAATGTGATGAAGAAGGGCAATGTAACAATGGTATTTGTGACAACACACCTGGAGGATTCGCTTGCGATTGTGACGAAGGTTACACCGTCACACCAGATGGGAGAGTTTGCATTGGTGCGTTTCCTTTTTATATCAGTTGTTTAAACACATAGAACATGTTAAAAACTACAAAATTTATGTTATTTTGTATATTTTTTATGTTTTTGTAAAAAAGCTTTTTTTACGAAAAATGAAAAAAATCACTGTTTTTGTGTTTAAATTTTAATTAATAATATCTTGAATACAAAAATACGGCGAAAACATGAAAATAACCAAAATTATATTTTTGTAAATTCTAAATTCCTCAACTATTAATATAGTTCCAAAAGAAAGTCACCTTTAAAGCAAGAATATATCAGTATTCTAATATATCGACATGCAAAACATCATATATCGACATGCAAAACATAATATATAAGTATGCAAAATAAAATACTTTGTAAAAAAACAAAAATTATCCGTGTCTTGTCCCACAATGTCTATGCATCACTTGACGCCAATTACGGAATAAAATTCCCCCCAATTAGACACCGACGAGTGCACAGAAGACCCTATTGTGTGCGGCATCGGAACTTGTCAGAACATGGACGGCTCATTTAAATGTTACTGCCCCGACGGATACACAAGCGAGAGTGGGGCTGCTTGTGTCGGTAGGTGTTCCTTGAATGTATTTATATGTTAACTGAGATTATCTGTTTAAAATTAGTGTCTTTACCAATGTGATGATGACGAGCCTTTCATGCTCGAAAGATATCTCATCTACTTAGGTCAAGCATGTAGTCAGCTTTGAGATACTGGCAGTCTTGACCGTTACCTCAACTGGCAGTCTTGACCGTTACCTCTACTGGCAGTCTTGACCGTTACCTCTACTGGCAGTCTTGACTGTTACCTCTTGAATCCGTTATAGCAGCCGGGTGCTGGAGCGCCCGGGTCTTTTAAAACCTATATTTCTCATATATTGTTGCACCAGTACGGTGTGTGGCAAAATGGTTAACTCGACCGATACATATACGACTACAATACAAAACGGTCCGAGTAACGATTCCATCATGGGTTTGAAACTTGGCTCGATTAAAAAAAATAAAAAAAAATATTGCTGAATCATTTAAGATGTGAACGAGTGTGAGGCTGGTGACAAATGCATCAACGGCGCTTGTGTCAACACTCCTGGAGGATTTGAATGCGACTGCCCAGAAAACAGCATCGTTAGTGCGAATAAGAAGACCTGTATTGGTAAGTGAGGCATATTTTTTGAAACCAACGCATGGGAGTATTTTGTAGGGACTTCTTTTCTGTCTTTAGTAATTATTTTTCCGCAGTGTAAATTTTTAAATGTGCAGAAGTGATGTCATTGTATTATAAGTATTTTACAAAATTATGTAGTGTAAGTGCAACAGTTCATCTTGTTATGTTATACCTTCGTTTAACTATTGCATGTTAGTATGTATAATATTAAATATTTTAAATAAATTACGTAACATACTTCATTGGACTTAGAATATCAAGATTTTATGCTGCTATTAACAAACTGTTCTGTGATGTCACAGACCAACGTGAAGCCCATTGTTACGAACAAGAATCGCAAGGTGTCTGCTCTCTACCTGGCAATCACGCAGTGAAGATCTCGACGTGCTGTTGCCAATGCACAGGCGGCGGCTGGGGATCGGCTGAAGATGACTGCGAAGCTTGCCCGAGCAACGGGACCCTCGAATTCAAAAACATCTGTCCGAACGGATGCGGTTTCACTCCTGATGGAATCGGTGAGTGTTCGTCCCTTTTTTGTGCTGCATTTGATGTCCCACACTTATGTTAGTAACTACCCGTATGCGATGGTGGATAGGATAAAAGAATATGATATTCATGTTTATCTCCGTGAATGGAAAAACCAGGGGAGTTAACACATGGGCAATCGTCAGATCACCTCGCACCCACCGTCGGGTTACCGGAGCTATTGCAAAGTGTTGCAATTCACACATACCTTTAATTTGATAAAACCCATTCATCGACTGGGTTCAGGTTAAGTGCCTTGCCTAAGGACACAGTCGACAAGTTAGAGACCAGTTTCGAACCTGTAACACTTCGGTTGGAAGAAAACACACTAATCCACCAGACTAATCAGTCGAAAATCAGTGGTGTACCGCAAATTTGCCAGTCCTCGTTGTATATCGGTTGAATAGTACTTGACACCAGTAATGGTTATAAGAGATCAATTATTCGCAACACTGTAACAGCCCTGTGGATGAGTTACAACACTACTGAATAAAATCTAGCATCTCCTATACAAGTATAAAGATTATCCAACTATTCGCACACAGCCCAATTGTCCGTACTTGATGTTTGACAGCTGTAATCAAACACTTGCTCTCCAGATCTTAATGAATGTGAGAAGAATAACCCGTGCATCAACGGCCGATGTGTCAACCAACCTGGAAGCTTCAGATGCGAATGTACCAATGGCTTCACCCTGGACGATACCAACCGAAGATGCGTCGGTACTAATATCTTATACTCTCTAGTCCTTATAAAAGAATTGTACGTTTGGTTTAACGTGAATATATTCGTTTTAAGTTCAGTTTGCTAGCTTTATATAAAGAGTTAGAAGTAAATAAAAATTATGTATATATGTTTTTGATATGTAGATATTTGATATTTTCGTATAATATAATATTTTAAAACTTATATGTATTTATATATATATATATATATATATATATATATATATATATATATATTTTAAACACCGTTTCACCAAATAAAAAGAATTTTAGTTTTGCAAACTTGAATATTGCGGCTATCAGACACTTTTCTAAAATCAAATATTATATAGCTTGTTAGAAGACCTTACATTGTGCAAGTTTGACTGCAATGTGCCGTCAAATTTAGTAAGTTTCTAAATGTCAAAGGTTGCGCTGCTCTCCTATATTGATTATAGGTTATATCTCTGATTTTAATTTTCAGATGTGAACGAGTGTGTGTCGTCTGAGGATGCATGCGGCAATGGAACTTGTACAAACACCGATGGAGCGTTTGAATGCGACTGTGACTCCGGATATTACAACGGACCCGAAATGACTTGTTTGGGTAAGTACAGTTTACAGGATAGATAGTCTGTTTTGCTACCGGTTAAGATTTATTAGAGGTTCACCTTACAATAACGAAGGAACTTAACAAATGTCCTAGTCTCAAATAGTGATAGAATAGATAGTTTACAGTAAAAACAGACTTTTATGAATTTCAATATAATAAAATAACTTTACTCATATAAAAAAATTGTTTTATACTACAGTATTTTGTTACCAACAGATGTGGACGAGTGCAAGCCAGGGCTGGATTTGAACCAGTGCGTCTTCCGATGTGTGAACACTGATGGTTCGTTCCACTGCGATTGTCCCAATGGATTTGAACTGAGGGAAGATGGAAGAATGTGCAAAGGTTGGGAACGTTGTTGCGGTTCATGCTATTTTTGCCAAGTTACTGTCCAATTGGAACGTAATGTTTAATTATCAACGAATTTAAAAACGGCGTCAATCCCGAAAACTTATTTAAGGTAACGAGGTGTATTAGTTTCCTAATAAGCAGCTTTGGGTTGCTTCCAATAAAAAGTAAAGCCACTTTACCTTGTTTTAAATTAAAGGTCATACCGCTTTACATTGCTTAAATTTAAATATCAAGTTTGATTAACGAACACTATAATAACTCGACCGAGTTCACTATGGGTCTAGTATGGTGCAACATATCATGCAAGGACAATGTCTTCTATGGTGCACCAGAGTATTCTGGTAACATTGCCTAAATCATATGATGTCAAACACGCATAACAATGTATGGTGATTTTATGGTACTGATTATGTCATTGGAAACCCAACAAGCGATAATATAGAATAATCATCGTAATGATACCCTTCTTTCAAGATACTGACGAATGCGCTTCTGATGACTTGAATGACTGTGCTGAAAATGGCATGACTTGCAAAAACATGATCGGATTTTTCGTGTGTCTCTGTCCAAGCGGCTACAGAAGTACTACCCCTGGAGTTTGTGTTGGTGAGTCATGTCAACACATGTTGCAGCTTGTCATATGTACAGTATAAACTTAGGGCAAAACTAAATATACAGCCTGTTATACCTAAATTCCAAAATTGAGTTTGTTGGCGATGTTTTTAATGTAGCATTCCTAGCAATTAGTATCTAGCAACGGAAACATCTTTAAAACGCAGGCTTAAGCATATCATTGACTTAGTTGATAAAATAGATGACAATAATAATAAGAAAGTAGCTTAAAGTAGAAGGCGTTATGAAGACAATAATTTTAATTTTGTTAAACCAAAGTTATAAAATTAACTTTATTGACACGGTGTTAACGAAATTCTTTTCATAGATCAAAATGAGTGCGACTTAGCCGGCGTGTGCAGAAATGGAAACTGTGTCAATTTGGAAGGAACTTTCCGTTGCGACTGCAACGAGGGTTATTTATATGACGAAGAGCACAAGATGTGTCTTGGTGAGATTTGCCGAATCATATCTTTCAACGTTTGTCGTTTTATAAACTTAACTGTTTGTGTATATACTCCATGCTTGAACTGGTTGTATATACTTCATGCTTTCTTCCGATTAATGTCTTCCGATTAATGTCTTTGATCAATGTAAAATTAGTTATTAAATTGTAATACCAACCATTTACTTTAAAGACACTGAAGCAAAATAAATAGGTTTAGATTTTCGTATAACTGTTATCTAAAGTCTCGTCCTACTTTAATGCTATTTTAAGCCACATTTTTTCCGCAGATACGCGAACCGGATTCTGTTACGCGCAAATCCACCAGCGAATGTGCGAGGTGACCTCGACCACAGGGCTCCCATTCACGCGGGCTGAATGCTGTTGCAACAGGGGCAAAGGGTGGGCTGAAGCCGGCGAAGATTGTGAAGAATGCCCCCATCCTGGCACAGGTACTCCGTGACTCATTCCTGTAACGAAGAATGAGAAAATAAACGAAACTAAATGATTATATCGGTTTACGGTTCCTGTTTATTATATTTAGACATCAACTTTTTCTGGTTGAAAAACATCAATTTTGTATTTTTTTGTGTGCGACTTTTATAAGTTGCCTACACATTAATAGCTATAAATATGTATTTGACATTTTACATTTTTATTATTCGTTAAACAATGTCATAAATTTCCTATATATTTAAAAAAAATACCATGTGTCTTTTAAATGTCATGTGTTTACCTTTATATACATCTACATTATTAACAAAATTTCCTAGTATATTATGATTATTATTAAATTTATTCGTCCGCAGCCTTATTCGTTAAGTTGTGCCCACATGGGGTTGGATTCAAACCCAACGGAGATGACATCGATGATTGCCATGTAACCCCGGGACTTTGTGCGCACGGAACTTGCATTAACACTCTCGGCGCTTTCCGATGCGCCTGCTCGCACGGCTACGAGAGCGCCAGGTCAAACAAGGCCTGCATTGGTGAGTCACACCAAGCGTATGGATAATGTGATGTTGAAGCAAATCTGTATTACTATGCACCTGATCCTTTTTGTCTTACATATAAGTCTAGTGATTAAGTGCGTCCCATTTCAGCCCATGGGTTGATCATACGAAACTGGTCGCTCGCTAGTCAGCGGTGTCCTTGGGCAAGGCACTTAACTGACATTGCCTGAACCCAGCGGATTAATGGTTTAAGTAATATTTTATTTTGCCAATTGTATATCCAACCTTAGGACAAAACTAATATAAATTCCCTTTACTTTCATGTATAAACGCACAGTTTTTAAAGAATTTAAAAAGTCACTATTTTATCATTTCAAAACAGTTATATTTCGGTATGTTTAAAAGCATTATCTTACAGACATCAACGAATGCCTTGCCACTCCCAATCCCTGCAGTTTTGATTGTCGCAACACGGAGGGAAGTTACGAATGTATTTGCCCCAAGGGATATCAGATTGATGCCGATAACAGTGCTTGCGTTGGTGAGTGGTGTATTGATCTGTTTATTGCTTTCGTTCTGTATTATCTGGAAAATTGAAATTTTCGATGCTTTTAACTATTTATTTTAGAGGAAGAGTTAAAAAATATCAATTTTATTAATTGGAAATGGAAATTAGTAATTTTTGTACCTTCTGCGAATCTAAATAATAATTTGTGTTCAGATCTCGATGAATGCGCAGCGAAACGTCATAACTGCCAGTATCTTTGTATCAACACTGTCGGTGCCTTTAAATGTGAATGCCCACACGGATTCATGCAAGAGGTAATTATTAAAGCAAGAACAAAATCTATGTTGCTCATTTTTCTCTCCATTGGGGGTAATAGCAAGTGTAATACTATTCGTCACTATCCGTTCACTCTCAGCCTAATTATTAAGAGTTTTACGACTATATTATAAATTTGATTTTATTCTATTGAGTGCAACTTTAAAGGTCATATTGCCTAATGGTTACCGATGTGATGTATATACATAATTCTGTATAAAACCGCTTAAAGTGATAAGCCCATTTCATACTTAGCCTGGTTAAAAAAACCTCTTTCAACAAAATTCAAATGTCTGATCCGTGACAGACGGCTGGGTTCGATCAACCACGCGTGCATGTAGACAGACTAATATTATAAGTGCAGGTGTGAGAGATATATACTAAACACGTTTTTTTAAACTTGGCATTTCCAACTTAAGGTGAAATTTATGTTCGATCTAAAATCAAAATTGACTTAGGCAATTATGCAATTATTTCTATATGATATGCAATTTCTATACGATATCCCTCCATTACCAGTCATACGATATTCCACCCTTCACCTCTCAACTTTTATAACACCAACCACGTTCCTCCATAGGGAGCTCAATGTGTGGATAAAAATGAGTGCATCGACATGCCTGGCATCTGCGGTCCTCGTGGTATCTGTAGAAACGACCCAGGCGGATACCATTGTGAATGCCCCAGAGGATACAGAAGAGATGATATGGGACAGGCTTGCATGGGTAAATGGTTAAGACTTAAATAATTAAGAACGTATTTATTTTCTTGTTGTGCAAAACATTTTTTTAAGTCTTAAATTTAAACTTTTAATACTTTTAATAAGGAGTCATTTGGATATCTGAAATGTTGTAAAGGCAGCCAGGGGTATCTTATCTTTTAAAGTTCTGTTTATGACTTAAATGGTCTTGCCTCTTTCTTGTTTGTTTGTTTAGAAAAAATACATAAATGGCTAAGGGACATAGTTTGTCACTATACATGAAACACAAGATTTGATAACTAAGGAACTCATTTCTTTATGATTTGAGGAACAAGACTGTACAGCAACCTTTACCATGTATGAAATATACAGAGTGTGGTTAGATAACTAAGGAAGCTTTGTAGTTCTGCATGCAGAAACATAAAACATTTAGTCTCAAAGTGTTGTTAATACATAGCGTTGGTTAACACGTGGTTGACAATTTCTACGATTAAATGTAGTCCGTTGTGTCGTTTTGGTTTAAGTCTAGTGTATATATTTCAACCAAAGTAAAAATGAGCGTTTCGAATAATAGCATTAGGAGTTGTAACAATTCGAATAAAAGCATTAGGGGTGGTAACTTTAACACGTCCCGGTTGTCACAGATGTCGATGAATGCAACGGGCAGCAAAGCTCTTGCGCCGGAAGTTGCCACAACGTACCTGGCTCGTTTAGATGTATGTGTTCGCGGGGTTTCAGACCGACCATGTACGGACGTGGCTGCTCCGACGTCGACGAGTGCGTGCACAGCCCGTGCTCTCGAGGACAAAGTTGTTCTAACAAGGTCGGAAGCTTCCAGTGCGGATGCCCGGCGTAAGTATTTGTTGTCATTGAGTACATCTTACAGATAAACCCTAGTATAAATGAAAATGGAGGTTTAATAGATTGTTTCTCTTTATCCCGTGTTGGGGACCTCAACCATCATTATTCCGTGTTGGGGCAACTTCATCCATCGTTAAAGCATGACAGTCTGTATAACACGAGTAATCGTGCGATTTCTACATGTACAACTTTTTTGCCGGGATAAGTTTTGAACCCATTATGGGCTCGTTACCAAGTACGTTTTATACAAAAAATTATATGAATCGATTGCTTTAAACCATTGGTCAACACAACCATTCGTGAATTTCAAAACTTAGATTTTTAATCGGTCCACATGATTCCTCCAACAAGTTACCATGATGAAAGTCATACACATCTGGTTATGACTGCTTTTATTTGATCCCCCACACCGCAACTGCGTTTCGTATTGATATAACATGTTCAAACCCACAGTGGACTAGTGAAGACTCAGCGTGGATGTGGAGATGTGGACGAGTGTCAGATGGGAGGAGGAAGCTGCAACTTCGGATGCAGGAATAGTTACGGAGGATTTTCTTGCTCTTGCAACAATGGATTCTTCAGAATGGGCAGAGGGTAAGATACTGGTTTCTAATACTTACTTGTTTTAAAATATCAAGTTTCTAATTTTTTGCAGTTGATTTGCAATTTATTTTGTTAAATAGTTATTAACCGGAGATAATGTAATTTCAAGCTATTTGCCTAAAACAATTGAACATTCATTAATAGGTCTCTATGAGACACAAAACTCTGGCAATTCGACTGTGGACACTATATATATATTATAAGTATATCAAGATTCATTTTAATATGTTAAAAATTTGACAAACGATAGCTTTTATCTATCTTTAGGTATTTAGATTTCTACTTCATTAATATTTACGAGTCCTCAGGTGTGTTAGTACAATTACTGATTTTTTTCGTTTATGTCATGTTTTGTTACCATTTTTCTTTTAAACCTACTTAAGGAAATAAGGTCTTTAATAATATAATATATATTGTGATGTCGATGTTGCAGGCATTGTGTCAGTGGAGGATTCCAACAGAGAATTCCCCAAAGATACCCTCAATTCCCTCAGTTCGGTGGCTTCGGGATGCCACCCGCGCCGGGAATGCCCCCTGTTGTCCCACGAGGCTACCAGCCGCCCCCGAACACCGTGTGCTACGCGTGCATGCCCGGTGGGGACACTCGGCGCCGACACAAGAGGTCGCCAGAGGAAGGAAAGTTCATCGAGGTCTCGGGTCGCCACGGTCGTGGTATGGTCAACACAAGCTACCCTATTGAGTTGTACCTGAACAGCGCGAAACTTACAAGACGTACACCACTCCTGCAACTTCAACCGTCGTTAAAGCAGTTGAGAAACAACGTCAGATACCGCATCGTGGGAGGGAACGACGACAGAAAGTTCAGAATCCACACTCGCGGTGGCTCGAGTATCCTTCACTTTACCGAGGATGCGCTTCAACAAGAACTCGCCGGACTTACCCAGGATCTTACTATCCGCGGTTTCACTACCATGGACACGCAGCAAGTGAAGCAAGTCGCTATGGACAGCGAGCTGCTTGAGAAAGCGATTGAAGACATCCTTGAATTCCACGTTCAAGTAAACGTCGACCAACCTTAGAAGAGTCATTATTTAATAGGCACCAAACTATTGTTTCGTGTGGGGTCACCACGTCATCATATACACGTCCACACGAAACATGTAACCAACGTCAATACCGATTCGAAATCACTAACGCGTAACTGCCGAAATTCGTTCAAGTCCACACAGCATATTTGTTATTGTTTTATAGCTAATTGTATGCGCTTCGTGCCTTAAATGTACATAATTATAACCGCTTTTTTCTACGCTTCACATTTACAGTATTAGGGTAACAGCAAAATAAATAAGCAGTTCTTTCATCTCAATATTATTTCGATATTTTTTCCACCCAAGTTCCTATAAATGCACATAGTCGGATTGGCAAATCTTGTTTCTTTATTGTCTTGTATTTAGCTATGGGCATGTAGAAGGGACTTTGGCAGTGAGTTACAGTCAGGCGCAGTTTTATTTCATGTATTTTATTCCCGAATGAAAGTAAGATTTTTGCTGTGTACATTCGACAATATTAATACATCGAGCATGAAGAAGCGAGTATTGGTACTTAAAAATTTAAATTAATTTAAGAGTGATTAGTTTTTTTATGTTAAAAACTGCACTGAAGAATTAAGCATGGATAAAAAATGGTGAAACGTCAACACTACAGTAGTTTAAACACGTTAGGTACATCCACACGATATAACATAACAGGTTTTTTACTCGAGCGATATCGCTTTCGAGGCCGGCGATGCAGGATGTCAAAATAATCGCTCTTATTGCTTGCCGTCGCCGTAAGTGTGCATCTGCCTTAAACGTAACGTTTAAAATTGGTATCAACAGCATATGAGTTTAATTAAGATAGGGATATGTTTTATCCCCGTATAGACGGGTAAATGCAAAGGGCTTTGTCTAAGACGAAATCCGTCCAGCTAGCGAGCAGTTTCTAATTAACGCGCGATAACTGTTTGTGTTGCGCGTTTACACAATGCGGTTTACACACAGTGCAATAGCTCCGGTAACCCGACGGTGGGGACGAAACGATCTGACGATTGCTTGTGTATTAACCCAATTTCCCATTTGGGGGGATAAACATGAATATTCTATCGTATCCTATTTGATAGTGGTAGAGTTTGGGGGATTTACCTGTGTGTAAACTATTTATCTCTCAGGTGGAATATTACCTGAATGATTTGTGAACCATTGACAGTTTTGAATTACAAATGTAAATATTTTTATTGTAATTATGGGTGCCTTTTGAAAATGTTACAACACATTTCATTTATTATTCTTTTTATGTTACAACACATTTATTATTTACATTTATTATTTATACAAGAAATCGGTGAGATTAGGGAATCCGCATTTCAAAGAATATTGCAGATGCTGGATCCCTTCTTCTTCTCGCTATCAATTCCCACAAATCTCATGATCGTGAAGATCTTGCCCTTCTTCTCGCTCCGTTTTTTATTCCCACGAGAGGCATCAAATCGGTGCTCAGATCGGTTGTTTCTCTCCATCCCGTCCTCGTTGTTACCGTCCCGTTGTTTCTCAGTGATTTCTAACGACTGGTCGTCTCCCTTGTCCGCATGTTTCGAAACCGCATACGATACAAATGACGATATGTTTTGCCCTAGGTTTAAAGTTAAAATTTGAATGGTGTTTTTGCAATTGAACTCAAAAGCATTACCTGTACCGGAATAACTTGCCTCCGTACCACCTTCGGTGTGATCTGCAACAAAACAAATATCATTGCGCTGGAATAAACGTCGAAACAGACTTACACCAATGTTTTGGCTGAAGTCGGGTAACCGGACTTTATAAAAAAAACGCATGTAATAACACACAACCCATTCTGTTCCGTCTAAAAAAAATTATGTCCTATACTATCTATAAAGAACATTTTATTTATTTTACCTAGAAGTAGAATTTATTTCAAACCAAGTTTTGCACCCGTGACGAGTTCGTTGTTAAGATCGTTTTGTTACCCAATTCTTGTTACGAATCCATCGCACTAGCTATATTCATCAATAAAAAAAAGCATTACCTTTATTTGTCCTGCCTTCATCGGTGTCTTCCCTACAAGAGTCTTGCAAATCATCGCTGTTTTTCTTACCATTGGTAACAGTCTGCAGTTTTTGGTTCTGTGCGTTTCTTTTAGTGTTCTACAGCAAAACGGGTGAAATAGTTTTTAAAGGAAATATGGCAGCATTTGTGCACACCACAGTAATCAACGTAACTTTCCTTTTAATTTTTTTTACCGAGCCATATTTCGAACCCATGATGGGCTCGTAACTAGGATCGTTTTTGTATAGGAGTGGGTAAATGTATCTGTCGCGTTAACCATTCGGCCGCACCAGCGTAAACATTACCTTCATTGATCTTAAACGGGTAAGATAATATAGGTTGTCTATGGGTGAATACAACTTACAATGTCGTAAGGTGTTTTTTTATTGTCTGATTACCTTCATTCTATAATTCTTCAGGCTGTTCAACGCTTGCCGCATTTGTACGTTCTTGTCGAGCTCTTCCGTCGCCTGGTCCCTGCCAAATTGTTTAGTGTATTACTGTGAACATTCACAGCGTGTTAGTTCGGCAAAAGTGGTTCATATAGGCTTTAAACTCCATTTGGTCAATGCGTTTCTCCATGCTATATATAACATCAGAATAGCATGGTAGGTTATTACTTCGCTATTTTTGCCAAAAGGTTCTGAAACTAGTTGGGTTAGCGGTTATCGCCTGAACCAAAAGTATTAATGGATTTTCCCAAAACTAAAGGAACGACTCAATCACATAAATACAAACATCTTACTCGGGAACAACTGCATTTGAAATAGAAATATATTTTCCTTTCTTCCCGTTCAACCAATAAGTTCTCATTTGACCCTTGCCCTGTTGTAGCAAACAATTCGTTAATGAACAGATCAAGCATAACGTTTCACGTTTTACGGATTTAAAGGTATAACCAATGTATGTATTACTGGTGACATGTTTAATAGCTCTAAACTTCATTGTCTTATCAATTGAGTTTTACTTCGACGGCATATTGTGAGAAGTAAGGTTGTAAACAAACAAGTGTGACGTAAAAAGGGGAGAATGATCTTCCAAAAGACCCAACGCATATTTGCCTGTATAGAATTAGGCCACAAGAATAAACAGACAATAAACAGCTACATTACTCACCTTGACGTACATGATCCCTCTGTCTTTAATCAAGTATTCCTCCGTTTGTACGAGTTGGTCTCGCACAGTTGTACTGATGTGTATCTCACCTCCTTTTCCTGTGCTTTCCATGCGCGAAGCAGTGTTCACCGTGTCACCGAACAAACAGTACCGGATCATCTTCCGCCCGACGACCCCTGCCACAACGCCCCCGGAATGAATACCTGCCATTAAAAAGTGTGAGCAAAGTTCCAGCAACGAAATCAAACCTTGCTAATATGTTACTATCGCTAAGCAGACAGTTTCTTATTGGTTAATTATCACACTAAACCAAAGCCAACCGTACAACTATCATCCGAACAGTTACCATCGACAAAAATATTGTCCGGCGGCCAATTACCACCAAACAATTACCAACCAGACAGTTACCACCACCATCTGCGTAGGATGTACTGGTCGGTAATTGTCCGGATGGTATCTTTTGGTACTTTCTATATTAAAACCGACGTTTACGCATAATTTAAACATTTGATGTTAGTGTTATTACTGTGTTTAGTCAGCTAGTTCAAACCGGTGACTACGTTAAAATAAACGGCAGAAACGCCCAATCATATACGACAACAGCTGCCGACGGTGGGAACGATGCAAATTGCGTTTTTCCATTCACTAGGATATAACACGAATGGGCATGTAAGTACCGGGAATAATAAATACAACAGTCCGAGAGAAAGCAGAAGTGGATAATTTGATTGTTCTGAAATCCCTGCTCATCATGAATGTCATAAAATAATAATGGCCCGTCAAACCTATTCTGATTCTGATGGGTTCTCCGTCAGCTGGATTTTTTACATATCTAATTCCAGCCTGCATCTCTAGCGCCATGTCACTGATACGCTGAGCGTGAAGCTTCGTCCGCACAGGGGCACCAGAGACCGCCATGTAGCCATCACCAATTGTTTCAACTTTGAAAACAGCGTATCTAAAAAACAGAAAAAGTTTCGATTGAGGCCACTTTTAGTCAAAACGATTCCATTGGACGTGTTTTACCAAAGAAATTAGATTTAAGATTCTTCTTTTGTCACATTAACAATGTTTTTTTTTTACTTTTTATGAATATATTAAAATTAACTAATATTCGTAATATACAGTATGTACTGGGGAACCGAGTTTCACGGGGGAACTGATGGTTTTTATTAAAACGTTTATCCCAAAACCTAACCACTGATGCGCTTTGATATACCACCTACCGTTCACTCAACACATCGAACACTGTGTAAATGGTGTTTAGAATGTACACAACTTCCATCGGAGTGATGCGAGTGCAGATATTGGTGAACCCCACTATGTCACTAAAAAGTACCGTCACATCGGGGAACATCTGTGGACTCAACAGATTAAAATCCTGAACTAAGTCAAAGTATGATTTACAAAAGTTAGTTGTAAGCGATTATGTTGTAAGGGGTCTAGTTGTACCTAGTTTGTAAGGACTGCAGTTGACTGGCCACCATATTATTCATACCTCAGCAAGATTGACAGCTCCTTCTCCCTTTTTCAGTCGTTCTGCAATCTCTCTCGGAATCAAAGAGAAAAGAAGCGCGTCCGTTTTTCTGTTTTCCTTTTCCAATTCTTCCAATGTCTCCTCCATCTTGGCAGTATTTCCTTGTTCCTGTTAAATCACAAGCATTTTGTCGATGAGGAAAATCACTATTGAAACTAGAAAACAGATATTGGAACCCGATGGTGCTTGATGTGGTTTATTTGACTACTCTAGAAGAAGAAAAAGAATGGATAAACCAAAATTAAAAAAAACCTTGTTGTTTCTAAGTAAAAATGTTCGAGAAAATTATGCAGTATAGCTATAAATTATTAGGTAATTTTCTAAATCGTTATATAAAACTCTGGTATCGGTGCGCGTTAAAAGAAAAAGCAATTTTAATAGCATACTTTAATGTACCATGTTCAGTGCGATTTTAAGCTCCGCGGATTGCTGAGGACCGGCCATTAGCAACATCTGTAACGAGTCTTGGAAACTGAGATCACTGATGTACAAACCAACGTCTTTCATTACATCCATGTTGTCGAATCTGAAAGTGTATGCTTGGTCACGTTTATGCTTTTTTATGGTTACTGAATAATATGTAAGTTTTTTTTGTAATAATTGTGCATAAAGTGTACTTAAGAAAGGAGTGAACTTAGCCAGTGATGTACATCTAACTGGTACGTTCGATTATACGCTGTTTGGTCTTATTTTTAAAACGCATGTCACTCTTAGCCTATAACGTTATTACTTACTAAATTTTAATTTAACAATCAGAACGCTGACACTGCAGGTTTATTGTGTTGTTAGCCCGCTTTTATCAGTTCCAAAATATCACGCTGGTTTTGAGAAACAAAAACTAAAGTTGACGTTTAGTTCTGCCTGGTTACATCACTAGTGCGTCCCTGGCAGTGCGGCTTTGGATACCATAGAACAGCGTTAATCCGCTCTTTCCCAATTTTCAGTGTATTCAATGGAGGCATTGTCGGTATCATGGCCTGGTATAGGGATGACGACATCACATAAATGAACTTACAGAGCGCCATATTATTACGAGAACGTTATAAAATGGCATCGCTTCACTTTAGTATTCACTTACACTGGAGTGCACATGAAAATAATTGCATTCCAACTTTCCAGGAATGCAGAAGTTCCTCTCAGTTTCAGTGATATGGAATCGTCCCGCTGCTTGTGTGGTGGTGGAGGATGCTCAGGGCCCAGAATCTGCACTGAAATCAATAGATATTTAAACAAAACAAGCAACACTTATTGTAGAGATTATAGGGGACTTCTGGGAATTGATAACAACGGTAAAACCCAACCGATTAAGTTAGTCTTAAAAAGGTAGACATTAATTCTTACACCACGTTTTATAAATTCAAATATATTTTAGCTTTTTGCGGTGTTTTGTTTTCATTTAAGTTAGTCGTAAGCCTATACATGTAGATATACAACGCGTCATGACTAAAGTAAAAATAAAACTTGGCTCACCCTGTGAACGAAGATACTCCTCATATTCTGTCCACAATGCAACAGTTGATGTCATTTCCACCAAGACGTTTACCGGTCTGTTTTTCATCTGCAAAAAAACGATTGAAAGGGAGGGAAGGGCACAAACGCATATATATTTTTTGGTTGAGCATTGGATAAAATATTTTATCTTAATACGCGACTAAATAAACATATATTATGCTACTTACGAAAGTCCAAGATAACGGCATTCCTATTGGTTTTGTCAACACGAAGAAATCTGTCACTTTTTTGCCGACTAACGTTGGAAAAGTTTTCACCACACCTGCGCCGCACGTGATCACCTCCATATTCTGTTTATTAAAAAAATATGAAGCTTATATTAGCTACAATTTTGGACTTTTTTCCGCTTAACTTAATCAACATATTGAATTAAATTAGAGGTTAGTCATAAACACATGATTTATTGTACGGGTCACTCGGAGAGTTGGTATAGCTATATAGTGGAAACAAAATTATACTTGGTATTTGGAATGGAGTCAGCTTACCCAAAGTGGGGTATTGCTGTACCATACTTACTGCGAAAAAGGGTTTAATTGTTTGGTGGAAAAACATCTTACCTCGCCGAAAACAATGGCAAATGGAAAAGAATTGAGCACAACGTCACTGTTTACACTGACTGGAGTGACGGATCGAAGTTTAGCAAGAGCAGGCATCCAAGCACCTTGTTTACCCACTGAACCGTTTTGGAATTTTATTCTGCAAAGCAAATTAGCATATCAGTGATCAGTGTATTATTAGTTTAGTTGCCGATGGATAGTTTTGACATTTCAGGAAGGTAATTTTATAAATAATGAATGCACAGCAAAAAAACGAATAGATCCACAATACATCACTTTCCGCAATATAGTCCCCCACGGCAAGCTGCACTTTGCAACTAACAAATTACGATCAGCACCTCGAACGTCATACCTTATGATTCCATGCATTACTTCTCCTAGCATTTCCTGCTTGATGACCTCGACGACAGCATCATGTAGATTATAATGCATCACAGCGGCCGTGTGAACTAAACCTCGTACATAATGAATATAACCGAAATATTTTCGTGGTGTGTTGTAATGGAATGTTAATCCTTTGTCGTCCTCGGTTTCAACGTAAAAACTGAAACAGCAAATAAAGAAATGTTTTATCCGCATTTTACCAATTTTTTTATATCATGTGAGGCCAGTATTCAATCTTTTTGTCTCTGTACAGCCCTACCCATTTCGGGTATTTAAAATTATTATGAAGTACGAGACACCGTTGTAATAAAAAAAGATTACGATCCACCATTTTATTCAAAACTGCTTTGAAGCCGACTGAGAATTTGTCTAAAAAAAGTTTTATGTTACCTTGGTGGTTTAATGTCCTTGTAGAGATTACTAATGTAGTCATGAAGGTTGTCCAAACTGTTAATAAAATCGCAGATTCTCCTGCCCAGAACTTTAGTAATTTGATCATACCCGTAACTTGACACAAACGTCATAAAATGACTGCCGAACTGGAAAACAAAAACAAGCAAGTGTTTATCTGCATCTTAAACCACAAAAGAAAAATATGTCCAACCTGAAACATAATGACGTCTTCCGTGATTTGAAGCATCTTTGATAAGGTTTGAGCAATTAGAGGAATCATACTTTCATCGTATACCTATAAAACATATATTGCTTATTGTAAAATTGCATATTATCCTAGTATCATCTGTTGGATCCCCTACGTGTTGTATTAGCCTACCGTGTGGATTGAGAAGTCGACAGTATCGAATCCCATCTCTTCGACCAGTTCCATCCATATATTCTCACCCCATTCTTCATGCACACATTCTACTATACTTTCCAATACAAAACCATACATCTTGTTTTTTCTTCTTTATTTATAAACCAAAACTGATTGAGCTGTGCCTGTTTTTCTAAAAATGTTCACATCAATGACTAGTTTATCAGCTTCAAGCTAACATTTATTAAACATCTGAATGGGATATTTTTCTAAATATCTTATACGAACATACGGGTGTCAAACGCAGATTGAAAAAAATATCAGATGATTAGTGTTCGGCCAGTGTGTTTTTGATGCTGATAATCCTGCCGATTAAAATAAATTTGGCACGTGTTGTTGAGTCCGATTTTATAATACAAGCAGTATTTAATCCAAGGCCTTGTCTGTAACACCTGTTCATATACTATAAGCTAAAATGTAAGGAGTGTTTGCTAACCAATGGCGAAATAAACTATGTAAAGGAACATTGGCGTTATCTAATCAAAGAAACTTTCTGGAATCTGGTCGCGCGGAGCTATTGGTCATGTCAGTCCGAACATGTAGAAAAAAAATGATGCAAATTACATTTATTTATTAACCGACCCACGATCTTTCTTCGTTTGTTAAATTCAAGAGGATGTCATTTGCTGCTGGTGTTAAAACGGAGGGTTAAAAATGAGGAATACATTACTGTTGTGAAGCCATAATTAGTTTCGGTTGTAGTTTTCGGTACTATGGGAAATTGTGTTTTGAACGATATAGAAGGCGGACAGGAAATGTGGTCGTTTTCATATAGAGTTGTAGTATTTTTAATAGCGCCTATATGACTAAACTATACAGACTAATAAATAATTTGACAATCATCGCGTATTGGGAATAGGAACTAAAACGCGACACTGACGATTGTTCGTGTATTATTAATGACCTCATATTTTCTCAATTAAGGGCATAACTGTGAGCGTTTAATCGTTTAAGATATTCGTTTTGTTTACAAATCATCGATCTACAACAACGATTTAATTATGGTTCCACAACAGCAATTATGGCTCCCATTTGAAAAAATGGGACACATTGTTTTTGTCCGTTATTTGTTGTTTTTTTTTCTTTTTTTTCAAACGCTTGGTGGAATGTAGGTGCATTAGTCACTAATTTAACACTTAGAAGAAATAAGAATAGTGGTGGTTAAACACGTGGTTGACACTCTTTAGTGTAATTCTAATTTTGATATTCTCCGTTTTAATAAAATCATTTGATGATTACTAATAATTTGATCGCAGAATCTAAACATATTACAGCTTCGTGACGCATTAAATACATTAAACTCCGGATGTAAAAAACTTATTCTTCCGGTTAAAATATAATCATAACTGAAGTTTTATAACCATTCACATTCTGGCAACACTAGTGCAGAATATTTGTTTGGCAGAGTCGAAGGTCGATATATATCATTGTCGTGTTCCCCTGTAGGGCATTGTCTAAGATAATGTATTTTCTTATTGTTTTCTTCGTTATGTTGTCTTTATTTGGACCGAGTAACCCAACGAATTCTCAGCGATATGCTGGAAGATTGCAAAGAGAGAAAAGGCTTGTGCAAATGAACCTTTTTACACCAGAAGTAAGTGCCATCCTCTTGAATGTAACTAACAAAGAAAGATCGCGGGTCGGCGCCAGTAATATGTATAAACTAGTTTGGGATGATCATCTGACAAACCAGGCATTCACGTACGCTAAGAATTGCTCTACTAAAGAAGTATTTACAATGAGCTACACGACAGAGATAAACAACATTGGTGCTATTTTTCGGATGGTAATATTATTAGACCAATCTCAACTTTTACAAGTACTGACACCGATTTTGGCAACTGGGCAAACGTACAACTACACCAGTAATGCGTGCAACACAACCAGCAGCCTTTGTGCAGATTACCGCACGGCTGTTCGGGGAGAATCGACACGAATGGGATGCGCAATTTCAGTATGCTCCATGTTTAATTTTAATGCGGTTTGTTTTTTTGCTCCAAACCGAAACAACACAGAACGTCCTTACATAGCAGGCGTCCCTTGTTCACTTTGCCCCAGCAATTACATATGCGAAAACAACCTCTGCGTATTCTCCAATGCAACTGCAGTCATGCCTTCAACTTCTTCACCACCGAATGTAACAACCCCCCGCTATGCTCCTTCGATGACAATGTCCCATTCTCTCAATAGATCCATCCAGCAGCCGGCAACCTGCGGATCGAAAACTAGGTCTCCTCCCCAAAGTTTGTTCTTTCTTTTAGCAATCGTTTTATTTGTTCTGTACTAAACCTTATCGAGTTCTTTTAACTTTTAAACTATTGTTCTTGTATCACGCTGTCATAATTACGTCATTATTTTGCTTATATTATGTGTTTCAAGCTTACCTTAAATTAACATGCATACATATTAACTGCGCTGCAATACAAGTAAGATTATATTAATATTGTGTGTTTCTGCGTACAACTAAATCGAGGTGGTATAACTCAATTTTGCAATTTTTTAGAGAATAAGTGTATTTGATTGTTCATGGGTATGACCGTTAGTTCAACATTCATGGTTTATCTATTTCTAAGCTTCACGACATGCTCTGCCAGTGGTGTTAGACTACTATGATAATTAGTGGAAAACAAACTTAGTTTTTTGACGAATTAAGTTAAAAGATACATAATCCAACAAATTAACGTCTAAGTAGTCTGCCAACGACTGCGTTTTGGAGTGGAATCTTCCAAGGTGACACTGTAGGCATTTTGTTAACAGGATAGATGCAATTTGTTGTCGGGCTTTAAAATCAAATGAGGCATCAGGCACGTCACAAGCTCTAATCATTAACAAATTAATATCATGCTGCATATGAGTCAGTCGATTGCTACCCTTTCTTCCAGAACCCGATGATTGAACTCAATCTTCCGGAACGGATTTTTTAAATATGATAAAAAAACGCTCAGTTAAGGTGTTATTACCACAGTTGCTTAAATAACATTGCGGATAATATTTATAAAATGCCTATTTTACACCTATGGGTGGGAAAACCACAGTCGCTATAACACGTCAATATACCTCGCACCCAAACAGTATAGAGTTACCAGGGATGTTGCGTCGTATTTTTGAAATTAGCTCTGTTTCAGATGTGAAAACAAAATATCAACACTACAAACAATCTCAAAGTCTGGTGTGCTTTTTGTTACATATTACAAATAGTTGGAAAACAGTTTTCACTGGGTTTACCTCTAATGTTTGTTTGTGTTATTTTGTAAAAATTTTATATAAAAAGAGGTCGGGCTAACCAAGGTACTATCTTCGAACAGAAATCGACAGAAATGTTTTTCACATTACTCGGCCAAGTTTTAAGCCCCTGGGCTTATCACTATAAGTCTATTTTTATAAACATTATGATTTGGTGCCGATAATCATTTTTATCTGAAGGTGGAAAACCACCTAAAATAAATTAGACAGACAACTAAATTCGATGTATAATGCAGTGGATATATTGCCAGGCTGTCTTGTATACACAGTCAAGTTGGCTTATCGCTTGCAATTTGCTTTGCACTTAAAAAAACTTGTTATAAATTTCTCAGGAAATTCTTAAAAAGTCTGTGGCAAGTTTTGCCTTGCCTAAGGATACAATTACACAAAGACGTGGCCAGACTGGTTGTCAATGCAAGAAACTGTCTGCAATTCAAGAACTTGTCTGGCGACTATTGCTCATCTTAACCACTATCTGTACTAACGTAATGATTCTATCTTGCAGCACAGTGGAGGGAAAGTAAAAAAGATGATGTTATAAAAAATGGTAGAGTCATTCAAATGCTGTTAATTAGTTGTATTCTTGCCTAATATTCGGTGATGATAACGGTAATACACCAGGCACCCATCTTTCTAAACGAACATAGTAAAAATTAAATTTCCGAAAACCATATTTGACAACAACGTCATCGTAATATATTCCTAAACCATATATGTTGCCAATTATCGGGGGAAAGGCCTGCCGGTGGTGATGGGTGGGCCGGTATACGGCGTACTGTGTGTGGTAGTAGTTGTTGTTGCAGTGGTGGTGACTGTGGGGGGTGCGGGATCGTTGTGTGTGGTCAGTCTACTGTTACATTGAAAGCCTTTACAGCAGAAATAACAAATTTGGACCTGAAACAAAGAAAAGCTTTTAATTTTTCATGTTTCCAACTATATAATAAAACAATATGATATATTTGTTTATTCAATCCAGTAGTCCTGGGGATATACATATTTTTAATGTCGCGATATTTAAAATAAATCAAACTTAATAATAGCACACACCCACACACTCACCTCGCTGTGCAACACGTTCCGATGTAATTTAGTAGGCCGACTAATTTGGTAAATCAGTTAGTCGGCTTTTCAGTTGAATCCAAACTGCTTGGTAGCTAGTCGGGTGTGTACTCGGGCAAGGCACTTAGAGGAAATCTGTCTAAATTCAAAACCCAATGGACCAATTTGTTCTACTAAAATCTAGGACACGTCTCAACGCAACCTATTGCAATAGATCCGGTAAATTAAACGTGATAATCTGACACTTACCGGGTTGATAAGGGCCCTTGCGTTTTCTCATTTACGGTAATTGCCCAATTACGTAACCGAGAGGTAATCTGACGATTTTTGTGTGATAAAGTCCCTTTCGCTTCACGGGAATAAGTATCCTGTCCCATATAGTTGTGCACAATATATATTTGCAATATGTACATCAGCTGCCGATTTGGTTCCCAAGCGTTTAAATATATATTTGTACGAATAAAAGTACTAAAACAAACCGACCTTGTTAATGATGTGCGCTAACGCTGAATAACATTGTTGTCGATTGTTACGTCGGTTATTATCACAGGCGTTGGTGTTTTTGCACCCTCTGCGTACAATACGTCGGTTGTTGTTAACCTCAATCTTAGTGAAACATGACGCCTGAAAATCGTTATTGGGTTCGTAGGTTGTACAATTTGAAAAAATAATAATATAATGTCTTAGTCAAGAACGCCTTGAACCAAGAATGATAGGCACCCTTTTTTAACCGAGACACATTTAGAAACTTAATAAATTAGACAGTACATTGCAGTCAAAATTGTACAATGGCATGTCTTCTGACAAGCTATATACATTTGATATTTTATATTAGAGAAGTGCCTGATAACCGCGATTCATATTTACAACAAAAAATATTATTTGGTAAAAACTGTGTTTAAAAAATCCTTATTATTATCCAGCGGCACAGTAGTGTGCAGCGGCAGACTGGTTGCGGAACACTGTGGTAAACCACATGGTAATTCATGGTATGGTATTTCTTGCAAATAGAGAGACAGCCGTGTCCTTGGGCAACGCATTTAGCGGACATCGCCTTAACACACAGGATTAATTAATGGGTTCATACCGAAACAACATCTCGCGCATACATACAACACACTGAAATAACTCGGGTAACCAGGCTATGGGTACGAGGTAATTGCTGCCCTTGTAATCAATACGATGCGAATTGCCATTAAAAGAGATAAAATATGATTGTTCTATGTCCCTAATTCGGTTTCATGCTAAGTGAATAATACATTTTTTTTTCAATTTTGGGGAGTTTTACAACTTGTTATTTTGAAAGTATGCTACGTAATACATAAATAATTTGATACGCACTAATTAAATGAATTAAGGGATTAATTTACAGTTTCAAAGTAGAAAATGTACAGTTTGAACTTTAGTCACATATTGCTTTAAAATCTGGCAAAATTCTTACCTTTCTGAAATTGCACCTTACTGTTGACGCCATAGAAGCATTATCCCTGGTGATTCCAAAATAACATACATTTGAGAATACAATTGTTAACTGTGCGAGAACAATCGTACCTATTAGTACAATGTTCATCATTGCAGTGTTTTACGAACGAACAGACCCCTTTAAAAGAACATAAGAAGCCTCTAAAATTAAAGAAAAATGGATACACTAGTTTCCGTTTAAATTCACCAGCTGGGTAGTAGTTGGGATTTAAAAAAATATTTGTTATAACAGAAGGCTCAGCACCGAAACTAATCTTTAAACTTAGATGCTTATCAGCTGTATACGACCTACCCTACAGCCTCACCTAGCTTCCAAGAAAACTAACCTAAGATAAAATCCATCGCATATACAAAATATTTAAAAAATATGCTAAATACTTTATTTTCAAATTTAACTGAAGACACTGAAATCAGAAATAAGTGATTTTACTCGACTAAAAATTACCGTACTAATTCTGTTTGCTGATACAGTGGAACCCCGCTTTAAGACCACCTCGATAACACGACCACCTCACAATCAAGACCACTTCAGTGCGGTCCCAAATAATTTACTATAGTAATGCATTGCATACTGTTTCAATAACGCGACCACCCCGGTTTCTAGAACAGGACCGCCATATTTTGGTCCAAAACTTCAAATTTGACTCCGCTTAAGTGACCACACGTGCTAAATAAGTTGCCTTTGTCACCAAAATAATAAGGTTAAATTTCTTTTATGATCAAAACAATAAGAATAAATGAGCACACACAAAAAAATGTGGCAAACAGAACTGAATCCTACAAGATAAACTTTAGTATAAAAATTATTCTGCAGTATCTGATAAAAATATTGGCATTTGATGAAAATTTATTAAAAATGCAAACGTTTAAGCTGCATATGACGACAACTTGCTGCAAATCAAAATTCACTAACACGACCACCCCGCTAACGCGACCGCTTAATGACGGTCCCATAGGTGGTCAGGTAAGCGGGGTTCTACTGTATATTAAATCGGTTTTACCTATCTGTATGTTGCGCAGTTAATGTGAATAGACATTCAGAAACATTTAAACTTGTAACGCAACATTGTGATATCCTTTCGATTTGGGCTGTTTAAACTGGTTCATATGAAAATAAAAACTACACCACTAGACAACGTTTAAGAAGTTTTTAATTGTCTAAATTTGTTTATTTTTATATTGATGGTTCAGGCGACCGCGGGCAGATTAAGAGCAGACCGCAGTTATTACTGCAGTATCGAATTACCGGCGACAGATATATACACTACTTATTGTATGAAACCAGTCGTATTTTGTGCCTTATATTTCTCACTGCGGCTTAGAGTTCAAATTTTAAATTAACCTAGCATAGTCCATCGCATATACTTTTTGTTAGGGTTATTTTTCTGGACATAAATTGGTCTTCGAAATAATGTGTGAACATGATAGTCGCCATTACATTTGTTCTCCGTCTCTCTCCAATGCGGACACTACAACACTTCAGATAGAGATCAATTCATGGGCTTTCATGCCACAATAATCCTCACCTTTTCTGGTGTTGTCTAATAAGGTGCCGGGTCTATTGCATATTAGGTGGCAAGATCAAATTTGATTAAACTATTTATAACTAGTGAATCGGAAAGCTTCCATACAGTAGGACTGCATAGAGCAGATACTCGACTCTCAAGCCCAATACTGGACTGATATGTTGCAACCATAGGGCGTCACAAGTAGAGCATTGTCGGATAACCAGCCGGAACTTTAATAGATCGAAACCGACGGCTGCTCCGACGGTTGTATAATCGGTATAAAACGCAACTCAGTGGATTAAGCTACATCAATGTCGTTACCATATACAACAAACTGCGATTACTCGAGTTAAAGTTGCACTGCATCATACCTTAATCTTCTTAAGAGTAAAATTCGTTAAACAAAAACAATAATACAAACGATATATTTATTTTTAGGTGACAAAAATTATTTTTAGCCTCACAATTTTTAATTATGATTGATGACTCAACAATAAATATTAAAATTGAGAACTCGATAAATCACTTTAACCATCATGTTTACGTAAATAAACAAAATCTTAAGCTAATGTTAGAGTAGGCCTTATAACAGAAGAAAAATAGGTATTACTTATTTTCTATGGATTGTGCATTGGCATGATAATATAGTCGACAAAAAACGATGATTCTTTTTAACCAAGTGTGTAGGAGGAATGTTACACCATAGAACTGATCCCACGCATACCACGTGTCCACTGCCGAGTTGCCAACGTAAGTGTGGGCATGCGGCGAAGATGTAGACCAATGCAGACTTTTAGTCTCTCTTCACACCCACTTAGAAACATACTTTTGCCCACAACCAGAACTTTATGTTGTTACGTCATAAATTAAAAAATATCGAAGAACTTGCTTAAACAGTCATTTAGGGTTCTAATAATTATTACAGTTTACATAAAATCTCAAGAAAAGAATTTTTGTCGTATTTGTTCGATGGGCTTCGTGGTGCAGCTCTACCATGGCTCTCGCCTTACTCCAGTATTGGTTTTCGATTTATGCTCGAATGAAATGATAAATCATAGAAATCATATTTCACTAAAAGTTCACTTCTCTCAGCCAGGATTGCCAATCATTTTACGACATCATAATTCCTTGTGTTTGATCACGGTTGACAATCGAGATTTCAAGTCTCCAAAGAGTTTCTTCACCTTTATGACGTTAACATAAAGAATAATACATATTTACTATGAAGTCATAAGCATTTAACTTAAATATGCCACTTGCCGCTAGGTAAACTGTGATAGCACTAACAGACGATACCTAAGCCCAATGGTTTAATAATTTTAACAAAGACTTTGGAAATGTGTCCATCATGTACAACAAACCATGTAATAGCTTGGGTGGTTATACTATATGCATATGGTAATATAGCGATTGCCTGTGCTATGACTCTCCATACGTTGTCTGACTTGCATGGAAAAACATAGCAGGAACAAGCCCACTATCAATATGTCTGACCAAATAAATAGTTGTTAATACATTGTCTTTTAGCCGAAGGGTTTCAGGTTTAAACTGGTAGCTAGCGATTGATTTGTGTCCTTTGGCAAGTCACTTAACAGACATTGCCTGAACCTGACTTTACCGGTGTGTTAACATTACATTTTTTCTCTTCACGGGGATAAATATGAATATCCCTATCCCTATTCCCGATTAGGCAAATAACACAATTACGAACCTTAGTCCCAAGATCTTGAACCTTTCCCTGCAGTTTCTGATGCCGACTGACTCTTTCCTCTGTTGCGCCCTCTCCGTGGAAGTCCAACTTCTCTGCTGAGTTCTTCAACTGGTCCCTAAAGATGTTTAGGTTGAGAAGTTTCTTTTACATTATAGCAAGAAGTGTCTGCCTCTCGACACCTTGTCTCTATACTCCATTACATAAGCAGAGGCTCAATTAGAAAGGCAGACCAAATGATTGCAAGTTTAAACCACCAAAACTGTGTGCTTGTGGCTCTAAGTGCAAGAATAATTAAAGACAATGTCTAAAATCTGTAGTTTTTCATTATTTTAAAATTGCTGTAGCTTTCATTTTTCCCAGTATTTTTATAATTAAAATTCATTAATATCGTCATCATTACTGTAAGATGGTGATAAAAAGTAATTTAACCTAAAACCTAAAAACCTAAAATGTTTGTGTTTGTTGATCCGGTTTTCAAAATGATGCAATTCCTGCTTCACTGATAATAACTCAACGTCGGTGAAATTTCCATTCTGAGCCATCTCCCATAATTCTGCAACTCTGGGTTCAATAAATGCCACATTTTCGTCTGTGGAGTAATAAAGATGATTTATTTAATTATTAAACTTATTAACATAAAAAAACAAAAAATAAATTAATAATTGAATATTATTTTACAATATACTTTTTGTAACAACATTCCACACGTCTGCATCCTGGCACAGCCTGCCGGTGCCATACTATGATGTCACAGCTCACAGTAGTAACAATGAGTACAAAGAGGTCATAAACATTAAATAAATAAAAGGAGCCATATACTTGTGTTACATAATGCACCAATTGTTGATCAATGCCAGGCTGTGTACCCGGGCAAGAGATTATAGCCTAAAGTTGATTCATATGGATTATAAAATATTGCCGCCCATAATATCAATGAATTAACTGCAAAAGCTCACTTACAAAAGTGGAGAGACACCCGGCCATGGTAACACACATATGGATAAAAATAAGTACCCAATCCTAATTTTTTTTTCAAACTAACTACATTAGCCAAAAAATACGTCAGAATTTCTTGCAGGCACTTTTGTTCTTGGGCATTGCATCTATCAGATGTTTCATTAAACCAATTGATTAAAATACTTACAGCTGACACTATAGTAACAATTTGCATATCTATATATTAAATATTAAAATAATGTGATGACAATAAATATTAAACAAATGGAATAAAATGTGATAACTTAACCTGTGTTTTCCCATCCACAAGGATAAAATTGTTTAAAATAACAAAAAAAAAACGATTTTTTATCAAAATTTACCTTTCGATTTCTGAGCCACCAAATGTAGTCGTTGAAAACTTGTTTCAACTTCTTCTTGCAAAGTTTTTGCTTCAGCCTCTCTCTTTACTTGGTCTTGTTTATCGTTAAAGCGTTCAACCGAGTTCTCAGAGATGGCTAGAGATAATATTGATCACAATTCATGGAAATAAAAACATAACTATTGTTTCATCATTTTCTGAAATGATGTTTATTTTTTTATCCTTCGTTTATTTACATAAACAAATAAAATGAGTAATAAAATATGTATATTGATTTATTGTTAATATTTACACTCTATATTTTCAGTTTAAATCAAAAAATCGAATACGAATTGTTCAACCTTTCACTCTTTCCAGATCTTTCCTTAATTCGTCGAGTTCCCAAACTTTGTCCTCGTGATGTTTAAACTCCACCAAGAGTTTGTCCAATTCATCAGTTTTAAACTTCTTGCTCGAGACAGTTTGCAACCAAAGTTTATTCAATTGAGGGTCCTGAGGAAAGAGATTTCACATTTAATTTGTTTTGATTATTTAAATCCAAATTTAAAGTACATTATTACGTATTCTCATTATTAATATTAGTCTAAACAAATAGTTGGTGGTTAATGTTTTGCCTTTCACACAATATTGTGGCTTTGAGCATTGCTCTATGAAGAATGGGCTGTATGTTCAAAACTGTGTATGTGCGTTAATCTGACGTTTAAAAGAGAACTACATTCAAAAGACGACAACTATGCTGTACCACATACCTTGACATGGTTGGTTTTGATTTTGGTTGTCCATCAACATTGTCATTCAATTTTCGATTGCCAGCCAAACCATATCGAACCATTATTCCTAAGATTACAATATTTAGTGGTTGGAATCGATACTCGCTTGTACCGCTTGGTGAAAAAACAGGAGTGTGTTAAAACACCAGCAAGCTTCAATTACTCCCAGGCTCAATATAAATTGAACAGTTATACACCTCATGCACACATACAAGTTACATAAGTTACTATGAGTTAGAAGAGTAATGTAAAGTGGCTTATTCAGGTTCTACACTGTACAGACATATTGCCAATATAAAACTTACTTACTGTTAAATTCTTCGTATGAGTTAGAGTAATGTAAATTGGCTTATTCAGGTTCTACACTGTACAGACATATTGCCAATATAAAACTTACTTACTGTTAAATTCTTCGTTTAATACCCTCCACCTTTTATCATTTTCGTCTGCATCTGATGTCTTCACGTCCATAAACTTCCGGTCATGCTCTTTAAGATCCACATACAGATCAGATAACATCACAGCCGATAGTTCCATCTGTTTAGAAATATAAGTGGATCTATTTGAAGATGGCCTTTTTACACAACAGTTGGCCTTTTATGCAAATCACTTACACACCTTAAGATTTAACCTTCTTAGGTAAAGTCAGCTCAGTGAACCATTAGACGATCAATTAAACAATTAAAACCAGTTGCTTAATAGTTACTATAGTTTAAAAATGGGGAAGGCATTGATCGTTTATTGCCTAAACCTAATGAAGTAATGGATTGAAAGAAAACTATAGAAATGTCACAGGGCACTAGTGTCAGCAGCTGATGGTAGCTGGTTGTAAAATGGTTGCGTGAACATATCCCATGCTAGCTAGTTAGTTGTGTTTTCTGGCCCACTTACCAGACATCGCCTGGGCCCAGTGGGTTAATGGTACCGGTAAAACTAAAACAGCAGAAAACTTCAATTATATACCCAAACAACAAAAAATATATACCCACCCAAACAACAAAGCAAAAGTTTGGTTAACCCAATATTAATCTGGAGAATACAAAGTCAAAGACCCTCATGTCATGTCTCACATATTGAAAGCAGTTTACATTTAATATCCAAAAATAATCAATTCTAATGTATGGTAATTCTCCCATAATCTTAATTTGACATTATTTTTGTAAACCCTTTTCACATTGACTGACTCTTACCCTAGCTCTAAGCCTAACCTGACCCGGTCTTGCTCGTTTTGTTAAGCAGTGTATCCATTTCTATTAAATTAGTTTAGTTCATAACAACTGACCCGTTCCGCTTTTTCCCAAAGTTGATTCACTTTGGACGACCGGAATTTTCTGGCCGTCAAATTATCTTCAACTTCCTTTACATCTTCTGTAATGCTCAAACAAGTCGGTATAAAAACTACGAACAAAATAATTTTAAACTCCATAATTTCAATATACTTTAATTCTAAAAAAAAGAGAAAAATTTAAAATCTTTATCAGATGGTTAAATAAAAAACTTAATTTTCCAGTTGCTTAGCTCCGGTACCTCTAAATACTACAGGAGCGCTTGGAGCGCATGGAGCGCTTAAATCGCTTGGAGCGCTTGGATCGCTTACTATACTTAGTAATTACAAAAGCCATGATATTAAAGATTAGTGTTTGGGATAGGGTTAGATATACTTTCCATAGCAATCTAAATGATCCAAGCGATCCAAGCGCTCCAAGCGGTCCTGTAGTATTTAGAGGCACCCGCTTAGCTTAACCTGTACGATTGTCTGCACACAGCTGAAAAATTAGAATCGAAACCAGCTAGTGGCTTAATGGTTAGGTTATGTCCTTAGGGCTTAGTAGTTTTGTTTGATTAAAACACTTTAAACTGGGTGATTAGTAAACTGGTCTTGACTAACAATATTTTTTTTCGTTTTTAATGTTGAAGAGTTTTATTATCAGGGTAATCTTCCATATATATTACCAGTAAGGTTTAACAGCATTTTAACGAGTGCCCACCAAAAGACTCAGTGCTTACAAATGATTCAAGTTTAAAGGCACTGTTTCATATTTTCTGTCACCGTTTTCAAAGACAGAAATGTCCTAATTTAAAGAAATACATCCGTTCCCTTTTTCTGTCATCGTTTTTAACGACAGAAATGCTCTAATTTAAAGAAATGGACAGTTTCCTTTTTCTGTAACCGCTTCCAAAGACAAAAATGTCCTAATTTGCAGAAATGGACGCG
The DNA here is from genome assembly GCA_000149265.1 of Ciona savignyi. Taxonomy (NCBI): domain Eukaryota; kingdom Metazoa; phylum Chordata; class Ascidiacea; order Phlebobranchia; family Cionidae; genus Ciona; species Ciona savignyi. The sequence continues at coordinate 2,238,785 of CH003412.1, read as the reverse complement.
TCCCCTTTTTTGACTTTCACTTTGTTTTTTTCTTTCTCGGGGAACTTTGTTAAATCCCGAATAGATAACCTATAATATCGTTTAATATAGTTCACACTGGGGGCAAACTTTAGCTTTAAATAAATTTAAAATTATTGTTTTATAAACTTTAACAATAAACGGAAATTAGCCTGATATTTTCACTGATGACTGATCAAAATCACTAATCAAAAATTTACTCTTAAACGTGAGTACTTGAAATAGGTGTTCATGTCGATCAATATGTTCCGCTAGATGGAAGCAATGAGCTTTAGGAAACAACTGCTATCACATCAAAAAAGGAAGTATATTTAGTATTAAAATGCGCTGTCCAGTACGCTTTAAACCCAATTTATAATCTGCCCGTAAACAGTAGGTCTACAAACAGTTTAAATATGATATTTCAAGGGAAATCAACACTCGATAGCAGACAAAGTGCAGTATTACATCCAGAAATTCAGTCGCCGTTTCCAAGAAGTGAAGAAAGCTGTAAACCAACTTCAGTAAGATAAATAGACATGTAACTTACAATAGATTTATATAACATCTCAATAAACTTGAACCAGACTCGCCAAAGCATTCAATTAATTCTAACGAACGAAAATGTAACTGTGGTTTCGCTTACATGTCAGCAAACTGTCTATTTTATTCTCAGGTGGAAAATAATGTCCGACCGGCAACCATGTCTCACACTCGACCAAGAGCAAGTCAGTTAAAAGCTAGACCGATCGTGGTAAAAGATTGTTCGCTTGTTCATGATTTATCGGCGCATTCAATACCCTGTAAACGAGACGGAAGACCACCTCGTTCTGCCCCGGCACCCACAAATATGACATTCCTCCCAAGTGCACAGGTTAGTATGTATTTGGCGTTGCAGAACAGGTCGTTAGTTAGGTTTTTTCAAATACATATAAAAAGATAATGAGATTAACACATACCGGTATTGGTAAGAATACTGCACATTTTTTGGACGGATAATAGTTATGTCGAATCTAACATAAATCAAAGATGTCCTGATGGACCATGAACAAGGTAACGCGTCGTCATATCAGTCGAAATGTCACCAGATCGATGTCAACCACCAACTGGTCAATTGTGTCCTTGGTCATGGTACAAAACCAACGTTGCCTAAACAAAATGGTTTAATAATGGGTTAAACAAAAACTTTGGTCATGTATCTTCATCGTATTCAACAAACTTTAATGGCTTTCGTAACCCGATTATGCCACGGTGCAATGTCGGTGTGTTGAGGTCTCTTGCCTTTTCACACTCCAGAATAAAGAGTATGCTACAATAAACAGCTACGTGAAATAAAATTAATAGCGTTGATACCTGCTTATAATTAATGCCCATTGGAATTAATACATGCATGGACTAGTAAACGATCTCAAAAATCTTTGTTTACGCTTTATAATTTTGGTTATCCAACATCATCAGGAACACAAATAAACTTTTCTAACAAAACCCACATTTCAGGAAAAACTAAAAAGTAGTCGAAAACTGCTAGCCAAAGTAGTTGGCTTTGATGCCCGTGTATTTCAAGCCCAAGCACAATACCAGGGTGTTATAAGCAGCGGTTCGTGCAACCCATCTACGGACGAATCCGATTTGAAAGTTGCTTCAGCAAGGTATAAGTTGGTCCATTATAATTTACAAACATAAACCAGTACAAACAATCCATTATAATCGAGTATATATGTAATGACAATCATATCGTGGTGGCTGTAGGCCTATTTACCCGATAATTTGCGCAAGGAATGTTGTTGTATTATTTGGCAAAGCCGTACATTTGACGAACCTCCAAAGCAAGGCACTACTTGTATGCTATAGTAGGGTATTGTACGTTTGTGTCAATAACACGACTATTAACAGGTTCAACAACGCGTTCTCTTCAAGGAGATCCCCGAGACGACTTTCGACCGAAAGCGGCAACGAGCTGTCCAGACTGGAAATATTACGGGGACAGGGACTACCGGCTACTCCGAGATTACTACGCGGGGGGGACTCAAAAAAGTATGGCGTGAGGCGTGAGGTAGGTAGATTTGTAATTGCAAAAAATATTATTTAGAAAACTCGTGGTGATCTGCGCCATTGATCTATATACATCTTTGTTGCCCGTATTACAAAACGCGCTTGAGCAAAACTGGGCTTTTAGATGGGTGTCCAGCATCAATTATTCTGCTAAACTTGTTTTGTAACACAAATATTTTTGGTAATGCGTTAATTTAAGCCAATTAATATTCTTATAAAAGACTGAAACTCGAATTGAATACGGTATTAGTTCGATTATAGCATGCATCGGGTTTCGTTTTATCTTATTGAACTGATAGTCTTTGAGCTGACATCGACAATCCAGGAACAAAACAAAGGCGCTTTAAGTTACCTTAACACGCCCAACGCAGATATCTGTAACATTATCTTCCGATTCGAATTCCTAAGTCGGTTATCTTCGAAACACGGGAGGAACAATTAGAGCACAATAGCGGTGCCCACTACGGTTGTATTTAATCAGTGTTTGCCGGTGAGGACTTGTGCGACTCCTTTGTAAAGCCTTGTTGAGCAATCAGATAACCGCACCGTGTTTGCTATGAAAGACAGATTATGTTCGGTGTTGGTTACAGGCAACTTTATACCTCCGTTTTCTGTAGTTGCTTCACACAAGAATAAACGATACTGATATTGATTAGAATTAGGGTTTTTCAAACTTTGTCCGCGAATAAAAACGAAAAAGTTCTCACACCTAAATTTATACTAAATGAATATAAAGACCTACATTTTAACCATTGATAAGTGAAATAGGAGTCGTACAACTAATTATTTCTCCTATTACTTCAATTGTTACTCCGCGAAATACTCATTTATATACCATAACTAAGGGTATACTAGTCATACCTGGCCGGAAAATACACCAGTTTAAAACCCAATATGTTGAACAATACTGTATCTGGAGTTAAAAGCTTCTTACTTCAAGTGATGTAAACGAATATTTTAGTTTCTGTATTTTTTGCTCAATGTCTTTAAAATAGTTTATTTATTAAGTTGAAGCCATGGTGTTTATGTTGCAGATATCGTCGGAAAATCAACTTGAACTGTCGCCGGACGTCTTTCCTGAAAGATCGGACACAAAATCAGTAGGAAGATTCAACACCCCGACAAATGATGCACCGTTGGGCCCATTTAAAATGGATTCCACTATAAAAAGCAGCGAGGAACCGCTGTCTTCCGCCACTGAGCAAAACTCGAGAACACCGGTCTACGTCACGCCGATGGGAAACGACGTCACAGCAATAGCGGTTACGAATGGTCTGGTCGGTAGAGACCGGGAGAGAGACGTCCCGTGGGTCTATTGCTACAAAGTGAAGCGGGATCGCATGAAATTAAGTCGCCTGCTGTCAAATAAAAGTGTTATGGACCCTGCGATTGATGAAATGCTTCCTGCCTTTTGATGAAAATTTGGCAAAACCAACGGCATAAACTCAAAAAGCAAGCATCGCCCCAGCGCGTGTGTATGCGAAGGAACAGTCGGTAATCAAAACTTACATAGCTGTGGCTACTCGTTGTCGCATGAAAACAGAGACAATCAATACATTTTAATAGATATTTTAAATGCTGTTTAATAACTATTTACCACACGCATCCCTAATGTCAAAGAGTGACACTTTTAATCATATTGAACAGTGGAACATAGATATAATAAATTGAGATAAAATACACATAACGAATGCTTCGATTAGGATCCGGAAGAACATTCACCAGCGTCAATGCTAGCATTGTACCTTTTCATTTCTCCTTTAATTGTAACTGAAAATGAAAGTGTTAAACTTTATAAAAACTAGCGTAGTTGATATAGTAGAATCAAATAGAAACTATATTGGCTTGTTACTAAGTCCGTTTTTATATATACCTTTTCCGTATACAAATTATATACTATATAGAATATGATAGAATAGGATATTCACCTTTATCCCCGTCAATAGGAAAACCAAGGGGGTTAACACACGGGCAATGGTCAGATCACTTACCGAAACCATTGCACTTTTTTGTGTATGATTGAGACGTTCCTTTAATTTAGTAAAACCCATTAAACTGCTGGGTTTAGTCAATGTCCGTTAAGTGCCTTGCTCAAGGACACAGCCGACTAGCTAGCAACCAGTTTCGAAGCTTAAACCCTTCGGCTGCATATGAATCGGTCGCGCTAACCAGTTTGTTACATTACCGTTCATAGATCATGTATTTACACTAACCTAATTTGTATTTGTTTATTTACGACCTACATTGTACAAAACTTACGTGTTATTAGAAAAGCAACCGCAAGCACAACAGTGAGAAATATATTGGACTCCAGCACGTATCCAGCACTCATTATAGCTTGAGTTATTGCGGTCAGGATAAGAGTAAATGCCTGTAGAATGATATGACGTATGACGTGGTTTAAGGAGTTTAATCATTGTTTTGATAGGTATAACACAGGCTAACTTATATCTATAAACATCTAGAACCACAGAGTTACATTAATCCAGGTTAGAATACTTATGTTAATACCGGCGAGTGAAGCATGCAAATGACTTTATAACACAAACAATCGCCAGATTACCCTGAGCCCAAATTCGTATTTTCGTGTTGATTACGATAAAGTTATTGCTACAATGGGTGTGTCAAGGGTTACATACCTTGTAATGCTAGAGAGTCCAAGGTTTAAAAAAGGTGGCTTAGTAATAAAGGACTTACACCACCCGAAGAATAAATAAGACTGGTTGAGTTGCTCGCAGGTTCCGGGTAGGTTAGTTCGGAAGCAATCTCCATTCCAATGTTCATATAAGCAGTAAGGAATATACTAGGGGTGTATTCAGGTTTTAGGTTTTATTGCGAATTACATATGCCATATAACTTAAAGCCAGATTCAATTTACCACCAAAGGCAAACCTTAATTAGGGTGACCAAATCGTAGATGTTTGTCCATTGGAATTCATTTAGCCAAATCACATTACGGTAATTGCTAGCTCTAATACAAAATCAGACTATCCAGGTATAGCCGTTTATTATATTATGTTACAAACCTAACACATTTTTGAAGAGTTACTTACCCGCATAAAATGCAAGTCACCCAAAGGGGCCACTCAGCTAAGCTGTGTAATGCTATCGTGTACAGCGAAAGAGAAACCACACTCGCACCGAAAACGAATTTAGAGGTGCCCCTGTACAAATCGAACTTTATACAGAGATTGTGGACTGATGTACTAAACGTATAGACATGCAACTTACAGGAATGTTTTTGTCTTATCCAGCCAAACGCCAAAGATGATACAACCGGATATACCGGCGAAAACAAAGGTTGCTGTTATCTGTCCGGCTGTACGATCTGTCAACGTCTACGAAAAACGTTGCGATTAAGTATTTGCATTAAAATTCCGAGGCACAGAAACCAAAGCATGGATAATTTCCGATGTTATTTAACATTTAACAACATTTAACATTTTTTTGTAATATTCTCCATTAAATTGTTGTTAATAAGTGTTTTGCTGAGCTACAACGGTAGTGATTCCACAATGTTTGTTTGTTTGGCAGCAGCATGTGGTGCTGGGCTGGGTTCATAAAGTTCCCGCTGACATATACAAAGTCCCCAAGATTCTCAGACATTAATTACGTCTTTCCTCATGATTTGTCGATTTCATTTAGACACGGAGTCGATTTAGTACTTTTAAAAGTTAATTATTTATCACATTTAAATTCCCATGTTACAATTTTGAAACGAAAGTAACGAAGTGGCCATATTTCAGTAAATATCTTAAAAAAACATTTGTCGTTAGCGACTGACAGGTAATTGAATTAAGTTAAAAATAGAACATGTTTTTCGAAGTTAAAATACTTACACTACCGTCAATTTTTAATATTTGTACCACCATTACAGTTTCCAGTGTTGCAAATGTAGCGTAGTTTAAACCTAAAAAAAAAGAATATAGTTTAAAGGATATATTAGTTCGTGTTTCATCCTTGGATACGAAAATACAGAAGAGTCGAGGGAAATCGTCGGAATACCTTGCAGTCATTGTAAGGTTTCTAGTGTTATATGTATTTATATTTATGATAAAACCTTATTGATAAAAATATTGTTCGTGATTCGAATTAAAGAGGGTAGGTAGGTAGCTGACGAATAAACCGACCTATAACCAACCAACGTTAAGTATATGCCCGTGTTTGCGCGTACAAATGGCCAAAGATAGTCTTCGCTGTCCCAATCCCATATAAACTAGGATACCGTTGTTTCTTCCGTGGCGGGAAAACGCAGCTGCAATTTATATCCAGGGTAATCGTTGCATTTGGTGATAAAACCAAATATATACACGACAAGTTATTTGGTGGCATGTTAAATAAATTTCCACGTAAATTGCCACAGTTTCTACATTTGAAAATTTGCCAAAGCTGCATTCCCACAATCTTTATTCATCTACAGAATTTTTGCTTGAATCACATCCACCAATAACCCCGGGACAAACAATTACCATGACTATCCCTTGAAACACATTCTATTATTTGTATACTTACCAAAACTTAGAATGAACTTTCTAAAATCTCCGTTTCGTAGAACCTCTTTTAAAGAGCCTGTAAAGGATTTTGCTTCGATGGCATCTGCCAGCGCCGCCGACGTACTTGGAGGCAAGGGAGGCTTGTCATCAAAAACTGGGGACATGGCTGCGGTTAAATGCTTTCAAGACCAAATTTTGGCTGAAGGCAATCCATACTAAATACTGTTTACGATTGGATAATTGAAATATCTTAAATAAAAGAAATATCTTAAATAAAACTAAAAACAAGGACATACTTACATAAAACAATTAAAACGAACACAACTGCAGCAGAAGCTGCGATGAATCCGAAAACATAAAGCATTTGATTTCTTATCAAGTCAACTCCACTAATTGATAGTGAAGGAGATATTACGTATGGAGGCACAATTAGAGCAACACCATTACCTGCCTAAAATGTGATCACTTTTTAAGTTTAATCTATAGACCAATTATTATTAAATTGCCTGCAAATGTTCAAATATATGTAACTAAAACAATAATTTCTGATACAGTAAAATTCGTTTACATTACAAAAACACAAGTACAGTATAGTGTCAAGCCAGTAAATCATTTATTGTATGTTGATATTGTTGTACAGACAGTACGACGGCATAATCCACCGCTTGTCACGACTCAGAGTTAAAATACGGTCCACCGTTGGCCTATTTATCACTTTAATTAAAATAATTACGAACTGCACATATACTGCTTTCTTATATTATACGAAAGAAAACCAATCAACCAATTTTGCTAGTTGGACATCTGGTTTCTCAGTTACGAGCACGAAGTGTATGTCATCCTATTTTGATTGTGAAAATATAATTAAACTTACTTGATAAGAAAATACGATAAGAGAAGTTGCAGAAGATATGTGTCTACTGTCAAACCACGTTCCTGCTAGTTTTGGTGGAAGTGACAAGACAAAAATCTAGAAAATGAAATTCATTGGCATATGAAGCAATTCAAGTTTAGGGAAAAAAATTATTGAAATGTATCGCTTCTGTCTCTAAACTGTGTTTATGATGTAATACCTTGCTTAAACCAGATTTTTTTAACAGAATAGCCACAATAGGGATAGAAGGCTATAGCTTTTAAAGTACGCCAAGTAAGTTGGACCGGCTGCAAGAACAACTGAATTAAGCAAGATTTTGTGCGGAAGTCAACGTCGATATTGTCTGCGCGAACGATTGTCACAACAAATGACAGTTCGCAGAAATTCAACTCTTTGAATATACTCTTAGACAGATATTGTTTTGTTTGTAATGGTTGAAAACGTAACTAGCTGTAATCTAGAAATATACATGACTTTGCTTACTTGACCCATTCCGTTTAATATTTGAGCAAATATGGCCATCACATAAAAGCTTTGGTTGATACAAGCTAGCAGAGCAATCACACTTCCCATCAAAATGAGAGCTGTAAAGTATCTTGTAAAATTAGTATTGGGGAGGTAATGATAAAATTACCAATTAGTATAGAGATGACTGAAAACAAAAAAAGTTATCGTTTTAGGCGATAGCGGTAAAAAGCTTTAACAATTTCGGTCAATTGACGCTTGCTGACAACGGCAACATGTTACCGTCAACCGCATTCTATGTATTAAAGCGCTTTAATGAGCGTCGAGCGATGGTAATAAAGGTTCTGGTTTCGCTAAGAATATTAATTAAAAAAGTATATGTGTTTGTGCAGTATAAAAGATAATATGTTTTTGCTAACATTTTTTCACGTACATTTTGGCGATTCTTAATTAATTGTTTTGATATAAGATGTGCTTTAACGGCCCCTGGTTTGCCGTATTTCGTGGTCACTATTGTTTTTACTGAATGCATTGTATCTCGACTACACAATAATTCTGGGAATACCGTTGCAACAAACAAGCCTAAATATGTGATTTCAACCAAACTACACAGCAGATACTCTGAGGATACCGTTACTATACAACCTGTATAAATTATTCCAAACCTACCTGAAGATAAAATCATGGATTTCCGATTTCCAATTTTCATCATAACCCAAATGTAAAAAATGCCACATAGTGCGAACATGAAAAAGTATAAAGAAGTCAACATATCAAAAGCGCTCGTCGTGACCTGTGGATAGGAAAATTATTATTTAAGACCAAATGAAATTTTTATGACCTAATAAAGATGATAATATGATAATCTCACTTCAAGGTACAAATCCAAGTTATAAAAAGAAAATCTCTGGTGAAAACAAGTGTTATATAGTTGCAAGTATTAAAGGCCGAAATTTCAAACTTGAGACTAGATCCACAAACTGGCGAAGCTAACATTAATTTACCAGTTTAGCTTTTAATTAATGCGATATAATTTTTGTCTTATAATACCTTATAATAATGACGCGCACTAGAAGGTAAGCCAGCGTAGATTACATTCTGAAGTCCATTCACAAATGCACTAACACAGGCCAGTACAAGAATAGCCCATCGTTTTGGGTTTACCTCCGTTTGGATTAAAGTATCCGAGTCAGATGATCTGAATCAATAAGAAAAAAAATAAAAATATTATTACTTGTTAAAAAATGAACAGTTTTTAAGGGTGCGATGGCCTGATGGTTTTGCAGCGACTATTACTTGAAGCGCCTGCACGAGAATGAACAAACCTTGGAGTAAACCAATAAAATTAAATTCACGAGATTAAACGCGGGTTGCCTAAATTCCGCGTCAAATAACGTATCAGTCAAATTTAAATCAGAATGTTGTGTACCGATAAAGTAAAATAAAAGCTTTTAAAACACAAAGATTTTTTTTAACAATTTAAAAATGTTAAAAACAATATTAGCATGATATCAAAAATCAAATGAAAATGGTCATAGACGTAAATTTTGCGTTAAAAAGCTCACAAAGCTCTTGTCAGCAAAAGCTTGACATAAACAGTAAATGAGCAAATAAACTAACAATATTTTACCTCAAAGTAAAAATTTTTTCAAGGTAAAAGCGCAAAACAAAAGCTAAATCAAATTGCAGAACAAATCAGAATTTCCATTCTTACGTTCCATCCAATTTCAAAAGAGGCGAATGCTCGTTCGTTGAGTTTTCTGATGAGCATGCTTCGGGTATATCTTCCTGACCCATTGGGAAGAAACCAAATTTCTTGGGTGAGATTGAAATTAGATAATATAGGTAATAAATAACAAGCCAATATACAATTCTTGCTAAACCCAACACATACACTGGAATAAATAGACTGTTTACAATTGAAATCCAATATTGCAAAAAAACACCTGTCGCTTCACTCTTTCGATTATCTTAAACAAATATTATAACTTTTACCACTGCTCGACAAAATGATACCAACACTATAATGTAAGCAATATACAATAGCACAAATTAAGAGTTATTTACGTACAGCGATATAAAACGAAATGGTTCTTAAAACAAAAACAAATCAGCATTAATACTGCATATACGAAGCATATACATCAACACAGAGCTATGCCAACGTAATACATTCGTATGCTTAGGTATAGTTTTGCCGACATCAAAAGAACCTATTCAACAGAACAATACATGCCAGGTTGAACAATCGTATATTTAGCCCATTCTGGCCGTTTCAGAATTTCCTATAAAACAATGCGTAAATGGTTGGCTACATTTGTGAATAAAAATCGAAATACGTACAGTCCAATGTTGACTTGCATCATGTTTTGGCTGCCGCTAAATATTACACCGTTGCTTAAAGAGCTTAAAATGATTGGAAAACTTGGATCGCTTTAAATTACCAGACCTCTTTTATCGTGGGAATCGCTTAAAGCGCTTGGAATACTGGTTTCTTTTCGAACAATATCGGTTTTTTAAACTCAAGTAAAGTACCACATACCATTAATTTATTTCGTGGTGGGTTTGTGTAGGTCTGGCCATAGTTACAATAACCTATAAAACTACAATGCTTAAGTTTAATGCATGTTATTTCGACATATTAAAAGCAACCGCCAGCGTTTGGTTTCCGGTACATTGAAATGACAAGGCTGGTTGGTAGTTTAAAATTGTGAATGATATATTAAACTTCCATATTAGTCATTATAATTGGTTCCCTTTAAATCTGAGAGGGACATATTTTTGTTTTCTTCATTTAGCGTCACGCTTGTTGGTAAGAACGAAAGATCCACATGATTATACAATGCGTTCAACCAATCATTTTTTCTATCTCTCCAATGCAAACTGATCTCAAAGTAATTTTTTTCAACACTTTAAATTAAAACTTAGATCTGCGATCCAAATGTTTATTCCGGCGATGTTAGTAGCATGTAAAGGGGGGTATGGACTATCGTCAGATTACCTTACAACCTTAACTCAAATCCTTACAACCCTTCCGTACACCGGGACCTTTTTTCCAGCATACCAGCCAAGAAATGTACAATCAGAACCTATATTACACCAAACTCTGCTCCCTATTACAAAAATGCACGGATAAATGAGAAAACCCGCGCCAGGCCTAGCAATTATGTTTCCACAGGAAAAAATATCATGATTTACAGAGCAAAACTCGTCAAATATGGCCGCACATAGAGGTATATCAAGCATGGTTTGGCTCGACCTTCAGCTGTACGAAAACCCCAAAGGAATTGTCACTTTGTGGGAAAATGTGAAAACGGCCCATTTAAACGATTTTGACATTATCGTCGATATCTCCAAAATATTTACTCCAAAACATTTTAAATAAAACAACACAGTCACCCAGGATATAATTTAATTAGGCAATCATAAATATTAAGCATTTAAAGAGACTTAGACGCGAAACAAAAATAAATAGAGAATTTAAATACGAAAAAAGATGCCTTTCAACCCATACCCATGTTTAACCCCTTTTGTGAAAACTCCCAGAAATTTAACCCCACTGAAACTACATATACACAAGGGAATCTTCAATTGAGTTGTATCTTTTGTAGGTGTTAGCTGATTTTTTGGATATGCAGTGACACATTTTAAATACATCGCCCTCACAAACCCAAGAATGTAAGCACCGCGGTTTGCGAATATCAAAAAGCCGGCTATAATAAAAAAAACCAATTTATTATATTATACTACTGCCATGTTTATAACAACAGCTTCATCACTCAAAACCGGCATAAGTGGTAAGTAAATTTCATTTAAACAAATATGCATCCATAACCGATCTTTAATCGTGTTCCCGGAAAACGCCATAAACTTAACCACATGCAAACATAAATTAACACTTGTAAAACTATTCTTTTTTATACTAGTTTTATTTTGCGCAGGCCTTTGCCACCACAACTATGAAATAGTAAGCGGTTAAATCGCTTTAACGGTAGCAACGCTCTGGCCGATTATTGGAATGAAACATCCCCGACGAACTTTGTACTTATGGCTCCAATTAAACTAGTTTATACTATTATTATAAGTAAAGGGATCTGAGGTCTTCTGACAGAACGAGAGAGAGAGACCGGTTTAGTGGTTTTATTGCTACGAAGCAAGTTACATGAAATTATTAAAATTGGCAAAACCAAAGGCACAAAATTCAAAAAAAAACACACTGTTCTAGGTGATGTGTATGCGAAGAATCGGACTGTACAAAACAACTGTGGTTACAACAAAGTGTAGTAATTGCTATCTCACAAACTTTTTATTGCGTATGTCACTGAAGCTCAATTATAATTTTTTTTATATTGCACAGTTTCTAGTACAGTGGAACATAGATACAATAAATTGACCTAAAGAACACAATAGTATATGTAAGTTAGTAGTCGGAAGAACTTTCAGTAATGTCGTTGCCAGCATTGTACCTTTTCATATCTCCTTTAATAGTCACTAAAAGAAAAAAATGCTTAGCACACCTTATACGACCCCTTCTTTGTTGTTATCGTTGGTGTATATGTTTCTCCCCACCGACCTTTCATTTGTTTACTTACGACCTACATTGTATAAAACTTACGTGTTATAAGAAAAGCAACCGCAAGCACAACAGTAAGAAATATATTTGACTCTAGCACGTATCCAGCACTTATTATAGCTTGAGTTGACGGTGTCAGGATAAGGGTAAATACCTAAAATATGGCAGAGGTTGACTACTGAACCCCTTACAACTAAACCCCCTTTTAACTGAACCCCTTACAACTTAAGCCCGATGACATCGTCATATCGCAAATTTTATACTGATTAGGTTTGATGTTCAACGCTTGTTTGTATCATTAGTATAAAAATGTTACGACTCTTTAAGTAAACCACATTTAAACGGCAGTATAAGATTCATTAAACTTCGTGGACAGTTAAAGAAAGGATTAATATGTCTCTGCGGCCTTATGTGTTGATGTTAGGGCTTCAGTTTTCCAGTGGATAAGTTAAAAGGTGTTCAGTCTTAAAGGTTAAGTTGAAAGGGGTTTAGTTGTAATGGGTACAGTTAAAGAGGGTTCAGTTAAAAGGGGTACAGTTGAAAATGGTTCAGTTGTAAGGGGTTCAGTTGTAAGGGGTTAAGTTGAAAGGGTTTCTGTTGTAAGGGGTTCAGTTGGAAAAAGGTTTAATGGTAAGGGGTTCAGTTGTAGAAGTTCAGTTGTAAGGGGTTTAGTTGTGAAAGTGTTCAGTTATAAGGGATTTAGTTGTAAGGGTTTTAGTTGAAAGGGGTTCAGTTGTAGTGGTTCAGTTGTAAGGGGTTCAGTTGTCATGAAATTGTGGCATGGGGTTACACCCTTGGTACGGTAGAATGTTCATGGTATTAAGAAAGATGATTTGTGAATAAATGAACTTACACCACCCGCAGAATAAATAAAAATGGTTGAAGTGCTCGCCGGTTCCGGGTAGGTTAGTTCGGAAGCAAGTTCCATTCCAATGTTCATATAAGAAGTGAGGAAAATACTGGGGAGCGTATGAAGGTTTTATTGTAAATAATATATATGTGCCATATAACTTAAAGCTATAATCAATTTTACTACCAAAAGTAATCCATTAAAACTTTTGCTCTTTGTACAGTTACGTCTTGAATAATTTTACGAACATAACAAAAGACAAATCCTACCTGTAGAGGTTAATATATGTGGACATGTAATACACAGTATTCATAAGGGTGGTCAAAATCATAGTTGTAAATGCATCAGAATCCATTTAGCTAAATCACAAAACACATTACGGTCAAAGTCACTTACTCGAACACAAAATCTATTTCTCCAGATGTAATATCTGTTTGATCACGCAAAACTTTAAAGAGTGACTTACCCGCATAAAATGCAAGTCACCCAAAGCGGCCACTCAGCTAAGCTGTGTAATGCCAAAGTGTACAGCGAAAGAGAAACCACACTCGCACCGAAAACGAATTTGGAGGTGCCCCTGTTCAAATCGAACTTTATACAGAGATTGTGGACTGATGTACTAAACGTGGAGGCATGCAACTTACAGGAATGTTTTTGTCTTATCCAGCCAAACCCCAAAAATGATACATCCGGATATACCGACGAAAACAGATATTCCTGCTATCTGTCCGGCTGTACGATTTGTCAACGTCTATAAAGTGGTGATGAAATATTTTCATAAAAATTTTCATTAAATGGGTGTTGAAAAAATGGCATATACACACATTCGTACCCATAACGACTGTTCCAGAGATTATATAAAACGGGAATTTTTTTATTTATACTTACACTACCGTCAATTTTTAAAATTTGTTTCGTCATCACAGTTTTCAGTGTAGAAAATGTAGCGTTGTTCATACCTAAACACAAAAGGCAATATAAAGTCATGTGTGGTACGTATACTAGATCTGTTAAAATATGAGGTGCAAAATTCTTTATATGATATAGGATACCAATTTTTACCAAAGTGATGGCAAAATACACGAAGGATGTCGGGCATTATATAACACGTACGTAGTGCCGTCACCAAGCTAATAATTTTATATATAAATCCAAGGAAACAATCAATCTTTATAACGCAGTTCTCTTATTGCAAAATGCTTTTGAATACATTGACTGGTTAATATTCGACTGACGACCCCAAAAAATCGAGAAAGTGAAACTTCTTCTTCTTTTTTTCTGTTCATTTGGTCCATTGGCAAATGCTTCGATAACCACATTGATCGACCCAATTAGAATTTAGAGAATTGCTTACAATCAAGAGTTTCAGAAAGTACAAGGTTACAAAAACTTTCTTAAACCACTATACTATTATTTACCTACCGAAAGTTAGAATAAATTTTCTAAAGTTTCCGTTTCGTAGAACCTCTTTTAAAGAGCCTGTGAAGGATTTTGCTTCGATGGCATCTGCCAGCGCTGCCGACGTACTTGGAGGCAAGAGAGGCTTGTCATCAAAAACTGGAAATATGACTGCGGTTGATTTTAATGCTTTAAAACCACATTCTGGGTGGTGGGCAACCTATCTATACTTAATACGGTCAACAATTATATAATTTTTGTTTTTAAACGAGTCGACAAAAAATAAAACAATTGTTTTATAAAAAAAACACACAATTAATATAGGGACATACTTACATAAAACAATTAAAACGAGCACGACTGCAGCAGAAGCTGCGATGAATCCAAAAACATAAAGCATTTGATTTCTGATCAAGTCAACTCCACTAATTGATATTGATGGTGATACTATGTATGGAGGCACCAACAGAGCAACGCTGCCACCAGCCTATAATGTACTCATTTTAAAGTTGCACAAGACGCAATTAAAGTTCCACAGAACGTAATGACATGTTACTTAACTTACTTGATAAGAAAATACGATAAGAGAAGTTGCAGTAGATATGTGTCTACTGTCAAACCATGTTCCTGCTAGTTTTGAAGGAAGGGAGAAGATAAAAATCTAAAATGTAACAATATTAAGGGAGGGAAATAAATGTAGCGCTTTCATGTCTAAACTACTTTTAAGAGGTAATACTACTGACCGAAAAGCGTGGTGGGTTAGTGCATTTTGCCTTTCTGTCCAACTGCCTGAACACAGTGAAATAATGGATACTACCAAACTGAAGAAATATTTGAATCATACACAACATACTGTAAAATCCCCATTAATCCGACGCTGGGCGCGATGTGACCGGTCGATTGCCCGTGTATAACCCTTCTTGCGTTTTCTCATCCACGTGGTTAAACTATAATACCTTATGCTATTTTATTGGACCTGTCGCATTTATCGTTATCTTTCCCGCCAAAAACCGATAGACTTTACCACCCATTTTATTTTATATGACCGTTGCATTATGTTTTAGTGTGTTTGTGATTTTATGCTGCTTACATCATTACAAGCATTTTATACATATCGTTGAGAGCTGCTGACTACGTGTAACATTTACACCATTAGGTAGGAAACCACTGTTAACAAGGTCATGAATATTCTTAGTGCACTATAATACTCCACCGCATCTTGTCGTAGAATTTAAATAATACATAAAGGGTGATAGTTTTGGTATATAGATAGATATCAAACGTCGCTCACTTCACCAATTCCGTTCAATATTTGAGCACATATGGCAATCGCAAAAAAATTTCGCTTGATACAAGCTAGCACAGCAACAAGACTCCCAATCAAAATCAAAGCTGTAAAGTATCCCGTGAGAAAAAAGTAAATCATAGTTAAAAAAGTGCAAATTATATTAAAACAATCTTTTAACAAAAATCAGCTGTCGTTGTACTGCGGGCAGTGACAACGCAGGATTAAAAAAAACTGGTTTAACGTTCGTTCTGTTTTCTAATACTCTTACTGCAAGTATCGATTCTCGACTACACAGGAACTATGTTTAACAACGTTGACATCCAAGACTGTATCTGTGATTTCAAACCTACCTGAACCCAAAATCATAGATTTCCGATTTCCAATTTTCATCATAACCCAAATGCAGAAAATACCACATAGTGTGAACGTAAAATAATATAAAGAAGTCAACATATCAAAAGCGCTCGTCGAGACCTGTAGATAGAAACGTTTTAATTTTGTTAAAAGCGTCATTAAATTAATTAAAGCTTAATAAATTGATAGAGGCCAATAAATTATAAAATGAAAACCAAGCAAATCCAAATCACAGACCAACGCAGTTAACTGGTAAATAGACCACTATACATTTTTTACAAATATTTAAACACCACTATATTAGCTTATAATTCAGACATGTTTTATAGGTTTGTAAATTTAGACAAATTATCTACGATACAAGAATTGCGTCAAATGTTAACTAATATATATGCAAGTGGCAAAATAGCACATAATACATTTTAAATAATCTTTTTGCAAAATCTAAAACGTCAGTGTGGGTGGGTATGTTTTGTTTCAGCCTGAGCTAAACATACTAGCTTTTAATTAATGCGTAATAAAAGTGGTTACATAATACCTCATAATAATGATGTGCACTCGAAGGTAAGCCAGCGTAGATCACATTCTGAATTCCGCTTACGAATGCGCAGACGCATGCAAGTAAAAGAATAACCCATCGTTTCGGGGTTACCTCTGTCTGGATTTGTTTTAAATGATCCGAGTCAATTGAGCTGAATGAATAAGACAAAGCCTTGTTATTTGATTTTAAGACAGCAAAGTGTCCGATAGCTGGACGGTTCCGCATTAGACAGTCGACGGGGGGTTGCCATGTGAAAACTACGCTTCAAAACTAGCTCTTATTTAACATCACGAGAAATTCAAAATACAGCGGGGAAATCGTTGTTTTAAACGCTATTCTATGATATCGTCAGCAAGAATTATTGCGTAAAAACACTAATTGCGTTCGTGTGGCTAAATAATAAACGCGACCGATATAAGTATTCTATACAAAAAATGACTTTTGTAATAAGTCCCTGATCGGGTATAAACCCAGACCGGTCGATGAAATTAAATGCAAATTTATTTTCCTTGAATCGGAAATTGTAGTCGGTCAACCCGACCCGGATTTAAACCCCAAATTGCAGTTTTAAACTGTACCTTATTCCAATTAACTGACATAACGCCATAATTATGCTAAAAAAGCTTTTAGTATTATGTTTAATCTAGTTTACAGAATGTGCTTTGTTAAAACAAAGCTTATAAACTGCGCCGTGAAAGTTGTTTTGTCCAAGCCAGAACATAACTAGAACCACAATAAATCGGAAAAACTCGAACCGAACATGAACTAGATATTTGAAACATAAGTAAACCCGAACTATATGTTTAATAACCGATTTGACTCCCAGTTCAAACAAATATTTATTAGCTTTCATAACATATTGTGCTTTATTATCCAAGTAAAAATACTAAATACCAATAGCGTATATCTTAGTAGTGACCACAGCTGTAGTAGTGACCGAAATGCAAAGAATTCGTAGACATGAGTCTTGTAATGGTTAGTTGCGGATAATCTTGTAAGTGAAAGCGTTCCTCACACGGAAAGCCATCCATGGAGAGGCGCAAACACTACCAGTGAAAATAAAACATGCTTTTACTTTACTAGCCGAAGTTTAAGGCCTGCACAATAGCTCTAAAACAGCTATAACAATATAACATACCAGACAACTATTCGGTAATATATCGCGATTACTGAATATCGCTTATAAAAGAATAGGTGGGGTTAGTTGAAGCGACCCGCTCTTTATTGTAAAAGTAACAGAAGAGTTAAGTCTAGTACCTCCAAATCAAAATATGTAACAATATATTAGTATGAAATAGTTTATCCCAGACCACCGTATAAACAGATATAATAACTCTGGAAAGAGCGATGCCATTTCCTGAAGTGTTTTACACGTCTGTGCCATATTGTACCTAAGTTTTTCTATTCAAAAACAAATTAACATGTTTATTTTGGGTCTTTTAAAAAATAACTATTTTCCATTAAGATTTACTCTGGCTTTAACATTCGGCTTAAGCTAATATAAACGTGTTCCCATTAAATTACAGTGCCGACCAAAAATAAAAACTTAATCATATTTCCTAAACCATTTAGAGAAAAATTATACTGCTTATATGTTTTTTGGTCGATTATCATATACTGCATGCATTATTTTTTGGAACTACATCTTGCTTTTTCGGTTCTAATGTCGTAAATAGGCAGAACAAATCACGAATATTATTCTTACGTTTCATTGAATTCCAAAAGAGGCGAATGCTCGTTCGTTGAGTTTTCTGATGAGCATGCTTCCGGTATATCTTCCTGACCCATTGGGAAGAAACCAAATTGATTGGGTGAGATTGAAATGAGGGATAGCCAATAATAAACAATCCTCGCTTAATTCAACACAGACACTTAAACAGACTCTTTACACCTGAAATAGAAACGCACTAAAAATGACTGGGCGGGTCGGCCGAAAAGGCCAACTTTGAAAAAGTGTTGCCGAAAAAACTTGTGAATATTAAAAAATGGATTTGGAGGGCTGTAACAAATTTGTGTTTCTGTCGTGAATTTTTATTTTGTATAAATTTTGTTTTTCACAATTTTGAGCGTCTTGTAAACAGGCCTTAGACAAAATTCTGACGAGCCATAATGCTTTCTGTCACGTGATATGAAATTATTTCATGACATTTAATTCCAAGTGTCTGAAGCTTGAGGTAATTTATGCAACTCCCCATAGAGAAAAATTCAATATTATGCCATTTTGACTTAAACACATTTTTTCTAATATACTATGCCCAAAATGTTTATTTCATTTATTGTCTTTATGGCAGTACAATCGGTTCCGCTTCTTGAGATGTCCCGTATGTTATCTTACCAGTTTATTTTAATTTTGGAAAGAGGTGGTTGGGTTCGCAATTTGTTCCAAAAACTTTAAGTGTTGTTTAGTTTCTAAGAAAATTAGTCAGAAAAGCCAATGTGAGCTTGATAAAAATCAAAGGTTCTTCTCTAAAATTTTTAAAAATAAAAAAAAAACTTTGGGAAGGGTGGACCTGTAACATGAAATTAGTGACGTAATATTATTTTGATGACATCATCAAACCAATATTTGTCTATAATTTAAGGAAATGTATTTCTTAGCAATAAGTATAGATCAGTTAGGCTGTATTATCAATAGATCAATGAATATAACAATGTATAAGACTAAATATGAAGTGGTCGCCCAGATAGTGAGGTCATCAAACAATTAAAATTTCAGAAATGTTGAGATTTTATTTGGAACAACTCTAGTGTTGAATATTTTGCCCTAACTATAACACGCGAGGCGATAGAGCACCCACAAAGCACATACGGTCGAAGCGCGCAATTTGCCCAAAAATATCGTTTCTAAAGGGTTGAAATCGCATAATTTTAAGTCAATTCTTTAAAAATCGCATAATATTAAAGTCAGCCATTTTAATGTTGAAAAAATTAAAGTCAGCCTTTTCAGTATAAAATGCAATAATGTAACAACCACCTGCCGCTTCACTTATTTGATTATCTTATAATATACCGCAACTATTTTAACACTGCTCAATAAAATGATACTGAAACCATGCATAAAAGTTGGCATGATATTGCTCACATATACGTACACTGAATATAAAACTAAACCAGTGCATGTACAAAAACATGCAGCAACAATGGGTTGTAACAACGAAATAGATATGTATACAGAAGTAGATTTATTCTTAGTGGCTTAGCTCGTTTAATACGTGAATTTGTTTCCTTTTTAGATCGGGTCTGCCAGTGTTTTACTATACGACGTTCATTTCCTGAAATTTTATAACCATATGCAATCATAACAACTACTGTACAACTGTACAGGCAAACTGATATAAGCAAAATAAACTTAATGGAAGACGCACACCGCATATAACCAGCTTGTTTATTTGGCTAAATATCTAGCAACGTTTTAGTGCATGAGAAATATTGAAGTTTAAAACAAAATACACACATTCGTTTACGAAAACGAACTGGATGTAACATTGAACTGGTGGACGCAGCCGTTGACACAAATGTTAACAACAGCAGAATGATTTTATCTTGACGTCATCACATCGGTTTGTAGTCGAACTTGGTCTCGAGTTTCTTGTTGTCGCTCACTTTGCGAACCGCTTTCATGAAATCCTCTTGAATCACATAATCTCGCTCAGCGCGTATAGCGAACAATCCTGTGTGCAAAAAATGTGTATTGCGTTACAAGTGTGTTGCATTGTGTTTTTGACAAGTTAAAACTATTGATTTTGATGAAGGTAATACGAGGATATCTCGACCCATTAATGTTTTATTGATGTCTATGGTAAATAATAAATAGCGTAACAACCAAATTACGTCAAAGTGGGTGTGTTTTTGTGTTACAATATCTATATCCGACCGCGTGTTAGAACATGCTTTCTTTTCGATTCAGTTAACGTACAGACTGCAGCTTAGCAGTTTTATCCGATACCGTATTTTTCCGTCCCGGTTCACAGTTTGGTAAGTGTAATGTTTACCATTTTATACGTATACCCGTCAATTACTGATTTTGGTCCCTTTATTTTTAATTATACAGAAAACCGTATTGTCCCTGCAACCTTCCGTTCCGTATCAACCCTGACCGCCAATTATAATTGGAGGACACAAACTGCCTGTTCATTTATCGATACTAGTTATTTACAAACCATAAAAACCCACGGAAGTAACAGTTATATTAAACGCAGCATACACAATATCGGCGTGGATTAAGCTAAGTATTATCATGTAACTGCGAAAATTTAATGTTTATTTATTTTTATTTGATTTCTATGTTAAAATGTGAAAATAAGCGTGTTCAAACTTCAAACGTGTTCGCAATATGGCATTGCAGTATATTGATAATCAGCATGAAGATTGTGTTGTCAAACCTGTCCATATAGGAAACGGTGCAAGTCACGAAATAAAGAATGATTATAACTTATTGCATTTTCCCGCTTTCCTGCATTTTGGCAGTTTGTGGCAGATATTCTTTGTTTTAATATCTTATAAGATATTTGAATTTATAAGATTTTAATTGAAATACCAAATGGGCATTCATAACCGATTTTTAATCGTTTTCCCAAAAATTCCCAGCATAAACTTAACAACACGCAAACATAAATTAAAACTTGCGACATAATTCTTTTTATACTATTTTATTTTGGGCTGGCCTTTACCACCTAAACAATGAAATAGCAAGTTGTTAAATCGCTTTAACTGTATAGAAACGCTTTGGCCGATTAATGGAATGAAACATCCCCGACGAACTTTGTACCCTAGGCTCTAATTAAACTAACTATTATAAAAATTTAAACTATTATAAACAAGGGATGTGCTGTATCTTGGTCGAAAGTGAGAAACGTCTAGTAGTTTTATTGCTACGAAGCAAGTTGCATAAAATTAATCAATTGGCAAAACCAATGGAACAAAATCAAAAAAACACCGTTCTAGCTCATGTGTATGCGAAGAATCGGATTGTACAAAACAAATGTGGTTACAACAAAGTGTACTAATGGCTATCTCTCACCCTTTCTAATCCGTATGTCCTCAAAGCTGATTCATGATTTCGAAGTGAAACACCTTTATTTTATTGCACAGTTTTTAGTACAGTGGAAGATGGGTACAATACATTGACCTAAACAACATATATAGTATATATAGCTAAGTTAGTATTCGGAAGAACATTCACTTGTGTCGTTGCTAGCATTGTACCTTTTCATATCTCCTTTAATAGTTACTGAAATGAGAAAAAACGTGCTTAGCACAACTTATACGATACCTTCTTTACTTTTATTGTTGGTATATATATTTACCCTCACTTACCCTTCATTTCTTTATTTACGAGCTATATTGTAGAAAACTTACGTGTTATAAGAAAAGCAACTGCAAGCACAAGAGTGAGAAATATATTTGACTCTAGCACGTATCCAGCACTCATTATAGCTTGAGTTGACGGTGTCAGGATAAGGGTAAATATCTAAAATATTTTAAAAAAAAATTTCCTTGTTACGCTAGAATGTCCGTGGTTTATTAAGACTTGTTAATAAATGGACTTACACCACCCGAAGAATAAATAAGACTTGTTGGAGTGCTCGCCGGTTCCGGGTAGGTTAGTTCGGAAGCAATCTCCATTCCAATGTTCATATAGGCAGTGAGAAAAATACTGGGGATCGTATGAAGGTTTTATTAAAAATTATGAATGTCATATACCTTAAATCCAGATTTAATCTTACCACAAAATAATTCATTGAGAATCGAACTGTACGCATATAGTTGCGCCTTGTAGATTTTTTTACAAACATAACAAAAGACAAATCCTAGCTGTGGAAGTTAATTTCTGGTCATGTTGATATACACTATAGGGGTGGTCAATGTCATAGTTGTTAATGCATCAGAATCCATTTAGCTAAATTACAAAACACATTTCGGTCATTGCTAGTTACTTGAACAGAAAATCTGCTTTCCCAGATGTAAAATCTCCAATCTGTTTGGTCACATATAACTTTGAAGAGTGACTTACCCGCATAAAATGCCAGTCACCCAAAGCGGCCACTCAGCTAAGCTGTGTAATGCCATTGTGTACAGCGAAAGAGAAACCACACAAGCACCAAAAACGAATTTAGAGGTGCCCCTGTTTAAATCAAACTTTATACAGAGATTGTTGACTGATATACTAAACGTGTAGGCATGCAACTTACAGGAATGTTTTTGTCTTATCCAGCCAAACTCCGAAGATGATACAACCAGATATACCGGCGAAAACAAAGGTTGCTGCTATCTGTCCCGCTGTACGATCTGTCAACGTCTACAAAAAATATTTGCATTAATATTCCAAGGCACAGAAACCAAAGTCGAAGGGTTACTGATCCGAAATTGGTCGATAGCTAGACGGACGTGCCTTTTGCCACAGAACTTAGTGGACATACGCTTGATTCCATTAGACAATCCTTATGTACTTAAATTTAAGCAAGTTTTATATATAAAAAACTGCAATAACCTCGAAAACCGACAGTGATATAAGAAAAACTGATACCTTCCCCTTACTCTGGGATAAACACTAACTTACTACGAGTGTTAGAAAAAACAAGTGCATATACACACATTCGTACTCATAACGACCATTCCAGAGATTATATAGTACGTGATAAAATATATTAAATTAGTATACTTACACTACCGTTAATTTTTAAAATTTGTCTCGTCATCACAGTTTCCAGTGTAGTAAATGTAGCGTTGTTAATACCTAAACATTCAAGAGAATTTAAAATCATGTGTATTACGAGTACAAGATCTGTTTAAATTCTGAGGTGTATAATTCTTTAGATGACTTAAGATACCAATTTTTTCCATAGTTATGGCAAAGTACAGGAGGTATGTCGGGCACTACTACTCGGGGTAAAAGGGGGAACTTGAGTCCATTTTTAGAATATCTTAATAAATGGAAAAAAATACGCTGATTTCAAAAATCAAATCAGTTTCTTCCAATATTGTTTTGTTAAAGAGTTATGAGCAAATATGCATTTCATTTTATGTTAGGGGATTTCCCGTATTACGTCACTGACGTTGTTGAGATTTGGTGCCTATATGCATTGTATACAATCATGTGCCGGTTTAGAGGTGAATTAGTAACATAAGCGCCTGCAGGAGCGTTGTATTTTCGTTTTTTATGGAGACTTAGCATAACACTTGTCATATAGCCTAACTGAAGCAATGTACATAGCATAACACTTGTCATATAGCCTAACTGAACCAATGTACATGGTGACAGCTTACCTTAAGCGCACTCATTCAGGCCTGCACGATCCTGGACCTAAGCTGAATGCTGAGGTATACAGGTCTCGTATTTAAATGACTTTATAATAATAAGTCTTAGCAATTTATATCATAAATCATAGAAGTAAAGATAGAACAAGAAAACTAGAACAGGAGGCAGTAAACTGTAACTGCCAGCAATTTATAGAAATAAACCAGCCATCAATCAAAGATCAGACTATGCGGTGGGAACAGCCTATTTCTTTCATGATTGTTGCTTTTCAATATATAGCCATAATCTGCAACTTAGACTAGCAATGTTATTATCAACTCCTAGGCTACTGAGAGTGTGAGAGATTTGGTATACATATGCATAGAAGTTTTAACAAATTTCTTTTGTTTTCTTCATTTCTAGAGTAAATTTAAGTTAATGTTGTAAAACTAAAATGGATGACAGTTTTCAGCATTCTGGCATGGATGAAAGAAGTTTTATTGTACACAATAAAACAACACAAATTTAGTCATGTGCATTTGAACCAAGGAAAACGTCTGAGAGTATCTTTGAAGATGCAAGCCCCATAGAAGAAAATGTTTATTTAAAAACATTACTTATTGACATGACCTTGGTGCCGTTGCAAAAACTGTATTCTTATGGACACACCGCAAGAATGTTTATGCTGCATGAATGTACATGCATTTGTGCACAAAATAACGCCAGACTGGACTTGCATTACTAAAAGCCCTTATTTTTCAATTATCTGCTTGGATAAAGAAGTTCTTGAAGTTGCACTTGATGTACTGGGTTGATCACTATGTTTAAAATCATAATCAGAAAAATTAAAAATTGTTGGAACTGTATTTTTCACCAAGTGGTTTGTTTTCATCATCTTGGCTACTCCATTGGAGTCAAATACAATTTTACTATGATAATCCTTGTCACAAATATGTACACTACACACTGCGGTTCTTTTTCCAGGTAGTTTAGAACGCTTGCATTGTTGTATCCATTGCTTTAACCGTTTTTTGTCGTTGTGAGGAAATCGATGGAAGAGCACAGGTGGATTGGAATTTCGTGTGCTGTAATAGGAATTTGTACATCCCGGAGCAAAACAGTATACTCCACTCACTCTTTCTTCCTTCTCAGTGGCTTAACTTTAGGCATTTTACAATATCTAATAAAAGGAACTAAATTAGAAAAGTGGTATATTCTTATTAACTTATTTGGGTAGTTAAGTAAAGATCTATTATATATATTCTTCACTTACGTATCTGAGTGCTTGCTGTGTACTTATTGTTAGACTACACATCAGCTACTCAACTGTGGATTAACTGGTTTTTGCAATAAGTGGTATTCTCAACCAGTAGGCTAATGCTCAGTTTCAATAACAGCAGATATTAAATGCACCACATACACAACAGCAAAACATTATACAAACAGCCAAGGTAAACCATGAAAGAAATAGGCTTTTCCCACCGCATAGTCTAGCCTTTGCCTAATGGCTGGTTTATTTCTATAAATTGCTGGCAGTTACAGTTTAATGCATTCTGTTATAGTGTTCTTGTTCTGTTTTCACTTCTATGATTTATGATATAAATTGCTAAGACTTATTATTCTAAAGTCATTTAAATACGAGACCTGTATACCTCAGCATTCAGCTTAGGTCCAGGACCGTGCAGGCCTTAATGACCGCGCTTAAAGTAAGCTGTCACCATGTACATTGGTTCAGTAAGGCTATATGACAAGTGTTATGCTAAGTCTCCATAATAAAAACGAAAATACAACGCTCCTGCAGGCGCTTCTGTTACTAATTCACCTCTAAACTGACACATGATTGTATACAATACATATAGGCACGAAATCTCAACAACGTCAGTGACGTAATACGGGAAATCCCCTCAACATAAAGATGAAATACATATTTGCTCATAACTCTTTAACCAAAAAATATTGGAAGAAAGTGATTTGATTTTTGAAATCAGCGTATTTTTTTCCATTTATTAAGATATTCTTAAAATCGACTTCAGTTCCCCTTTAAGATTACCATATGCCTTGTCGTGTTAACCAAACTTATTGCATTGTTATGTACTGTGCTATCACCAAACTTATAATATTATATAAATGTAAGAAATCAATACATCTTTATAAGCAGTTCAGTTATTGCAAAATGCTTTTAAATACATTGACTGGTTAATATTTGACCTACCGAAAGTTAGAAGAAATTTTCTAAAATTTCCGTTTAGTAGAACCTCTTTTATAGAGTCTCTAAAGGACTTTGCTTCGATGGCATCTGCCAGCGCCGCCGACGTACTTGGAGGCAAGGGAGGCTTGTCATCAAAAACTGGGAATATGGCTGCGGTTAATTTTAATGCTTTAAAAAACACATTCTGGGTAATAGAGAACCTATCTAAACTGAATACTGTCCACGATTGTGGAATTTTTTACTTACAGCGAGTCGACAACGAATAAAAGAAACAGTTTTATAAAAAAAAATAATATAAGGACATACTTACAAAGGACGATAAGAAAGAACACAACTGCAGCAGAAGCTGCGATGAATCCGAAAACATAAAGCATTTGATTTCTGATCAAGTCAACTCCACTAATTGATATTGATGGTGATACTATGTATGGTGGCACCAACAGAGCAACGCTGCTACCAGCCTAAAATGTGCTCATTTTAAAGTTGCACAAGACGCAGTTAAAGTTCCACAAGATGTAAAGACAAATTACTTAACTTACTTGATAAGAAAATACGATAAGAGAAGTTGCAGTAGATATATGTCTACTGTCAAACCATGTTCCTGCTAGTTTTGGTGGAAGTGAGAAGATAAAAATCTAAAAACATTGAAACATAGAGCATTACAATAATAAGGAAGGAAAATAAATGTAGCGCTTTTATCTCTTAACTACTTTTAAGAGGTAATACTAGTTTCATTTTGCCTTTTTGTCAAATTGCGTGAACCCAGTGAAATAATGGGTTATACCAAATTAAGAAAATGTCTGAATCATATATAACATACTCCAATAGCCCCGTTCATCCGCCGCTGGGCGCAAAGTGATCTGCCGATTACCCATGAATAACGCTTCTTGCGTTTTCCTATCTCCGTAGATAAACACGAATACCTTTAAAGCCAGCACAAAAAAGTACCAGATTTTTTTACACCATTAGGTAGGAAACCACCGTTAACAAGGCCATGAATATTCTTAGTGCACTATAATACTCCACCGCATCTTGTAAGACGTGCCGTAAATTTTAAATAATACATGAAGGGTAATAGTTTTAGTCTAGATAGATATCAAACGTCGCTCACTTCACCAATTCCGTTCAATATTTGAGCACATATGGCAATCGCAAAAAAATTTCGCTTGATACAAGCTAGCACAGCAACAAGACTTCCAATCAAAATCAAAGCTGTAATGTATTTCGTAAGAAGTAAGCAAATTATAGTTTAAAAGTGCAAATTATTATAAAACAGTCTTATTATTTTATTATATTAAACAGTCTTATTATATTATTATATTTTGTTTTATTATAACAAGAAAGAGCTGTCATTTTGATCGGGGCAGTGACAACGCAGGTTATTTAAAGACTGGTTTGGCGTTCGTTTTGCTTTGTAATGCTGTCACTCAAGCATCGAATCTCGACTACACAGCAGTAACTCTGAGGATTACGTTTTCATACAAGTCTGTGTATATGATTCCCAACCTACCTGAACTTAAAATCATAGATTTCCGATTTCCAATTTTCATCATAACCCAAATGCAGAAAATCCCACACAGTGTGAACATGAAATAGTATAAGGAAGTCAACATATTAAAGGAGCTCGTCGATACCTGCAGATACAAAACGTTTTAAAACGCGTCATTTAATTATAAAGCTTAATAAATTGGTAAAGGGCCATAATTGTAAAATTAAAATCAGTTCCAATCACAACTTGACTGTAACAAGGACCGACGTAGTTAACTAGTAAATACACCAATATACTGTTTTTACCGAAATTAAGTTTTAAAACCACAATGGGCTCGTAATTCAGTCATGTTTTATGGGTTTGTAAATTCAGACACTATATGTATGATACAAAAATGGCGCATAACACATGTCAAATAATCGAGCTTTACTTTAATTTGTAATAGTGGGGTTTGTGTTTTAGGTTTGCTATTTCGGCTTGGTATATTTGTTCATTTTCTAATGGGTTTTAAGAAATTGTTATATGGAAGTGGCACCAAAATCTACATTGTGAGGTGAAAAAGCTCACATAATAGCATGTAATTTAACATTCAATTTTCATTTAACCAAAATAATAAGCGTTTGGGGAAATTTATTTCCATTTTTTTGCAAAATCCGAAACGCGAGTGTGTGTGTATGTTTGGTTTAAGGCTGAGGTAACTTAAAAATATTATAAAACCTGCATATGGAATATAGGCTTTAAAGTGAATTTGGCAGGTTATGGTAAAAATCTTTTAACAAGCTAACTTTTAATTATTATGTCATAAGTTTGGTTACATATTACCTTATAATAATGATGTGCACTCGAAGGTAAGCCAGCGTAGATCACATTCTGACTTCCGCTTACGAATGCGCAGACGCAAGCTAGTAAAAGAATAACCCATCGTTTCGGGGTTACCTCTGTCTGGATTTGTTTTAAGTGATCCGAGTCAGTTGAGCTGCAATAATAAGTAAAGGCATTATTGTTTGGTTTTTAAGATAGCAAAGTTTCCGATAACTGGTCGGTTCGAACAGTAAACCGGGGGTTGCAATATTGAAACTACGCTTACTAGCTCATCACGAAGAATTTTCTTCATAACTAGCTTATCACATCACGAGAAATTTCAAAGTACAGCGGGTGAAATCGCTATCGCATGATATCGTTAGCGCTCTTAAGAATTATTGCGTAAAATGCATTTATTAGGTTCATGTGGCCAAAAGATTACCGCGACCGATTTAAGTATTTTATGAAAAAAAGGTCTTTGTAATAAGCCCATGATCCGTTCTAAACCTATAGATGGCGTATAACCAATTAAGACCTCTATGAACGGCAGGATGTGACGAGTGGTACCCTCCATGAGTCAGTGTTTTAACGAGTGTTTTGCTGAGTAACAATGGTGGTGATTCCCCAATGTTTGTTTGGTTGAAAGCAGCATGTGCTAGGCTGCGCGCCGGTGTGCTTGTTTGGCTGTAAAGTTTTGTAATCGTGGAGCAGTGCTTTGTGAAATAAAGGTCTTGATTTTGCATCTGCTAGCTGTTTTGTTGGGGAAAAGTTGCCGATGTACGAAGGGGTATGCGCTTAAAATTTTTAAACAAAATGTTGTGGGGTTTTGAGTTTAGGGGTCAGATCCAAGCTTTAGTTTTAAATTGTGAAAAAAATCTAAGACTTTCTATGTCTGGATTTTGAGTGACAGCCGTTTTTTGTGAGGTCAGTTTGCATTGGAGAGATAGGGAGAATAATTAGTTGAACGCCTCCTATACAAGTGAATAAAATTATATGCGCAATTATTTATGCCACAAATATGACCCCAGTCACAACTGCACACATAATGTAATGTGTTTTTTATCCAAGTAAAAATACTGAATCCAATAGCGTATGTGACCGAAAAGCTGTAGTAGTGACCGGAATGTAAAAAAATCGCAGACGTGTGTCTTGTAATGAATAGTAGGGGGTGGTCTTGTGAGTGAAATCGTTCGTAAAACGCATGGAAAACCATGTATGTAGGGGCTCAAAATATTACCAGCGGAAAAGAACATGGTTTTATTTAAATACCCGAAGTTTAAGGCGTACACAATAGCTCCAAAACAGCAACAATATAACATACCAGACAGCTCATCTGTAATATATCGACAATCATTTAGTATCCTTATTGATAACTATTATAAGTAAAATCAACAGAATGGAGAACAAGAAAAATACATTGAAATAACTGCGTTGGTTGTTTACAATTAGGAAGTAATAAATTTTAAATCTCCTTGTCATAATGGTATCCGTGTTGCCGCGAGTTGCGCAGTTTCTGTCTGGTGTAAGATTACTTTTTTAAAGTTACTTGTGAGGTTTCCAATTAATTTGACGTGTGCTATATGTGTTAATGTTTTTAATCTTTATAGAATTAAAGTATACGAATTAAAGTAGCATGCAAGAGATAAAATGTTTTAAAACGCAAATTTTGGGCAATATCTTAACGTTGCAGTTATGTACAAGTTTAAGTTGGAAGAGCGTTTTTGTACTGCCGAATTTCCGCATCCTACGAAAAGAATTTGCGATACGTTCAGCCTGGTTGATTCAACTGATTTTACTCTAGAGATAATAGACTCTAGTGGCTCCCCCAAGATATATAACAATGTAACAATAACATAGCTTATCCTGGACCACCGTATAAACAGATATGACAATTCCGGAAAGAGCGATGCCATTTCCTGAATATTTTTTTGTTACACGTCTGTGCCATATTGTACCTATACGTATTTCTATTCAAAAACAAATTAACATGTTTTTTTCGGTCTTTTGAAAAACAACCCTTTCCCATTAAGATTTCCTCTGCCTTCAACACTTAACCATCTTTCCAAAACAATTTAGAGAACAGTTATACTGCTTTTATATTTTTTGCACGATTATTATAAACTCCGTGCATTATTTTCGGACTGTATCTTGCTTTTTGGTTCTATTGTCGTAAAAATGGCAGAACAAATCACGAATACCATTCTTACGTTCCATCTAATTTCAAAAGAGGCGAATGCTCGTTCGTTGAGTTTTCTGATGAGCATGCTTCCGGTATGTCTTCCTGACCCATTGGGAAGAAAGCAAAATTATTGGGTGAGATTGAAATGAGGAAAAGCCAATAATAAACTATCCTCGCTTAATTCAACACAGACTATTGACGGACTTAAAACCTGAAATGCAATAATAGAAAAACCACCTGCCGCTTTACTTATTTGATTATCCTATAATACCGTAACTGTTTTTAACACTGCTCGATATCATGCGGATACTGACACCATGCATGAAAGTTGGCACGTGCAAAACATCAACACAGGGCTATAACTACGCAAAGTATATACAGAAGTAGATTAATCGACACAGTATATCCGATTAGTCGACACATTAGCCAGAATAAGTCGTTTCAGAATTCCCCTAAATAATGCAATGCTTTAATTATAGTTTACTATATTTGTAATAAAATATCGACAAGTCCAATTTTTGCTTGCATCATTCTTTAACCGAAAGTTAGCCTAAGCAGACTAAATTGAAACTTTAAATTCAGAAGTCAATCAATATTAAATCCAAAAGTCAATTACCAAGAAACAGTTTCGAATATACACTGCTTGGCAACATCTGAACGTCAATTTAGATCCGTTGGTATATTGCTTAGTAGTAGAAAATAACCTTTCCTTCTTTATAACCTTTCTAACGTGGTTTATAGATGCCAATAGATGTTAACACTACTGGAGCAGTGGTTTACAATTCCTTTAAATTTAAATTAAGTACAGGGCCAACACTTTGTTGTCTATACTGCATGCTCTTCTTATTGGCTTAACTCGTTTAATACCTGAATTTATTTTCCTTTTAGCTCGGGTCTGCCAGTATTTTACTATACGACGTTCATTTCCTGTGCGTTTATATCCATATGCAATCATGACAACTACTGTAAGAACAATACAGGTAGAGCGATATAAGCAAAATAATCTTCATGGAAGACGCACACCGCATATAACCAGCTTGTTTATTGGGATAAACATCTAGAAACGTTTCAGCGCATGAGAAATGTTAGGCTTTAAACAAAATACACATTTTCGTTTACGAAAACGCGCTGGATGTAAAATTAAACTGGTGGACGCAGCCTGTGACACAAATATTAACAACAGCAGAATGATTTTATCTTGACGTCATCACATCGGTTTGTAGTCAAACTTGGTCTCGAGTTTCTTGTTGTCGCTCACTTTGCGAACCGCTTTCATGAAATCCTCTTGAATCACATACTCTCGCTCGGCGCGTATAGCAAATAATCCTGTGTGCGAATAAGTGTGTATTACGTTATAATTGTATCTTGCACTGTGTTTTTCTGAACAGGTAAAAATATAGCTGTTGGTGGAGGTAATACAACGTTATAAGAAATTTACGCAATATCGACGTGGATAAAGCGAAGTATTATCAGCATGAATATTGTGTAGTCGAACCCGTCGACTTAGGAAACGGGGAAAATCACGAAATACAGAATGATTGTATCTTGCATTTATCTTGAGTTGAACGAAATTTCGAAAACTGCATTTCACGACCACACTGTTTCAAAACGCTCGCATATAGCTAAAGAGACAATGACAGGTAAAAATAATAATTGCTTAAAATAGCAATAAACCAAGTAACTTTCTGACGCAATTTTTTGCACCAATCGTTGTAAATCTAATCGGCCGGGGACTAAGATGTAAGAAAACAGTTTGCGCGGTGCGGACGCCAATTCGTGGAAATTGCAAGGAAATGTCAATAAAACTGTATAAGAAGTCTTAAACGACTCAATCGTATAGGATTGACACGAATAAAATCCACAAAAAAAACGAGTTTTTAACTCTTGAAACAATGTCAGGTACCAGTCAAACGTTTATTCTTTTTACACCTGCTGTTTCTCAGCTTACTTTTGTTTCGATAAAAGCCTGTATGCTTTCCAATTTAATATTGAAACTGCATGTTAATTGAAGGACTTTTTAAGCAATAGGAGACACATACTTGTAAAAAAGTTCATTTAAAACCATTTATTCTTAAAGTGGATTTGAACCGACGGTACAAGCTATACAAGGTCGAAGGAGCATTTATCATTATAAGGGACTTAAAAATGTCATTTAAGATCGTTAAAGATACAAACCTTGTAATGCATGTACTTTCACATAAGTATCATGTCGTATTTTAAAACAAAACTGACATAACACTATGATCCTCGTTCAAAGTGTTATTGAAAAAATTTCTCAAAAAAAATGAACTGCTTACCAGCTTCAGTACAAACGTTACGCAGATCAGCTCCGTTGAATCCATCTGATAGTTTAACAACTGCCTCATAGTCGATATCCCCGTGTTTCGTGATCGGGGAAGCGTGGATTTTCAGGATGTCCATTCTGCCCTGATTAAAGTATGGGAAACCAGCTTATTAAAACGTAATGTTTGATATAAAAACTCCAGAAACACATTTTTAATTGCTTCAGAGTACCATTGAAGAACCTTAAAATAGCATATTTTTAGGTAAAAACTTATTTATAGCATACTTTTTGGAAAAAGGGAATTTCTTTCAGTTGGTCAACACTTAACTAAAGCTAATGTATTTGTATTAATCGACAAAAGAAAAAGCTAACATTCCTAAAAATTTCAACTTTAAAACTGTTTTACTCTGTCAGCAGGAATAAAGGTTGCAGATTTGAAACTGGTCCCTAGCTAGTCAGTTGTGTCCTTGGGCAAGGCACTTAATAGACATTGCCTGTACCCAGCGGATTAGTGGGTTCTACCAAATTAAAGGAACTTGTCTATCATTCGCAACACACTGCAATAGCTCCGGTAATCCGACGGTGGGCGCGAGGTGATCTGACAATTGCTGGTTTGTTAGCCCCTTTTGGTTTTTATATTCACTTGGATAAAAATAAAAATCCTACCCTATCCTATTGCAAAAATAAAACAGCTTTTGTTATAATAGTCTTCGCAAAAGAGTAATATTTTTTATCTTAGAGTAATTGGCATTTTTTGATAAGACTGTCTTGACTACCTTGCAACTCCATGCAACATGAAGCTGCTTTTGTCCTTATGACTGTATTATTATACAACACACTATTATTTATATACGTATGTTAATCCCACTGTGTGTATGGAACGGTCGATGATATCTTTTTTCATCTAATCAGATACAGTATTAGGTATGTTGTTTTGATACACATTGTAGCTCATAATCAGAAAACAAAGCAGTACCTGCTCATTTGGAAGGTCAATTCGAATTTTTCTATCCAATCGTCCTGGTCTCAATAGAGCTGGATCTAAGGTGTCTGGGCGGTTGGTTGCCATTATCATTTTAACCTGTACAGGATAGAATATTTATTGTTATGAAATGAAAAATGCCAAGAAGCGTAAACACTTGGGCAATCGTTCGATTATCTCGCACCTATCAATGGGTTACTGGAGCTATTACAGTGTGTTATTAAGGATTCAGCATTCTTCAATTTGCTAGAACCCACCATTCCGCTGGGTTAGGCAAATGTTTGGCAAGTGCATTTCCCAAGGACACCACCAACTAGCTAGTGTGCAGTTTTAAACATGCAACGCTTCGGCTAAATGGTGATGCACTTACCTAACAAGCTAATCAGTTTAAACCCTATTTTCCTTCCAATTAGAAAAAATACATACAGAAAAAAAGAATGTTTGTCTTCTTATGCGGTAATGACAAAACGATTACTACCATAAGTAATACCATATTTCCCATAAATTAAAAAAAAATCCACTGTTTACCGACCACTAAAAAATTATTAGAAAATTGGCGAGCATACATTACCTTGCCAAGAGTATCAAACCCATCCATCTGGTTTAGGAGCTCCATTAAAGTCCGTTGTATCTCGCGATCGGCGCTGGTGCCCTCTGAGAAACGCCGACCACCAATAGCGTCGATCTCGTCCATGAAAATGATGCATGGCTGATGGTCACGGGCATAGTTGAACATCTCGCGGATCAATCGTGCCGACTCTCCGATGTACTTATCAACAATCGACGAAGAAACCACCTTGAAATTCATAATGTTTGCAAAATGTGGGTTGTATATAAACATAGGACGGCAGTGTAAAAATAAGCCGGATTTTTAAATTCCCAAAAACCAAAATTTTAAAGATAAACAGTAGGAATTATACTTAAAAGTATATATCAAGTTTATTGTTTAATTTATTACAGTACCAGTACCTGAAAAGACACTTGTTTTACTAATTTTAGAATAAACAAAAGGAGAATGTAGCTGAAAGTAAACGGGACAGAACTGAGAAATATTTACCAAATAGAAGAAAAATTGTAGGCAAGATTGAGTGCAATTTCACATTTAACTATATTAAGTTGCGTGTTACATTTAATTCATAGAAAGTCTCCACACAAAATATTTAATTTACAGAATGTTACCTTTAAGAAGTTGGCGTCAAGTTGGCTTGATACGGCACGCGCCAGAAGAGTCTTGCCAGTACCAGGTGGTCCATACAAAAGACAACCTTTCGGAGGTGTGATTCCCACACGAAGGAAAAGCTCCGGGTTCATGAGGGGAAGTTCTATCACCTTCATGATGATACAAAGTTTAGAAGAAAATTTTTAAGTTACAAAAGATGGGGACATTAACTTGAGGAATAAAGCAGGATAATGTACTGACAAGAAAGCTCGATCACAGGCATCATTTAGGAAGGTTGTTGGGGGTGGACAATATAGGACAATTAGGTATTCTAGAACATTATAGAATTTAAGAGTTTTATCATACTGTAAATCCTCTATTTAAACTGCCTGGGTAGCATTCTATAAGAGGTGGTGTTCAATTATAGGCTGGTGCTCTATTTTTCAACTATCGTGTTTTGAATTTTAGGAACATAAAATATACTCTTTAGTCTCGACACTCTTTAGGTTCTACCTCTCTAAGTTCCCTGATCTGCTCAGAAAGTCCACCGATGCTTGAATACTTCACGTCGCCTGGATCCTCATGGGACATATTGTACACCAGTGGGTCGACTTCTCGTGGTAAATACCTTGGGACAAACATACACATGGTAATATAGTCTGAGAGTGTAAAGAGTACTGCTGCTGTTTGAGTTTACATGAATTTATTTCGATCAGTAAAACTATCTAAATTTAAAAAATATCAATTTATATTTAACTGTTTCCATACTAAAAAAATGTTATTAAGCTTTATATGTTTCTCATTTCGCATATAAGCTTCAGTGTTACTTTTGACATGAAAGGGTTAGAACCAGCATTTTTGGCAAAGAGCAGTCTAAGGCCAGGCACTATTTATCAACAAATTATTTTAGTTTCAATTCCATTTTATGGAGAATTTGCATGCTTTATGAATTAAGCTACAACAATACTGATGTTTCTATAAGCTACAACAATACTGATGTAAGCGTAAAGTAGCTGTTCATTTGGAAGGTCAATTCGAATTTAAAATAACATCTTAAGCGTAAGATAACATATTTAGCTACAACTATATTGACACTATATAGGTATACCTCATAATGGTAAGAGTAGTCATATCCAAAGCCACTCTAGTTCCAGGTTTAAGTTTTGCCTTATCCACCTGTCTTCTACAGCCAACAACATAGCGAGGCCCATTTGTAGCTTTAACAATGACTGTAATGTAAACCTCAACTGTTAGTATGTTAAGGGGCATTTATTTTGTTGGCACAGCTAATGCTCTGTATGCAGTAAACGACTAGGAAAAGGACAAGTTATTTGTATTACAGTGTTGAAGGGTATAACTACAATGAAAAACTTTTAGGCCAGAAATCTTTAGCCTTGATAAACATGCAAGTTTACTGTTATTAAATGTAATGTTGGTGTTGTTTGTTGCATGAAATGTCAAGAGGATGGTGGGTCTTCTGTACAGTCAGAAAAATCATAATACCAGTCCTACTGCTATTAAATGGAAACTAGTTTTTAAAATGTACCGGTAGCATGATACAATTATGGTAATGTTTTAGTTACAAATTTATGAAAGTTTTTAGTGTATAGTTTCAAATATATATTACATTTTTCTTCAGTGAGTTGCTTGAGAATTTCGCCAACAATTTGACCGACACTTTGAAGGGCTTTTAAATCATTTTCTGATTTATCATAGTCCTTTGTTTTCTTCTTTAAATCTTCTCTTACTGAAATCACACAAATAAAAAAAAAACATTTTAATGGGATTCCAGCACTGTGAGAATTCCCCCAAAAGGTAGGTCATACCCTAAAGCCATTTACTTACGTCCTTTTAATCGACCATCTATCTCTTTATGTTCAAGCAATTTCTTGCGGTAATCAGTCAAGGCCTTCTCTCGTGCGTCCATAATCCTTGTTTAAGCTAAATAAATAAGACTATCCTTTGACTGAATTGCAAAACTGCTTAGATTAATAACTCAGTTAGACACAAGCCAACACTGTAATTATTCTAATTCAGAATATACCCGTAAATTTCACATCGTACCAAAGAATATTTTTAAATGTTGAGCTATTAATATAAAGTAAAAAGATCTAGTATCTTTTTCTGATATATAAACGCGATTGACCTGTTGTTACATTACCTTTCTAACCCATTGGCACAGTGTTGAGCACATAGCTTCTACCGTGTTTTATGTAATACAATTAGCAACCTAGCAAGCTTAGCAATGAAAATCTCGTAATCATACTGAAGGGGGTTATCGCTCATTAACAAAGTAGTTGACAGTCTTGACACATAATAATTAAAAAGTAAGTTGAGTCTATTTTGTACGGTCGTGTGGCCAAATGGTTAACGCGACCGATACATATACCGACTTTTATACAAAAAAAACGGTCCTAGTGAGGAGCCCATCATGGGTTTGAAACTTGGCTCGGTAAAAAAAAAAAAAAAAAAAAAAAAAAAAAAAAGTTGAGTCTATTTTTTTCCTTTTTTCTTTACAGTAATAAAAAATAGCAAGGTTCTAAAAATTAAGTAGAAAAAAAAGAATCGACAGTAGTTAAAAAACTTCTGTTGTATATACATGACATGACCAAAGAAAAAACAACCAGACGTGGCCGTGAAAGCTGGCAGTAAAAAAATACAGTTTGATAATTATTTAATTTAATGATTCAAGAATTAAAATTTAAAAACTACGAACCAGTACTGGAAAAAAGCCCTCAAATTATTCAATTTTCAATTTAAGTACGAGATATCATACGATAAATAGACTTAAATGTGAATTTCCCCGCTGCCCCCCATACAAATGGCAATTCCATCAATCCAATACCGGCGATAAAATAAAAAGATTTCAGCCAAATAAAGGTTGCGAATGGTTAAATAGCAAACTTACCACAAACCTTGTTTATGCGACAACGGTTGTCGATGTCCATATACATATTAAGCATATTTTATTTCGTATTTGTCAAACCACGAAAAAGACCTTAATTCTTGAATCATTAAATTAAATAATTATCAAACTGTATATTTTTACTGCCAGCTTTCACGGCCACGCCTGGTTGTTTTTACTACTGTCGATTCTTTTTTTTTCTACTTATTTTTTAGACCCTTGCTATTTTTATTACTGTAAAGAAAAAAGGAAAAAATAGACTCAACTTACTTTTTAATTATTACGTGTCAAGACTGTCAACTACTTTGTTAATGAGCGATAACCCCCTTCAGTATGATTACGAGATTTTCATTGCTACTTGTCTTCAGGGTTGCCATTTGGCCTTTTTCACGGCCAAATTTCAGAAATTTGGCCGTACCAAAATCGCCCCAGACGCGAAAAAAATAGTTTGGCCGTGCGGAAAAATCTGGCCGAATTTGGCCGTATAAGCATATTGTCAAATTTTTAGCCAAAACGTCATATTATTTTTACGCTACAGTAGAAATAAAGGGAAAAATTTATATGTAAATGAATTAATAATATCAATTGTCTCATTTTCCAAATCACAAAGCTGATTATGACGTTTTGAAATAAAATAATAACGGTAAGGCTTTCATGTATAGTAGTTGAATGGGTTCGACAAATCTGGAGGGAATTAAAATATACAATTTTTGAACAAATAATGAGATAAATAGCCCAATTGGCTAAATTAAATAGTTTATTTTGTACTTGATACAAATTGGCCGAATTTTGGCCGTAAAGCAAACACAGTTTGGCCGTAAGGCAGATTTTCCGTCTGGCAACCCTGCTTGTCTTACATAAAACACGGTAGAAGCTATGTGCTCAACGCTGTGCCAATAGGTTAGAAAGGTTACTTATTTGTTGGGCGGTGGGTTGAAAGTTTTAGGGTTAATTTTCTTTACACTTGGGTGTTTTATTGCGCAGGTAGTGGCATTATCAGAGCCACTTGCGATAAAACCCTTTATTGTGCAGAACTGCTGATTTTGTTTGCGACTACCAAATAACGGCTAGTCTGGTGGTTTAGTGCGACGCCTTTTAACCGAAAGGTTGTAGGTTCGAAACTATTCGCTAACTAGTCGGTTGGGTCCTTGGGCAAGGAACTTACCGGACATTGCATGAACCCAGGGGATTATAGTGGGTTCTACCAAATTGAAGAAACATGTCTATTATACGCAACACACTGCAATAGCTCCGTTAACCCGACGGTGGGCGCGAGTTGATCTGACGATTGCCCGTGTGTTAATTCACGGGATAAACATAAATAACCTATCCTATCCCATCCATAGCAAGTGATGGTAAATATGTGAAATAATTTATGTTTGGGATAATTTGGTTTCTACTGTATATGTTTTTAATCAGACTAACTTTCGAACCAACCATGGGTTTGACAATACAACCCTTTTTACCGAATTTAGTACATACCACCGGTCGCGTTACCCATTCAGTCACACATTCGGCGCCGCAGTATAGCAATCTATCGAGAATTAAGCCGGTTATAGATAACTTGCAACTTGCAACATGTTGTATTGTTAAAATCACTAACTTTCAGACCATTACATACATGACAAACCAAATTTCAAGTTTTTTTTTATTGTTTATCACAAACATGATTTGCAGCTTGTGTTCTGAATTGAATCTAAAAACAAAAAAAATTAACATGAAGTAGTAATAACACAAGGAGAAAAATTTGATAAAATTTCCTTACCGCGAAGACTTTTATTGTTGTCTTTCAACTGTATAAATAACATTGTTAAATTATGTTGTTAGTTTCGTTACTTAGCTATTACTGGGTAAACGATAACAAAATCAGCATCCATTCATGATAATTTAGTCAAATAACTCGAGCCCACAGTAAGGTTGGTGACATCATAACATTGTATCTATTGTTATTATTTTTGTAATTTTAAGCAGCTGTGGACTTGTCACCAGGCTGTAACAGCAAGACAACTTTCGATGTTTTGCGTTCATAGTTTTAAATACAATATACTTTTAGTGACATTTTTCGATTATAAAGATTAGTTTTAATCCTATTTATATACAATTTTTGTGAATTAGGAACACTCGACACAGGATGAACCAAGAATCAAATCCACTAACCAAGAATTCACACATCAAGGTTTTCTTGTTTCGTATTCGAATTTATTTAGTTTTATTTTGGAAAACGGCCATTTCTCTCTTTATTTAAGGCCGACGCGTATTGTAATTATATTTGGATTGCTTTGATATATTTATTAGCGTAATAATAAATTTTAACAGCAACATTCCTGCTTATGTAACTTGCGTGTTATTTTAAAAGTAAAATTGCCCTTGTTTATCTTCTTTCTTACATTTCATTTTAAGTATTTACTTCGGTAGATACACTTTTGTACATTAACTTTGGTTTACGATTTTTTAAAGTGTCCTGCCCTTTTTTCCACGTGACCGTCGAATGTAATTAGAACTATTCGTCGAGAGCCACTGAAAATATCATCTGTGACGAAACAAATTGTTTATCACGTGACTCGGTACGGGACACCAACCACATTCTCTATCCGTTATCCACAATCGTGATTGGTTGAGACGAAACTTGTTGCTCCGCCCATTTTAGTCTTAATGGAAAGTGATTGTCACGTACGTGCCGACGTCTCTGGGATAGACACCACGTACATCGAATCAATTTCTTTTAAATCAATCCAGGAAATATTGTTTCCTTTGTCCCGCGAGATGAAGGCTTTGCTTTATGTTTTCTATCATTCATTTCTTGTTCGGTACCGTTTTTGTTGCTGCCTCACAAGAAAAATAAACTATAGATCGCCAGCCTTGTGTCAACATATTTGTAAAACCGAATTAGATTGTACGTTTTATGTTGCTGCAAGTGTCACAGGAGTGTATATTGGTTCTTCAGGACGCTACATTTGCGGCCCACCGTTGGATCAATTACCCGAGCTTGTTGCGTTTTTTAAATATACAGTAACTACAACCAATAAAATAATAAATAAATACAGGTATTCATAAATTAACCTTTAACCAATCTATATTTGCTAGTACAATGGATGCAGTGACATTTGTCATTGTTTACATGTACGAAACCTTTACGACAAGCGGTTAAGAATGGTACAACACCATTTATTCTTACACAAACTAACTTATTTGATGGGCGGTGAGTCAAAAGTGTTTGGGTTATTTGTTTACACATTGGTGATTTATTGATTGGTGGTAGGTACCATTAGAGCCCCTGCGATAAAACGCTTTATTGTGTAGGACTGCTGATTTTGTTTGCAGCCTCTTTCAGGGCAAGTGATGGTAAGTTGGGAAATCATGTGTGTTTATGTTTATTTGGTTAAGATCAGAACTTCGTAAACTTTTTAAGTCGAGGCACAATAAAAACGTATTAAATTT
Source organism: Ciona savignyi (assembly GCA_000149265.1). NCBI lineage: Eukaryota > Metazoa > Chordata > Ascidiacea > Phlebobranchia > Cionidae > Ciona > Ciona savignyi. The sequence goes on along the minus strand of CH003412.1, from coordinate 2,197,217 downwards.
GACGGCATATTGCAGTCAAAATTGTACCATGTAAGGTCTTCTGATCGCTATATACATTAAAACAGGTATAGACGTTAAAATCACTAACTTTTAGACAGTAACATACATGACTAACAAAAAGTTTTTTAAATGTTTATAACAAACACCATTTGCAGCCTGTGTTCTCAATTGAACCTAAAAAAACAAATAAATAGACATATAGTTGGAACACCGGAGATAAATTTAATGAGAAGAACTAATCGTGGATAGCCAATGAAAATATCATCTGTGACGAAACAAATTGTTTATCACGTGACTCGGTACAGGGCACCAATCACATTCTTTATCCGTCATTCACAATCGTAATTGGTTGAGACGAAACTTGTTGCTCCGCCCATTTTATTCAAAAAGGAAAGTAATTGTCACGTATACATGCAGACGTCTCTAGGATAGACACCGCGTACATCGAATCAATTTCTTTTAAATCTATCCAGGAAACATTGTTTCCTTTGTCCCGCGAGATGAAGGCTTTGCTTTATGTTTTCTATTATTTATTTCTTGTTCGGTACCGTTTTTGATTGTACGTTTGGCTTACGAGCATTTAAATTGATATCTATGCGCGGTCGGATCTGACGTGTGGTAACCGTTTAGTCATGGTGTTTAAGTAATTTTTTTGCAACAATGGGGGGGGATTTCGTAAAGTTTGTTTGGAAGTAGCATGTACTAAATTAAGGGAATGTGTGAATCATACATAACACACTACAATAGCTCCGGTAACCCGACGGTGTGCGCGAGGTGATCTGACGATTGCCCGTGTGTTAACCCCCTTGGTTTTCCCATTCCCGGGGATAAACATGAATAATATCCTACCCTATCCTATCAAAATCAGAGAAGGTGTTTATTTATGTGGTCAAATTCTGAATAACTGTTTATTTAAGTAGTTATATTTTTATTAAAGCAAAATTTGACAAGTCCTAGTAATTGGTCTAATGGTAGGCCGCTGATGTAGTGTATTGAATAACCGTTATACACTTATGTTACAAAAACATCAAACACACAATAAAAAACGAAAAGAAACATAAAACGTACAATCAAAAACGGTACCGAACAAGAAATGAATGATAGAAAACATAAAGCAAAGCCTTCATCTCGCGGGACAAAGGAAACAATGTTTCCTGGATTGATTTAAAAGAAATTGATTCGATGTACGTGGTGTCTATCCCAGAGACGTCCGCACATACGTGACAATTACTTTCCTTTATGACTAAAATGGGCGGAGCAACAAGTTTTGTCTCAACCAACCATGATTGTGGATAACGGATAAAGAATGTGATTGGTGCCCTGTACCGAGTCACGTGATAAACAATTTGTTTCGTCACAGACGATATTTTCATTGGCTCTCCACGAATAGTTCTTCTCATCACATTTATCCGGTGTTCCAACTATATGTTTATTTATTTGTTTTTTTTAGGTTCAATTGAGAACACAAGCTGCAAATGGTGTTTGTTACAAACATTTAAAAAACTTTTTGTTAGTCATGTATGTTACTGTCTAAAAGTTAGTGATTTTAACGTCTATACCTGTTTTAATCTATATAGCGATCAGAAGACCTTACATGGTACAATTTTGACTGCAATATGCCGTCAAATTTAATAGGTTTATATTGTGCCTCGGCTTAAAAAGTTTACGAAGTTCTGATCTTAACCAAATAAACATAAACACACATGATTTCCCAACTTACCATCACTTGTCATGGAAGAGGCTGCAAACAAAATCAGCAGTCCTACACAATAAAGCGTTTTATCGCAAGGCCTTTAATGATCCCCTATACCGCCAATTAATAAATCACCAATGTGTAAAAAATAACCAACACTTTCGCCTCACCGCCCATCAAATAAGTAAGTTTATGTCAGAATAATGGTGTTGTGCCATTCTTAACCGTTTGTGGTGAAGGTTTCGTTACATGTAAACAATGATAAATGCCACTGCCTCTATTGTACTAGCAAATATAGATTGGTAAAAAAGATCAATTTATGAATACCTGTATTTTTATTTATTTTTTTAGTGACTGTCGTTATATTTCAGAAAAACGCAACAAGCCCGAGTAATTGATCTAACAGTGAGCCGCAAATGTAGCTTCCTGAAGAACCAATATACACTCCTATAACACTTGCAGAAACATAAAATGTATAATCAAATTGGATTTTACAAATATGTTGACACAAGGCTGGCGATCTATAGTTTATTTTTCTTGTGAGGCAGCAACAAAAACGGTTCCGAACAAGAAATGAATGATAGAAAACATAAAGCAATGCCTTCATCTCGCGAGACAAAGGAAACAATATTTCCTGGATTGATTTAAAAGAAATTGATTCGATGTACGTGGTGTCTATCCCAGAGACGTCGGCACGTACGTGACAATTACTTTCTATTAAGACTAAAATGGGCGGAGCAATAAGTTTCATCTTAACCAATCACAATTATGGATGACGGATAGAGAATGTGGTTGGTGTCCTGTACCGAGTCACGTGATAAACAATGTGTTTCGTCACAGATGATATTTTCAGTGGCTCTCGACGAATAGTTCCACTTACATTCGACGGTCGCATGGTTAAAACACGAAAAAGGGCAAGACACTTTAAAAAATCGTAAACCAAAGTTAATGTACAAAAGTGTATCTACTAAAGTAAAAACATAAAATGAAATGTAAGAAAGAAGATAAACAAGGGCAATTTTACTTTTAAAATAACACGCAAGTTACATAAGCGGGAATGGTGCTGTTAAAATTTATTATTACGCTAATAAAATATATCTAGGCATTCCAAATATAGTTACAATACGCGTCGGCAATGGCCGTTTTCTAAGATAAATTCGAATACGAAACAAGAAAACCTTGATGTGTGAATTCTTGGTTAGTGGATTTGATTCTTGGTTCATCCTGTGTTCAGTGTTCCTAATTCACAAAAATTGTATATAAATAGGATTAAAACTAATCTTTATAATCGAAAAATGTCACTAAAAGTATATAGTATTTAAAACTATGAACGCAAAATCTCCTAAATAAATTTAAAATACAAATCGGAGAACAATGCGAAAGACCTGGTGTTGTTGTTTTGTGAGATTTAGACGAGCCGCCATTGCTCCATATTTCCTGGTTCCGTTTCCAGGCCTTCGTGGCACGTCTCGACATCCGCTATTCAAGCTCAGCAAAACGTATAAAACCAAGAAGACTAATCAACTTTTCATTTGAATTATCTTCAAGGCAACATGGACACAAAGCTCGTTCTACTTCTTCTCGTTCTCCTACAGTTCGCTACAATTGCGATTGATGCGGTCGATCCTGGTGTTTGGCAAGCAGGACGCCGAAGGACCACGAGTCGACGAAGATGGAATCAAAATAAGCTATCGTGAGTTAAAATAATTTAAATACTATCTGTAAAAAACTTTCTACCCTTGATGTTATTTATAATTTTCTCATTCACCGTCGGAGTTCCGGTATTGCACTGGGTTAATCAATATATGGTATTCTTTCAATTTAAGCACACTTTTTTCACAAGGTTCAGACAAGATTGGTTAATTGCCTTGCCCAAGAACAAAACCGTTAAGCCAGCGACCAATTTTAAATCACAATCCTGTGGCTGACAGGAGCAAAACTTACCTGACAAAACAATTGTAATTCCGTGTACAATAATACAAATCTTTTATTGCAGTGAATTTGACCTAATGAAGGACGGTAAGAAAAAGCTCTTGTTACAAATTAAAATTGTTTCATAATTATTTGGTTTCCCTTAACATCGAAAGTTGTCTTGCTGTTACAGCCTGGTGACAAGTCCACAGCTGCTTAAAATTACAAAAATAATAACAATAGATACAATGTTATGATGTCACCAACCTTACTGTGGGCTCGAGTTATTTGACTAAATTATCATGAATGGATGCTGATTTTTTAACAATGTTATTTATACAGTTGAAAGACAACAATAAAAGTCTTCGCGGTAAGGAAATTTTATCAAATTTTTCTCCTTGTGTTATTACTACTTCATGTTAATTTTTTTTGTTTTTAGATTCAATTCAGAACACAAGCTGCAAATCATGTTTGTGATAAACAATAAAAAAAAACTTGAAATTTGGTTTGTCATGTATGTAATGGTCTGAAAGTTAGTGATTTTAACAATACAACATGTTGCAAGTTGCAAGTTATCTATAACCGGCTTAATTCTCGATAGATTGCTATACTGCGGCGCCGAATGTGTGACTGAATGGGTAACGCGACCGGTGGTATGTACTAAATTCGGTAAAAAGGGTTGTATTGTCAAACCCATGGTTGGTTCGAAAGTTAGTCTGATTAAAAACATATACAGTAGAAACCAAATTATCCCAAACATAAATTATTTCACATATTTACCATCACTTGCTATGGATGGGATAGGATAGGTTATTTATGTTTATCCCGTGAATTAACACACGGGCAATCGTCAGATCAACTCGCGCCCACCGTCGGGTTAACGGAGCTATTGCAGTGTGTTGCGTATAATAGACATGTTTCTTCAATTTGGTAGAACCCACTATAATCCCCTGGGTTCATGCAATGTCCGGTAAGTTCCTTGCCCAAGGACCCAACCGACTAGTTAGCGAATAGTTTCGAACCTACAACCTTTCGGTTAAAAGGCGTCGCACTAAACCACCAGACTAGCCGTTATTTGGTAGTCGCAAACAAAATCAGCAGTTCTGCACAATAAAGGGTTTTATCGCAAGTGGCTCTGATAATGCCACTACCTGCGCAATAAAACACCCAAGTGTAAAGAAAATTAACCCTAAAACTTTCAACCCACCGCCCAACAAATAAGTAAATTTAAGTGAGAGTATGGCTGTTGTACCATTCTTATCCGCTTGTCGTGAAGGTTTCGTACATGTAAACAATGATAAATGTCACTGCATCTATTGTACTAGCAATAATAGATTGGTAGAAAGGTCAATTTATGAATACCTGTATTTATTTATTATTTTATTGGTTGTAGTTATATTTAAAAAAACGCAACTGGCCCGAGTAATTGATCCAACGGTGGGCCGCAAATGTAGCGTACTGAAAAAATAATATACACTCATGTGACACTTGCAAAAACATAAATGGTACAATCTTATTGGGTTTTACAAATATGTTGACACAAGGCTGGCGATCTATAGTTTATTTTATTTCTTTCGCAAAAATACTCTTGTAAGGCAGCAACAAAAAACGGTGCCGAACAAGAAATGAATGATAGAAAACATAAAGCAACGTCTTCAGCTCGCGAGACAAAGGAAACAATATTTCCTGGATTGATTTAAAAGAAATTGATTCGATGTACGTGGTGTCTATCCCAGAGACGTCGGCACGTACGTGACAATTACTTTCCTTTTTGACTAAAATGGGCGGAGCAGCAAGTTTCGTCTCAACCAATCACGATTGTGGGTAACGGATAGAGAATGTGATTGGTGCCCTGTACCGAGTCACGTGATAAACAATTTGTTTCGTCACAGATAATATTTTCAGTGGCTCTCGACGAATAGTTCTAATTACATTCGACGGTCGCGTGGTTAAAACACGAAAAAGGGTAAGACACTTTAAAAAATCGTAAACCAAAGTTAATGTACAAAAGTGCATCTACTGAAGTAAATATATAAAAGTAAATATAAGAAAGAACAAAAACAAGGGCAATTTTACTTTTAAAATAACACACACGTTACATAATCAGACATGGTGCTGTTAAAACTTATTGTTCTATGTGGTATAATAAACTGCGAATAAAATATACCAAAGCAATCCAAATACAGTTACAATACGTTTCGGCCTTAAATATAGTGAGAGATGACCGTTTTCTAAAATAAAACTAAATAAATTCGAATACGAAACAAGAAAACCTTAATGTATGAATTCTTGGGTTAGTGGATTTGATTCTTGGTTCATCATGTGTCTAGTGTTCCTAATTCTCAAGAATTGTAATCGATAAATGTCACTAAAAGAGTATATGAAACCATGAACGCAAAATCTCTTAAAAATATAAAATACAAACCAGAGAACAATGCGAAAGACCTGGTGTTGTTGTTTTGTGAGATTTAGACGAGCCGCCCACGGCTACATATTTACTGGTTCCATTGGCAGGTCTTCGTGGTACGCCCTCCGTTTCTCAAAATCCGCTATACATGCGCAGCAAAACGTATAAAACCAAGAGTACCAATCAACTTTTCATTTGAATTATCTTCAAGGCAACATGGACAGAAAACTCATTCTACTTCTTCTCGTTCTCATGCAGTTCGCTACAATTGCGATTGGTCAACTCGACCTTGGCTTTTGGAAATTAGGGCGCCGAAGAACCAGCACGGATGAAAGACGACGAAGCTGGAATCAAAATAAAGCGTAAGAAAATTTAAAAAAAACTATCTGTAATTAAGTTTCTCTACTTAATGTTACTTAATATATCCAGACAAACCCCTTAGTTAGACCAATGGTTTATGTAACCCATCCACAAAGCTCACATTTTAAACATAGATATAGTATGATGGGATAGAACGGGATTTTTAGGTTTTATTCTTGTTCATAAAACACAGGTGGCGTAATCGTATGTTAGATTACTCCATAATTACGTGGAGGGGCGTTTTACACAGCTACCGTCAAGTTATTTTGCTCTTAGCGTCGAATTGCCCCTACTGCAGTGGGTTGTATAAAAATGAGGCATTCTTTCAATATAAACACAATATTTCACTAGGTTCATACGAAGTCGATTAATTGCCTAGTCCTAGAAAACAACCAATTATCTAGCGACCAGTTTCGAAAGCGCAAAACTTTGACTGATAGACGACGAAATTGCCTGCTAAAACACTTGTAATTCCGTGTACAATAATTTTTTTTTTCATTGCAGTATACTGGAACAAAATGAGGACGGTAAATAAAAATGTTTTGTTAAAATTGTCTTTTAATTATTTAATTTCATTTAACATTGAAAGCTATCTTGTTATTTAAGCCCACACAATGTAATAGTTTTACCAACTTGACCTCGCGCACGAGTTATTTGACTTTATTATCATAAATATAGACCCTTAAATTTATATCGTTTACCTAGCAATTACTACAAAACTAACCATTTATTGTCCCATTGTTTTTACAGATGAAAGACTACAATAAAAGTCTTCGCGGTAAGGGAATCTCGGCATAATACTCCTCGTATTATTATGCATGTTATTTATTTTTTTAGGTTCAATTGAGAACACAAGCTGCAAATCATGTTTGTGATAAACAATAAAAAAACTTGAAAATTTGTTCGTGGTAAATGTTACTGCCTAAAAGTATACTGAAGTATACCAAGTGTAAAGAAAATTAACCCTAAAACTTTCAACCCAACGCCCAACAAATAAGTAAGTTTAAGTGAGAATATGGCTGTTGTACTATTCTTAACCGCTTGTCGTGAAGGTTTCGTACATGTAAACAATGATAAATGTCACTGCATCTATTGTACTAGCAATAATAGATTGGTAGAAAGGTCAATTTATGAATACCTTTATTTATTTATTATTTTATTGGTTGTAGTTATATTAAAAAAACGCAACAAGCCCGAGTAATTGATCCAACGGTGGGCCGCAAATGTAGCGTCCTGAAAAAATAATATACACTCCTGTGACACTTGCAGAAACATAAAACGTACAATCAAATTGGGTTTTACCAATATATTTACACAAGGCTGGCGATCTATATTTTATTTTATTTCTTACGCAACAAATACTCTTGTGAGGCAACAACAAAAACGGTACAGAACAAGAAATGAATGATAAAAAACATAAAGCAATGCCTTCATCTCGCGAGACAAAGGAAACAATAATGTTTCCTGGATAGATTTAAAAGAAATTCGATGTATGTGGTGTCTATCCCAGAGACGTCCGCACATACGTGACAATTACTTCCCTTTAAGGCAGTGCTTCTCAAATGGTGCGCCACAGGGTTTAACTAGGTGCGCCACACTTGCATTTCGCAAATTTACGACAGAGTGTGCATAGATCATAATCTACCAAATGGTTAGTGTCTAGTAGTTCGTTCTTTTCCATTGTAACTTTAGTTCTACATTAACTTCGGAGAAGCAAGCGCGCTCAAGAATGTTGATAAATTGCTGATAAAATTATTTAAATTGAACTTTTAATTTTTCATATTATTCCTAAATTGTGTGAGTATTTAGCATATTGTTTTGACTCTCCGTGCAAAGTGCGCCCGTTCGTTTCTTTATTGGTCTTGGGTGCGCCACGAGGTCAAAATTATCAAGAGCCACTGCTTTAAGGCGTAAATGGGCGGAGCAACAAGTTTCGTCTCAACCAATCACGATTGTGGTTGACGGATAGAGAATGTGATTGGTGCCCTGTACCGAGTTTGTTTCGTCACAGATGATATTTTCGGTGGCTCTCGACGAATAGTTCTTCTCATCACATTTATCTCCGGTGGTACTGCTACATGTTTATTTTTTTTAAGGTTCAATTTAAAACACAAGCTGCAAATTATGTTCGATATAAACAATAAAAAAAAAACTTAAAAAATTTGTTTTTCATGTTTGTTACTGTCTAAAAGTTAGTGATTTTAACATATATAACTGTTTTATTGTATATAGCCATCAGAAGACCTTACATTGTACAATTTTGACAGCAATATGCAGTTAAATTTAGTACGTTTTTATTGTGCTTCGACCTAAAAAGGTTACGAAGCTCTGATTTAAACCAAATAAACATAAACACACATGATTTCGCACCCTACCATCACTTGCCCTGGAAGAGGCTGCAAACAAAATCAGCAGTCCTACACAATAAAGCATTTTATCGCAAGGGCTCTTATGATACCTACCGCCAAGCAATAAATCGCCAATGTGTAAAAAAATAACCCAAACACTTTTGGCTCAAGTACTCAACGTCCTAAAAGAAAGTAAGTTTATGTAAGAGTATGGCTGTTGTACCATTCTTCACCGCTTGTCGTGAAGGTTTCGTACATGTAAACAATGATAAATGTCACTGCATCTATTATACTAGCAAATATAGATTGGTAAAAAGGTCAATTTATGAATAACTGTATTTATTTGTTTTTTTATTGGTTGTAGTTATATTTCAGAAAAACGAAACAAGCCCGAGTAATTGATCTAACAGTGAGCCGCAAATAGCGTCTTAAAAAATTAATATACACTCCTGTGACACTTGCAGAAACACAAAACGTACAATCAAATTGGGTTTTACCAATATGTTGACACAAGGCTGGCGATCTATAGTTCATTTTTCTTGTGAGGCAGCAACAAAAACGGTACCGAACAAGAAATGAATGATGGAAAACATAGACAACGCGAGACAACGGAAACAATGTTTCCTGGATGGATTTTTCGTGGTACGCCCTCCGTTTCTCGTCATCCGTTATACAAGCGCAGCGAAACTTATAAAACCAAGAGTACCAATCAACTTTTCATTTGAATTATCTTCAAGGCAACATGGACACAAAGCTCATTCTACTTCTTCTCGTTCTCATGCAGTTCGCTACAATTGCGATTGGTCAAGTCGAATCAGGGCGTCGAAGAACCAACACGATTGAAAGACGACGAACCTGGAATCAAAAGAAAGCGTGAGAAAATTTTAAAAACTATCTGTAATTAACTTTCTCCACTTAATGTTACTTATTATATCCAGACAAACCCCTTAGTTAGACCAATGGTTTATGTAACCCATCTACCAAGCTCACATTTAAAGAATAGATGTAGTATAATGGGATAGAACGGGATTTTTAGGTTTTATTCTTGTTCATAAAACACAGGTGGCGTAATCGTACGTTATATTACTCCATAATTACGTGAAGGGGCGTTTTACACAGCTACCGTCAAGTTATTTCGCTCTTAGCGTCGAATTGCCCCTACTGCAGTTGGTTGTATAAAAATGAGGTATTCTTTCAATATAAGCACAATATTTCACTAGGTTCATACGAAGTCGATTAATTGCCTAGTCCTAGAAAACAACCAATTATCTAGCAATCAGTTTCGAAAACTTTGACTGATAGACGACGAAATTGCCTACTAAAACACTTGTAATTTCGTGTACAATAATTTTTTTCATTACAGTATACTGGAACAAATGGAGGACGGTAAATAAAAATGTTTTGTTAAAATTGTTTTTTAATTATTTAATTTCATGTAACATTAAAAGTTATCTTGCTATTTGAGCCCACACAATGGGGTCAAAATTTTACCAACTTGACCTCGGGCACGGGTTATTTGACTATATTATCATAAATAGACCCTTAAATTTATATCGTTCACCTGGCAATTACTTCGAAACTAACCATTTATTGTCCAAAGGTTTTTTTACTGCTGAAAGACTACAATAAAAGTCTTCGCGGTAAGGGAATCTTGTTATATTTATCTCCTCGTTTTATTATTACATTTTATTTATTTGTTTTTAGGTTCAATTGAGAACACAAGCTGCAAATCATGTTTGTGATAAACAATAAAAAATAATTGAAAATTTGTTCGTCGTTAATGTTACTGCTTAAAAGTATACTGATTTTATCAATACAGCATGCTACATGTTGCGAATTATCTATAACCGGCGTAATTCTTGATAGATTGTCTATACAGCAGCGCCGAAATGTGATGAATCGGTAACGCGACGGGTCGTATATACTAAAATCCCAAGTTAGTCTGATTAAAAAATATACAGTAGAAACCAACTTAACCTAAACATAAATTATTTCGTATCTTTACCATCACTTGCTTAGGCATTCGCTGCGACCAAAATCAGCAGTTCTACACAATAAACATCTTATCTCAAGTGGCTCTTATAATGTCCACCACCTGAGCAATAAAAAATAAAAGTGTAAAAAAATTACCTCCAAAACTTTTAACCCACGGCCAAAAATTGGCAAGTTTATGTGTAACTTCCCTACTAGGTGCGGGATCCTAGCGCCTTTTATTCAGAATTTAAAAAAAACGCGTATTTGTTCAAAACTTAATAAATTTATTTGAAAATGGCACGGAAATCATGGCGGTACCGAAAAGTCTTGTAAATGACGGTTTTCTAAGGAAAAATATATGTACAATTAAATAAGAAATATACCAAATTTAAGAAATAAAAACAATATTTACCAAATTGTAATCGAACAGGAGCCAAATGCGTCATATATGCGACCCAACAATCACCAATTATTCCCAAACTTACTAACTAAACTATCAACGGACCGATCATCTCAACTAAAATAAGCAGGCGGTAAAAACGAGCGATTTATGCCCAGGTGAAATGGTAGGAAAAATGAAATACAAGCGATATTATTCCCTCGTGACATCGATATAAATATAAACAATAATGACGACGATAAATCTCGTGACGCAGTATATGGCTGTTGCAGCATGTTTAACCTATGGCCGTGAAGGTTTCGTACATAAAAAACAATGATAAATATTACTATTTCCATTGCCCTAGCAAATATAGAATGGAAAAAATATATATTTTATATATAGAATGGCAAAAAAAACACAAACAGTTTAATGTTGAACTATTGACGTCACTGCACCGTGTCTACTATACAACGAGAATATGCGACTGTTATCGTGGTGCAGAAACTTTTAACCTCAACTGATAAAGGCGTATGGTGTTTAGTGCTATACCGGCCTGTGTGCAACAAAGACTGCACATTGTTCCAGTATGGATCGATGACTGTAGTAGAAACACTGAGGAACCACATACCCTTCATCTGTGGTGACTGTGTATCTTTGTTTTAATGTGAAAAAACGTTCACCCAATCACAAATGATATATTCTTAATCGTATCTTATAAACTAATTCAGTAAAACACATACAGTTCAACTGGTTGCCTGGACATGCTCGGAGACGCGCCCCAGCAGGCAATTTATTTTGTTCCTTGCAAAGACTTAGGATAGGATAGGATAGGATATTCATATTTATCCTCGTGAATGGGAAAACCAAGGGGGTTAACACACGGGCAATCGTCAGATCACCTTGCGCCCGTCGTCGGGTTACCGGAGCTATTGCAGTGTGTTGTATATGATAGACACGTTCCTTCAATTTGTAGAACCCATTAATCCGCTGGGTTCAGGCAATGTCCGTAAAGTGCCTTGCCCAAGGACACAACCGACTAGCTAGCGACCAGTTTCGTACCCGCACCTTTCGAAAGTGCGTGTGAAGGATTATAAAGAAGGCGTTGGGGATAATAGCCGGTTTACAGGAAAATGATTGACATGAGGAACAGCCGTGCGCGCATTAAACGCCCACTTTTACAATTTTAACATAATATAATAAGTAAAAAATATTACAAAAGCCGCAAAAGGCACTACATACATTAGCTAACATTTTATGGGGCGCCGTTTGTAAAAATTCAACTTTTCTGCCGATTTAGCTAAATAGTCAACTTTTCTGCTGATTTAGCTAAATCGGCACCTTTTTGACGATTTAGCTCAATCGTCAACCTTTCTGCCGATTTAACTAAATCTTTAACTTTTCTGTCGATTTAGCTAAATCGACACCTTTTCTACCGATTTACCTAAATCGTTAACTTTTCTGCCGCCATTTATAAAAATTCAATTTCTCAATTTCTTAAAAGTTGAGAAGACACCGATAAAACCCAATACGGTAATAATAATAATAATATTCGGCACAAATCAACTTTTAAGTTATTATTCTTATATTATGCTTTCTACTATTTTTGTGTCAAAATATTGTGTAGACCTATTTGTATATCGGTAACTTAAAAGTTGAAATTGAAAAATTGAATTTTTACAAACGGCGGCAGAAAAGTTGACGATTTAGCTAAATCGGCAGAGAAAGGTGACGATTTAGCTAAATCGCTCATTAAATTGATTATTTTCGAACGGCGCCCCATAACATTTCCCCGTAAACGCGGTTAAAGACCATGCATTTCCCCCCGGAGAATGTCCGTTAATAATTGCATGTCTGTCATAATCATCATTCAGGGACACAATTTTTAGCCTAATTTAAGAGTGACTTCCTTAAATTATTTTTTAATTTAATGGTTGCATAACTCCTAACAAAATAGCCTTCTTTTATTGTGTAGTTTGGTGTGGATTCAATCGAAATGTAAAAATCCTGGGTACATAAAACAGATAATTAATAATTTAATAACTTAATTTTTTGTTATTTGTCATAACTAATTATTACAAATCGTAAAGAACGGTTTTGCTTTATTTCAAGCCCTGCGATATACGTTTGCCGCACGACTTTACCGCAGCCGTAGTGTAGTGTGACGTTATTAATTCTATTATGTTGCCACAATGTAATCAGTCTTTACTTCCATACTTTTTAACTTTAAAGTTGTTTTTAGCCTATTCAGCGATATTTCCATTTTTATTACCTATTGCTGCGTTAACTAATAGGGTACATGGTTATTTGATTTCAGATATTACCACGTGAAAATATAGAAATTACCGTTTATGACCAAATTATAGATATCCTTTGGTGTGTAAAATGTCGGATAGTCATCAAAGTTTAACAGACTCTGAGGAAGAGCAAGATTTTCTTGCCGAAAAACTTGATAACCCCAGTATTAAAGGTGTGTTAAGTAAATGGACTAACTATATTCATGGATGGCAAGACCGTTTTGTGTGCTGTCAAGAAGGTACACTTTCTTATTACAGAGCACAAGATGAAACTGAGTTTGGCTGCAGAGGATCTATAAGTCTCACAAAAGCATCCACGGTTTGCCATGAATTTGACCCCTGTAGGTTCGACATTGCAATAAATGACAATGTTTGGTTTTTCCGTGCTGCAACCCAATCTGAAAGACAGGAATGGATTGATGTAATAGAAGCTAACAAAACTGAAGCTGATAATGTGAGTCTTAGAAGACATGGTTCTCTGATGTCCCTGGGAAGTGCTCCATCCATCACTTCAAGCTCTTCCTTCAGAAAAGGCAGAGGCTTAAAGGAAAAGCTTGCAGAACTTGAAACTTTTAGAGATATTTTAGACCGACAGGTCGACACTTTACAAGAGTATTTCGATGTATGTGCCAAGCAGAATCCAGGGGGAAGAAATAAATCACGATCATAGCGATGGGGATTATGATATCGCGTCCAACTTACACAACCATTTATCGATGAAGAATAACATGGCAAGAGGAATTGACTTTAAGGGAGAGGCAATCACGTTCAAGGCTACCACCAACGGGATTTTAAACACCTTAGCTCACTGCGTGGATATGATTAACAAGCGTGAGGAAGTATGGCAGAGAAGGTTGGATAAAGAAAGGGAGAGACGCAAGAAAACAGAAGACCAGTATAGCTCATCATTGGCTGCCATGAAAAAGAGTGCATTCGTAGGAAGTCCAGATTATGTGGAAGGACCACAAAGTGGACTTACAGAAGAAGAGTTCTTTGATGCTGTGGAGGCAGAGTTAGACAAACAAGAACGATTTACTCAGGACATTGAACATTCCAGGTCAATGATCCGGGAAGCAGAGAATCAGCCGAAACGTCGTCACAAACACTCAGATGAGCTCGAACGACGAATCAAGAATCATCTGACAGATTCGATGAAACCACCGGGAGCAGATGGAGATGTTTGGGAGCTGTTTGCTGAGGAAGGAGAAATGAAGATTTACAGGAAGGAGCTTGTTGAGGACGGACTGATTTGTGACCCGTTAAAAGCAGTTCATCGCATTGAAAGGGTCACTGCAAGGGAGATGTGTCATTACTTCTGGGACACTGATGTAAGAATGGAGTGGGAGGGGACTATCGAGAGTTTTCGTGTGATTGAAGTACCTGATGAATTTACAACAGTTATCTATCAGACCCACAGAAGAGTTTGGCCTTCAGCGCAGCGTGATTGCCTGTACCTATCATCCATGGTGAAAGTAGACAGCCCACCAAGTGTGGGAGATAAAATTCCTCATGACACATGGATCGTTTGTAATTTCTCCGTCGAACATCCGGAAGCAAATCCTGTCTCAGGTTGTGTAAGAGCACTTATTGAGATAGCATTGATCTGTCAAACGTTCATAACCCCTCCAAAAGATGGTGTCCAATTACCAGAGATTGTCTGCAGTGTGATATCGTTTATGTTGCGACCGTAAATCCAGGTGGTTGGGCACCTGCCTCTGTGCTTAGGTCCATATACAAACGAGAATATCCTAAATTCTTGCGCAGGTTTACTGCTTATGTGCAAGACAAAACAAGAAAGTTAGATATCTTGTTTTAAACCCTAAATTTGATAACTTTTCTCAACCAGCTTGTAGTGTCGAATTACCGTACTTGTATTGTAAAGTAACTTACCTGACAATAGGAATTATCGTACCGCATTGTTTCTTTTCCAATGCTGTTTAATGAAGGTTAAGTGAAAAATATGGTGTATGTGATAGCATAGTTTTATCTATGCATAAAACCCTAAGTTATTATACTATATAGTAGCTTTCAATTGGTCTAATAAATAGTTTGTTGACATGTATTGGTTTAAATTTTATCAATTTTTATGGGCAATCCAGCCAAACACCTGAGTCATTGTGTTCCTGAACCCAATCACCATTTCCCTGGATGCTTATTCAACAAAACTAGCTTAAATTGAGTTATATTCACAATGTGTATTGAAATACGCTAATTACTGGTACCAAAGAATTATTTCTACAATTAAGCTAAAAAACTGTGATTTAATCAAGTTTAATTCCCCAAGCAGTTAAACAGCGGGTTAAAAATACTTATGTTCAATAGTAAATTTTAGTTTTTGTTATAGAAAAAGAGTTCATGATATTGCCTGTTTAAAAATATGTATTGTTGTAATATACCTTTTTCTATACCACTAATGTTTTAAACTCTATCACATCGTATTAGATTCAATATAACCTGTAGCTTGTATTTCACAAATTGCGAAGGTGGGTATCACATTA
Organism: Ciona savignyi; assembly: GCA_000149265.1. Lineage (NCBI taxonomy): Eukaryota > Metazoa > Chordata > Ascidiacea > Phlebobranchia > Cionidae > Ciona > Ciona savignyi. The sequence goes on along the minus strand of CH003412.1, from coordinate 2,181,350 downwards.
GTAATCATTCTAAATAACCCACAAAGATGTTTAATGCAAGCTAAGTAAATAGATAACCTATTGTCTTCACGTGCAACCAACATATTTAGCCTTTTCTTTTTCCCCGATGTACATATTTTGTTTCTCTTTAACAATTCAATGCAATGAGCGTTATGATGTGTCTGAACAAGAGTTTTCAACACATATTCCTATTTACCATTGTGCTCTTACAGGTACTTGAGGGCCCATACTACAGAATAATTGTTTTTATAACAAATATACCTACTAATGTAATACCAACCTTGTTTTCTCTTGCCAAAGCTGGCAGTAGGTATGTTGGTAAGAGTGGCTATTGTTTGCTAGAGTGTGTGTGTTTAGAAGTTTCACTATCAAAACACTGCACTGCAGTAACAGACCAATAATTGGAACTGGTACCGGTACTTATTTAATTATTATCATTTATAAAATGGGCCTAGCAAATAAACAGTGTCATAAAGCTTGTTGGCAGTTTTGCCAGCTAAGGTAATTAAATGCCACGCCCTACAGTAAACTTGAAAATCATGGTACATACTTCTCTGCACACACTATCTTAACCATTGACAGAGATATCTAACCTTTGAGGTGATAAATGTCACATGAAGCAGTTCACTCCGTGATTTGGAAAGTGAAATTTATTTAAAAGTAACCCAAAAAGGAAGTGCAGTTCAAATCGGTAATGGCATATTACGATTACATTATAGGTATGGAATATAATCTTTCATCAACAAGTTTTCCGGACTTTACACATTGGTGTATCCATGCACTTGATATAATATAATATTTCTTCACCACATTCTGTCGTTTTGTAAAACATTCTAGAATCTGTGGGTCTTTTGTACCCCAGGATTCCAATATTACAACGTGAGTGACATTATCAGACAGCGCGTTCTCAACTGAACCACCAAAAAAGTGTATCTGAAAAAGAACACAAATCATTGATTATATATTACCAGTATTCTCCTAATTGAAACGCACCAATGTTCGTTGACATAAATTTGTTATTGTGCCACTACATTGTTTTTTGTAGGGAGAATTTAACTTTTGACATTACAAGTGGTACCATTCGCATCTCTCTCTGTTTAACTTGAAATTGGTTCAGTACTGAAAGTCTAAATAAAAGCTTTCACAGCAAACACAAAATAGCATTTAATTTGTTTTGGTGTGTAATATGCAAGGTCTTAAGTCTCTAAGAATTGTATAAAAACATTAATTGGATATTATAAGTTAAATGCGGAAGATTTCTATTACCTTGTGCACGCCATCAGGTTACCAGGTATATTCAAGTGGGTTTCAATACAACCTATTAATTAACCCACTGGGTGCAGACAATGTCAGCTACATACCTTACATAAAGACACTATAAACTTTTTTGTATCTTGAGCATACCAGGTTATACAAAGTAGTCATACCAGGTTATACAAAAAGTTGGTAATTTCAACGCATTTGTTTTTGATTGGAAAGTGGAATTTTTTGCAGAAAAACAACTTGCTGGGCAGTTCATGAAAACCAAATGCTTCATTCCTGAAAAAAATGAACATCAAATAGTGAAATTTAAACAACATTGCAATATAAAGAGATACAAGAAAAATAAAATGAAAAAAAGCAATCCTTATAAACCTCTTTCCCGGATTTAAACCGGGGATAGGATTATTTATTCATCATAAGAATAGCGTTAGCAATCGCCAGAACACCTCATTCCCTCCAGTTTACAGAGCTAAGACATCATGTTTTGATATGATTAGGGGCGGTTATTTTGTTTTAGTATAACCCATTAAACCGAGGTATGGGCGACGTTTGCAAGGTTTTAATAGGTTCAGGCAACAAAGAGATTTAACACACAGACCAATCCAACAGCCTTTTGGTAAACAGCCAATAACACATCAATGATGATGTTTTTTTTATGTCATTTAACAACATAAACAATAATAAAATTGAGAGCAAAAGGAAAGGCATAACGATTTATATCAATGGAACTGTTTTAATCAGGTACCTTAAGACCATTGACCGCATAAACACTTGTTTTGCTTTCTGCAAAAAGTCCACATTTTCTGGTGGCAAATGCTCAAGCATAGTTTGATCGTTAATGCTGTTAAACAGTGTTCTCAATTCTTCCTCGGTGATAGCCTGACAATGTTGTAGTTGGTTTGTTTACAAACCATCACAATAAGCACAACACAATTGCGTTATAAATATAAACTTATTTTTGATGAACTGTTTACATGACGAATTTAATGTAGTTTATTATTTAAACAATTAATTTTTTATCATCATAGTGCCTAATATATAGCCCCTTTTGTTTTAAGTAACAAACTCTATCGGTAACATGTTTTGTAACATCCTTTGATAATATAGTAATATTAAAAGGTTAAATCATTAATTCGAAATTCATACCTTTAAAAATGTGTCACCAAACACATCGTAGGTTTTACTGAAAGCAGTTTTGGTGGCTTGTGTAGCAAACAACATGTAATGAGGTTCCCATGGTATTAGTGTACCACTTTCCAGACACATCAACAGCCAATCCAACCTTGTATTACAATTTTTAAGTTATACATAGAGAAAGTTTATAAGTTGGAGGAATGAATATAAAATAATGCATTATTTTAAAACACTACACAGTTTAGGAATGAATTTAATATTCACATTGGAGAAAGTTTTTTAACACCTAAAATATTTGTTCTTAACACTTCATTTCTCATCAACATATTACAAATTTAATAAAAATGCTTTAGAATTATGCGGTGGTATATTTAGCAGAAGAGTGATATAATATTTACATTGCATACAAAAACAAACCAAAATACATAGAAAATATAACATGGAACCTCAACTAAAAGTACAAAGGTGTGGTTAATCAAATAGACAGAAGTGTTGTTATCAATAACCCATCTTAACTTGAAACAAAGCGATTACTTTGAGTAATTAAAGCACTTTTAGGTTTAACTTGATCTACTAATGATGATCATAGAATGCCAAAAACGTTGATGTTTTGGAACTTATAACTTGCAACAGCAACACAACAAGTGAAGTTTTTTAATCTTGTATAAAGCTAAAGCAAACATTGTTACAACCATTAAGGCTGGTCATAAAAATAAAGTAAAAATGGTAGTTCTGAGTTGTTTATAATATTTTTTTGTTACATCATTTAACTTTCTTTATTTGATCATTGACTTAAATTATGTTGTTTTTTCGGCCTGGCTCCCCTCTTCATATAGATTGTCTTTAACTGCACATATTTTTATTGGTGTGTTCGAATCTTACAATTTATAAAAAAAAAATTTACACTAAAACACTACCTTACAACATTGTATTTCTGAGATCGGATGACATTTCTGACACGAACATTATGGATGTTTTTCACCACTACACAGAAGGTTTCAGGTGTTGGGTTTTGGACAATTTTTCCTCCGTGCTTGAATATTTCTTTTTCCAGGTCCTGAAATTAGAAAAAAATCTTAAAACAACCACTGGTTTTCTGTGAATATGCAATGGATCATAATATATTCAGTAAAGTAGCAACATAATATCCGCGACCCCTACAAATCTTGGTTATTTTCACTTTAGCAAGTCAGATTTTGGTTATACAAATTACAATTTAATTCATACAGTTCTAAGATTGTTTCAGGAAAAAAAACAAAGCCAGAATAAAAGTGGTCATCTAAACCATTTAATAATTCGTAAATAATTTTAAAAACTTTAATGCAGTGTATGAAAGTTGAGTCAACCACATGCCGATTTAGTTCTATATGGCACAGTCCCACAATTCAGAAAGTATATTAGCTGAATATAAGTCATAAAATGCAAGAGCATATACTTTAAATCCTAATTTTAATTTGTAATTTTCAAACCCAAAATTGATTTGTATAACTTAAAAAGAAGTAAAAAGTTTTGTTTAAAGACGTAATAAAGTTGTTTGGAAAACGAAGGTTGTAAAATGAAAGCAGGAAAACTATTAATGGTCTTATTCTTACACTACTTAGGTCCTATATAAAACTGTTTGGGTTTGGAGAAATGGCATTATGACTCAACTTGGCTTAACAGTATGAATAACAAACTCAGCAATATTTTATAACAATTTAATTGAAGACATTTAGCAAGTAAAGTACTTGCCACTTAATTGGTATGTATGGTTGGTTTCCTAAGTAAGGCCTCATAAAGACCGTCAAAGTGGTTATGAAGTGTGTACTAATATTCTTTGTTATGAACAATTCGGTGTCAGGTGTGTAAATAGTGTATAAGCAAGAATTACTCTCTACAAATTTTAACAATGGCAGAATTGGCAGAACAACAACTTTTAATTGCAATGGATAACAGCAATTGTAAACTAAATATGCATACACTCAAGCCACACCAGTGTATTTTTTTACTTCTACCAAAGTCACCCAAGTTCTGCAAAAAATTGCAGGCATTTTTATTTCTGAGTCATACTAAATAAATCAACATAAAAGATAGAGCCCAAACCTATCACTTCAGTGTGTTCACCTGTTTTGGGTGTTGATCTGATCCAGATAGAACACAAAATATTTTGTTTTCAAATGATGTAGAAAGCTGTTCGATGTCAGTGAAGTCAGTAGCTGAAAATTAATAAATATATGGCCATCAAAAAAGTATGAAACAAAGAAATTTTTACTATAATTAAAAGGGACTGTAAAAATGTCTGTAAATTCATTAGGTTCTAACTATATGAACAGAACCAAATGTCCGAATTATAATAAAAAGGAATTAGTCACATAAATTTGTGTACCCACTCGCATAATCTGGATTTGTATTAATAATAAAACAAAAGTTATATATTAACAGTTGGTCAGTTGCACATGAGTGCCCTAAAAATTGAATTGCATACATGTGGTATTAAAATCAACTCTGCAATTATAGATCTAACTGAATTGCAATTTTTTACAAATTTATTTAGGACGGCCATAGATCCAATTAGCATTATATAAGCAGGGATATGATGTGTCATTTTTTAACTAAATCTGAAAAAAATAAAATGTGGGATTTTTACATCAGAAGTGATAATTCAAGATGTGCAAAATCTGCAGATTGAATCATCTTTCTAATTTTTTTGTCTTGATTGATTTAATATTTAAGCTCACTAATCATATTAAAGAAATATTTGTTTATTCCTATGATGATTGTGAGTGGACTGTGTTCATATTAGTCATTAAAAAAGATAAATGAATCTTTTGTCGACCTAGTACATGATAAACTAGGGCCAAACAATCCTTTACGTACATGCCTAAGCCACAATAACTTAATATATATAAAAGAAGATTTCTTTTTTAATACTCACAATATACTCTTGTAACCACTGAATATTTGGCTACATGTTATCACACTGAATATTTGGCTACATAGTACATAGTATCATTGGGTGGAATTCCCACTAAAAAACTAGTAACTATTTAGTTCTTTAATTAAATATTAAAGTTCCAATTAAATGTACAGTGGATGTTACACATCATGAAATTTGTACTGCTCGCAGAAGGGACTAACTTGTCATTGATTTACTTACCATATGAACAGTAGCCAGCCAGCATATCTCATATATAATTTTAAATTTATTCACATTATTATAAATAAATGTAGCATAAAGTAAAGAAAGTTACTTACATATTAGGTTGGAGGATACAGTTGCTCTTGGCTCCAATTTTAATTTTCGTCTTTTAGGCTGAGATGGCTGATCACTCAATGAAGCATGTCTGGCGGCCAGTTTCCCTAAAACAATGAATACCATAATTGTAAAATGATAACAATTACAAATAAAAACAGCCAATAATTTAGCATTTTGAATTTGCATCTGCATTTATATAAAATATTGCAATCCATCTTTCTCTATACATATGGATCTAAACCATAGATATATCTGACAAAATTTAACAGTCTACTTGATTACTATCAGGGCTGCTAGCAGCATTTTACAATCATCCTTAGCAACACTGAAGTTTCACTTCACAAAACACCTTTTTGCTAGACCTTATACCAAACTATTTTTTGTAAGACCAACGGTCTACTTCTTGTTTGACTATTTGATCGCTGTCAAGAATGAACAGTGTAGAATCAGTTTTTCAAATAGTTTTATTAACCAAGCAAAGTTTTGTGATTTACTCTCTATCTTAAAAATAACGAGTTCGTTACTTATATTAGGTATTGGATCCATTACCTTTCCCCTCCCACCTACAATAGATAAACATGAGTATCCCACCATCCCTTTATATAGATTTATTAAGTATGTTGAACTACCAGTTTAAATATGGATCTCCTTTGAAAAGACTTGGTTCAAATGACAAATCCTATCGCAATGAAAACTTGTAGGAATGTTAGCTAACGAGTTATAGATGCTTATAGCCTCTTTTAGTGTGCAGCCCGATATGAATTTCCTAGGCTTCCAAAAAAGTATGTTTTAATGTTTTACCTTCTAAATAATGCTGTAGTTTAATTAAAATGTCAGCAGTCCAGTAGAAAAATTAGAGTTACCTACGACATACTCGGATATTACTTTGGATTCTTAACTGCCCATTTATAGCTGGTCCCAATTAAAATGCGTTAAATATGTTTGGATTAACACTGACTGTTTAAGTGAAAAACCGTTGCTGTGCTTTGTTCAGGAAATACACTGCCCTTTCCATACATTAAGTGGCACTCTTTTTTTGTGCCAAACAAAAACAAACACTGACAATTTTTTTATAAAGCTTTACATTTTTAACTAATTACATTCAAAATGCAGCTATTTATTGTTATTTTATTCAACTTCAAATATCATTCGAAGCAGAAAATACATAATCTTGGTTTTCTATTATGGAACAAACTAAAACAATATAAAAAATAAAAAAATCACATAATGATAACATAAACATATGAAATAAAAAAAAATTAATACAGCTTCAATAAATTGGTCACGAGTGTGTACTGTGTACTTAATAGGCCTGCACAATTTTTCTAATTAATAAAACAAAAAATAAGTCTGAATTTAAAGTATGAAAATATACCAAAATAGAGAATCAATAAAAAAACAGACAATTGAGATATTGTGTCATTGTATGCATTAAAATAATATTTCGAGATCTTTTCTTTTCTCTTGAACATAATTTGTATAGAAGTTTAAAAATTTGGGGTATTCTCGTTTGTATATCGACCTAAGCACAGAGGCAGGTGCCCAACCACCCGGGTTCACGTTTGCAACATAAACGATATCACACTGCAGGCAATCTCTGGTAATTGGACCACCATCTTTTGGAGGGGTTATGAACGTTTGACATATCAATGCTACTTCTATGAGTGCTCTTACACAACTTGGAACAGGATTCACGTCTGGGTGGTCGACAGAGAAGTTGCAAACGATCCATGTGTCGTGCGGAGTTTTATCCCCGGCACATGGTGGACTGTCCACCTTTACCATGGATGAGAGGTACAGGCAATCACGCTGCGCTGCCGGCCACACTTGTTTGTGTGTTTGATAGTTTATCGTCGTAAATTCGTCTAAATTTTCCAACACTTGAAACACTTCCACGGTCTTTTCCCAGTCCTTACGCACTTCTGGAACCCAGAAATAATGGCACATCTCTTTCGCAGTCACTGACCCAACACTGTGAACAGCCTTTAAGGGATCGCAAATAAGTCCATTAATCACCAGCTCCTTTCTATACAGCTTCATCTCGCCATCCTCTGCGATAATATCCCAACCGCTATCTTCATTACCAGATCGATCTATCAATGATAAATGTTCTTGTATTCTTTTATTAAGTTCTTTGGAGTGTCTGTGGGTGATTTTATTCTGCATCAGATCAGCTTCTGGATCGAAGAACACATCTTCATCATCGCTGTTCAATTCTTCGTCGATTCTTTCATCCAATTTCTTAATTTCATGATGCACAGGTGGTGGTTGCCTGGTCTGCCAGAGAAGTTCCCGATTATTTATCAGCTGTAAACATTGCGAAAGTGAGTTCAGAATACCAGAGGCTGTAGCGCGAAATGTGATGGCTTCTCCTTTAAAATCAGTTCTGCTTGACATTAATTTTTCGAACTGTTCCAGTACAGCATTTAATCTTTCAGGATTATTCTTATTGTTGTTTTCATCTGCAACATCGGGCATAGAACCTGGGAATTCATTATCTACAATACCAGTGAACACATCAAAATACCCTTGTAGTTTTGTAACTTGTTTATCGAGAATTTTCTGGAATGTTCTAAGCTCATCCATTTTTTCGTGCAAGTCTTTTGTTTCCTCCATAGGCGGCAAAGAAGACATAGATGGACTGAAAACCAAACTTCGCTTTTTAACTTTTCGGCTTTTACTTGGTATGACGGCTTTATTCAGTTCAATGACGTCGACCCACTTTTGACGTTCGGTTTCATCTGTGGCTCTTAAATACCAAATGTTATCCCCCACTGTTACATCGAACCTACATGTGTCAAATTCGTCACAGACCACTGAAGCTTTGGTCAGACTTATAGATCCTCTGCAGCCAAACTCAGTTTCGTCTTGTGCTCTGTAATAAGAGAGGGTACCTTCTTGGCAGATCACGAAGCGGTCTTGCCATCCATGATAGTAGTTGGTCCACTTGCCAAGAACACCATCCAACATGCTTGAAGCAGATGTTACCACACTGTCACTTTCCGAACCATTGCTCACTGGGCTCCCTAACATTGCACAGATTTAACACATAAACACTTTTTATTCACCAATGAACCTGAAAATATTAGATGGAGTAAGGGTTAATTCATCATTAATAAGTAACTAATAAAAACTATACTTGTTTAATATTAATAAACAAATAAAACCTACTAAATAAAGCCTATTTGTAAGTTTTACCTTCATATATGCAATTTTTAAAATTTACCCTTTGGTAGAATACGATTGCTAACCATCATATACTTTTTTATTAGACAACATTCATAAAGTATAACAGCCAACAGATGCCTAAAGCAATAATAAGCAGGTGAGTCACAAACACAGTCTAGGAAATGTGTCTTCAGATACTGCAAGCTTTGCACAATCGGCAGCCACAAGGCTCCAGTACGACTTGTCAACAAGCACAAAGGTCAGAGTGCTTAATTATTAGCTAAAGTAGGACAGGCGATCTATAAACACATTAGCCAGTCCAATTATACTACATTTTGCGTTGCACATTAGCTTGACTCAAAATAAAACTACATATTGCATTACATGGCACAGCTCTTGACCTCTCTGTCAATATTACGTTACATGAAGCATATAATCAATATAGAAACAGGCTTATAGGGCAAATTCTACTCTTAAGCATATACAAAACCAATACAAATAAAATATATCAAGCTCAAGCTATGCTAACATAATCATATACATTTACATATAGGCTTAATTAAATGAGCTATGTTTGGCTAAGTATTGACATATATACTGATAAATATAAACTGTTTCAAAAACACAAATTATGTTTTACAATTCTCGCAACTAAATAAGCAATTTTAAAAACAATATTTTACACATTTTAAACAAGTATTTAAAAAAAACTCAGCACTACATTGCACTTTATTTCTTACGATATGCTGTTAACCTAATAAAATAAAACATTACTGCGATAGGTGTAAGTTTTCCACCAGGCTATTGATTAAAGGATTCTTTGACACACATCGTAAAGCAGCAAGTCTGAATAATATTTAACTTTATAACATAAAAAAACAAGTTGAATACAACATTAACGGTATTCAAATGGTATACAAAATACAAATATATATATTAAGAGTATTATTTTGGTTGTGCATGCCAAGTCGGTAACATAGCCGCTCACCCAGTAGGTAGCACAACAGACAAAGTCACAAAGAGTAATCTTTTCGAAAAAAAAACTGCCTGCAAACTCACCCAGGAAGTACAAAAAGTTTCTTTTTCAAAGTCACATACCTAATTTATAATACAACGCGAAATTTGACTTTTTCAAACTAAGATGATGTAAAAATTCAAACCCAGCCTATTCCCAAACGTTACTGCACATTACTTTGCTTGACTGGAAAGCTTCCATGGTGTAATACTAAGCATAGTAGCATACACCCACAGATGCACTTAATATAGCGGATAGCAATGCATCATTCATGTCTATTCTCTTATTGTGCGTATATACACATGAATAAGGATAGTTTACATAGACAATGTTGAGTCTCGAAATGTACTACCATATTTCATTAGATAACATAAAGCAGCGGTTCCCAAACTTTTTTGTTGGCGGCGCCTTTTGTAAACTTATTAAACCTTGCGGCTCCCTCATAAGCCGAAATTTTTAAACTGCATGTATTGTATATCCAGACTATAGCATGCATTTGGATAACCATTCAAATTCTTTAAAACTATTCACTAAAGTGACGAACAGTCAATTAATGCAAAGCAGTTATTCGACAAACCATTATTCGAAAACAATGCCATGTTAGTGAGCAAATAGTGGCAGATAACACCGAACAATGGATTTTACAAGTAAAACGAATGCTGTATGCCAGTGTATGGGGTTGCACTCCAGGCTCAAACATCTCCAATTAACGTTTTACTGGTGTAACATACATGTACTGTTTTTTTTTGTAAAAAAAAAAAACAATAAATGCAGCAACTTCCGCATGCTTTCGCGGCGCCCCTGGCAAAGTCTCGCGGCTCCCCAGGGCGCCGCGGCGCCCAGTTTGGGAACCGCTGACATAAAGGATCGTCATAGAACAGTTTCTGTAATTCTATATTATATTTTCACTTTATTTATATTTTGCTTTTAGAACTGAATGATGGATAATAAACTATGTTACACATACATTCTGAGATAACTAGCGATATTTAAAATAGAATATCGGTTGACAGACATATAAACTTAATGAAATATTGTTTTTTTTTCTAATACAGCTGAAAATATGGCATTGACAAAGTCCTTTTTGAGCCAATGCGACCAAATACTCAAGTCATGTTAAAACTAAAATGTAGAATCCCTATTCTGCATTCCACGATAGTTTTGTCACCATTAACGTTTTGGCACATATAATTTGGGTTTAAAGATTTTATTTAAAATTCTAATCAGGAAAACTACAGCCTTTAAAAATTACCCACATGTACAAAAACGTTTATTTGACTATTTCAACAATCATCATCAGTGCAATAACAATGAGTCAAACTGATAATGACTGTAGTCACAGTCTTAACTCTTGTGTAAACAATGCAAGTGATAGCATTTGTAAAGCTTGTAGTTTTCGTTATTAAAATTTGATACAATCTTGCTGAGTCTATTGTTCGAAAACATTCTGTTGTGTATATCCGCACTTCTTTAAGCAAGGTTCTTGCCCCCAAACCCATACCTTAAAAGAAGCGTATACTCTACAATAGTAAAGTTTACCGTCTGCTATGCTTCTTAGATTTTCCAATTGAATTGTGTCAAGTGCGTCTAGGTAGGATTTGTCCTCTCGGAGAGAAATTAACCGTGGAAATCGAAGTGTGCAGTTTGCTGCGTACGATGCTGAAGCTAGAATTTCCGTTGCACGAACCTGTGTGAAAATATTGTAGGGTTTAAATGCGCAAGAGCAGTTTTAACCTAAAAAAATCTAAATCAAAGATTAGAGAAAAAAAATAGAAAATTAAAATCGTCAGACTTTTTCTATCTTGTCAACAATTAAAGATTAAGACATCACTAAATTCTATGTTTTACTACAGGTAACTACTAATTTTTTTAAAGAAAAACTAAAAAATTCAAATTATCTGATTTCCTGATTGTTTTATAACTAAGTATAAATGCATACAACGCAACTAAAAGAGTATCACAGCAGTACAGACCATAATTACCCAAAATGAAAAAGTACAAAAATTATAATTTATGAAATTGCTAATCACCTGGACAACTATCGAATCACGTGGATGAATATAAACATCAGGTTTTTCTTTAGTAACTCTCAACCAATCCGGAACTTTCTTTTTATCAAATACTTTTAATTTGTCTTTAATTTTTGCCACAATCTGGTAAAATGATGGAGTTAAGCTTGTGTACATACATATTGTCTTTATACCACACAATGCAATACAACGCAAAAGACACATTACAACAAGGTATATATTATACACAACCTGTCTCATTGCACTAGGTATTGATGTTACTAATTTATTAAATTGAAAAATAAGAAACAAGCGAGGTAAGCGTATGTAAAGAAGCAAACCTGTAACAATTGTTTATCTGTATAACCCGACCCAATGCGACAGAAACTTTTGAAAACCTCTGGGGGGCGGGACGTATCGTCAGAATCTCGGACACCTACCCCGAGATGAAACATGGATAGCATGTTTCCATGATGGCCAGTTCCAAAGGTTGCTCCTAGGAGGTATTTTTATGCTGTTATAATGTGTTCTACATAGTGTTGCATCTGCATTTAATAAAGCTTGCAAACATAGAAGCCATTACATTTCGACAAACGACTGTGGATGTGAGATTTTGGAGTTGTTGTGCATGGTATTTTGTCTAGCCCACCTGTGTCTATGGGCAAAGTACAAGAAATAAAATTTTATCTATTTAGTAAAAACACTGTTTAATGACTCTTAAATTTCTCATGCAGACAAGAGAGCATAACGCGGCGAAGATTTATTTTTTACTGTAAGATAAAGTTGCTTCCAAAACGAACCAATAACTGCAAGATCGAGGTCATCCACCACACCACCCACATATTCCGGTTTAATCTTGAACCAACCGCTTCCTTTGCGCTTGTTCGGACAATACTTGGCGCTTGGATTTTTCACTATAATCCCTTCTTCTCTTCGGTCAATAGCCTCGTTTAGACTTGCGACGACCTAAGGAAATTTTACACTGAGAATTTTTACATTTAAAAATGTACACAAAATTTAATGTTGCTGAATTTTACCATACATTGTAAAGATAAGATGAGTCCAAATTAAGGCACATCATAAAAATGTATGTTACTTATTTTTGTGTCTAGAGGGAAAGGAGAAGGATTTTGTAAATGCAGGGTTCGTCACAGATGTGTCAATAATTAGATCCCCGGAAGTGATGAATTTTAAAGTAAGTCCATATGTTTTATAAACTACTAAATGCTACTTTAGTTTTTACACGGCACAAAGCATATAAAAACATTTATTATTGATTCAAAAATGGAAATTAAGTAATATTACCAACATATCAAATAATTAATGCAAATAGTTACCTCCTTATTACTTGATGCTTGTTTTGCTTCGGTTAAATGCATTCTACCTTCCACCGGAACAATCAGTTTGTTGAACAAGTTAAATCGCTCAATTTGTGGTTTACTGGTAAGCAGTTCATCGTTTAAATAAAGGATATCAAACACAACAAAACAAGGCTGCAAATCGGAGTCTTCGGTTACATGCTTGATGTCAAATCTAAAAATAATAACACTTTTGTGAGGATATATTATTATTTTTAGGACCCAAGCATTTTAATAGGTAATTTCTATTTTTTTAATGATACCGTGGGTATATATATATATACATAAAAAAATTGGATATCAGGAAAAAATTTAAACTTAAAAATTAAGTTATTTTCCTGACCTGACTGGAGGAAAATCGGTATTGACTGATTAATCCACAATTATCTATGGATAATTTGTGCCAACATATATATATATGAAGTTTTTGCATTCAGTTATTTCATCAGTTTTGGACAACTCAAAACCTGTTTAAATTACTATGCATCAAATAAATTTCCATTGGTGGGAGATTCTTTCACCACATGAAAATCCATTGAATTGCATACTTTTAGTAGAATACATCAGCAAATGCTTACTTTCCACCTTTCTGCATGAAAATATTAAGTTGAGGATCAAATCCCATCATTTCACCATCTAATATACATGAGTGTACGGAATCATCGAAACAGTTATGTATAAATGGCGTGAGGGTCCCGATGTATGGCGTCTCACCTGATATATAAATAAAATTTTTAAAATATTTTTTCTGTAACTTTGGATTTTTAAAATTAATCAGTTTCTGTTTGTGTGTAAAAAACTTGTGTAAAAAGAAAATATAAAAAACTAAATCAAAGGATTGTACTTATGTTGAAATGGAACATCTAGTATCACTAAGATTGTCTCATGGCCCCAAGTTTGCAGCACAAATATCCGAGTCTGTTTTTTGTTTTTAAAAGTTTTAAAAAAATCGCCAAAAGGGGCCGTGTAGATTGTATGTTGGGTCAAAATGTCACTGGTTGGTCCACCATACAGTTAACATGACACTTCTGATCAAAGCAGTTTGCATTAAACATGACATTGAAGTGACTAACCAAACACAGTTGAATATTCCTTTCCACTGCGCGAGAAATATTTGTAACAGTTTCCCTCCTTGTGCATCTGGCTTCTCTCGCCATCGTACTTAATTTCTATGTTAAACGGCTTGTTTTCCATTAGTTTGTCCACCTATGCAATAGAATGCACAATATAGGGATTTGCCTTTCATGCTATTAGGAATTTTCATCATGGTTAAATTTTGGCCAAATTTTTGGAAATTATTTTTCCATAACCTAAAATATTTTTGTCGACCTCAACAAAAATTTGACATTTGTTTTTTCCATGACCTTTAACCAAATACATTTTATAAATATCTTTTAAAAATGATACTCTATATTATGGTTAGGGTAATTTAATACAATTGTATTTAAAATGGCAAGCAATACATTATTAATAAAAACAACTTTTTTAGGAAAAATTTAGAAAGAACAAAACATGAAAAACAATAATTCAGAGGGTATTATCCTGATTCATTGGTATATGTGATCACATTTGCCATACAGTGCCTTTTTATTACAATATTAACTTTTAGGCAATACCATATAGTGATATTGAAATAAAATGAATACTGTAACACTAAATATTTTTAATAACCCTAATATCTGATACGGTTTTCAGTAGAACAGTTTGTTAGTAAGGTGACAAACATGTAAAAATATCTAACCTTTTCACCTGTCCAAGAACTAGATTAAATGAATAATGGCCGTTAACATAAACTGAACTTGAAGAACTATGTGAATAAGATCCTACCTCATTGATTGCAGCATTGAGGGCTAGCATCGGACGGAAAGGCTGGAACAACTTAATCTCAGTGTCAGCAAGTCTCACATCAGGATCATTAAGTTGCTGGCAGACCTTAGAACATTTTTTCGGTTAAGAATAAAGAACATACTAGTGCCTTGTGGTAGATTACACACTGTTAACAATAACCTAATAATCCAAATTGCAAACATATTTATGCGGATTAAGTATTTATACCCTCCAGCATATTTATCACAATTGTTTTGTATTTAACCTTTTTTTTTAACCTTTGTCAGCAAGCTGTAGTCGTGACAGAACGACAGATGCAAAACGGTAATTATATGTTTTCACTCTGCATTGTTTTAAAATAAAATCTGCAGCCTGCAGGACTAACAAAGCTTGCTATAAACACAACATCCATCCAAAATGTGCAACCTAGATACAGATTTACTATACTGTACTGAACATATCGACAAGGAGATAAAAGCTTTTTTAAAATGATGTGTCAGATAATATATAAAGCAGTCTAATGTTACCTTAACAATAAAACTGGTGACATGCAACTAACACATAAAAATATAAAATATTTCAATAATGCTTCCAACCTGCTTCAGAGAGGTTGTGACATTGAAGAGTTCTTCAGCATCAGGGTGAATTTCTTGCAAGATAACCTTGTGACCCATCCTTAGTTTGGTATCTTTCAGTATAATGCGTATCAACCACTTCTGCTCAATACCAGAAGTTTTCTGGATGATCTCTAACAGCGTTTTTCTTACCTTGTGGGAGAATATAAAACAATTTATATATAGCGCTATTTATATATTGGTATTAAAATAGTATGCCATTAAACAAGCGCAGTATCCCATCATTACAGATTTGTTATTCTGATATTTTATACTCCTTGATTGTTTACCGATGGCCGCTATTATATGTAGGTAAATAATAACCAAAATTTACAATTTCACATGTTATATTTTAATTATGTTTCAATTAAAGGTGGTAGGCCTAGTATGGCACAAAAACTGTGTTGGTTTATCTAGCAAAAAATGGATTTTAAAATTTCATATATACAATTTTTGTAAAAAAAGGAAAAAGTAACAGTTTAATTGTTACCAACATATAAATCAAATTCCAATACGTGTGTTTTCATTTTTTATTGTTGATATCCAACATAAATTCATTTATAAATATTTAATGTTTTTATCACACCAGGTCTTTTTTCTTTTCTGTGTTATGAGTTGCTATTTTGTCCAAATAAGTGTTGATTTGTGTGATGGTCAAACTTCCTTTGTCAATGCATCTCTTGGAAAGCAATTGTCTGTATGCAGTTTCAGCAAAATCACCTACAAATTAAAGATGGTATTTACAAGGGTCAGGATAACAACCGTGAAACGGATACGATTTTTCGGTTTTCAAAAAACAAACACAAAGTGACGTGATAGTTGGCCACATAAATATGATTTGGAATAAACACCGTCACCACCACCTGCAAGCTGCAAGTAACTTAACCAGAACAAATTAGTAACATCTTGGCTTGATCATCCACAATAAACTGCAAATTGCAATAGCTATTGTGAGCATAGTATATTCCAATGAATGCTAATGTTTTAATGCATAAAATATGCACACAGATAAACAGGATTATGAGTACTGTGTATTCTTTAACTTAATATAAATAGTGTGAAATACCTGCAGATGATGTGTTTACTTTAGGATTGCGAAACTCTAGCAATTTCTTTGCATCTTTCCCTGTCCGTGATAAACCCATCACATCAACATAAAGTCTTGCCAGCAGAACTTCCTAGTTTGCATCTTTTTTGTTACATTTAAACATTTATTGGTTTGAAAAGTCTTATAAAGCCATCACTGTTTTTACTATTATTGGTATATAAAGAGTTCCCACTTCATAACTTTACTGCAACTACATAAATATATATATTTGGCAATAAAAAAACAGGTTATAACATATCATGCTAAACTACAAATGAAGTAAAATTAGATAGTATAGGATAGGATATTCATATTTATCCTGGAGTGGGAAAACCAAGGGGTTCACACTGTTGTGTATGATTCACGATATCCTTTAATTCAGTAGAACTCAATAATCTGATGGGTTCGGAAAATGTCTGTTAATTGCCTTGCCCAAGGACACAACCGACTAGCTTGCACCAGTTTTGAACCTACAACCATCGACTGAAGGGCGATGTACTAAACCACAAGACTAATAATAATACCTTGTTAAGAAAAATTTACTTTTGCATTATAGCTTTTATTCATTAGCCAAGGCCAAGGAAGAATCCAAGAAACTTTAATGTAACATAAACATTGACAGACATTTAACATACCTTTAATCCATATGAAGGTCGATCTTTATCCAACTGAGGCAGTATTAATCTTATAGCGGGGTAACACGTGCCGGGTTTCCCATCAACTTGAAATTTTCTTTGCAAATCTCTCCATTTTGACAAAAACGTTTTCAGTTCTTGACGCCTAACAGCATTGTCTACATGGCAATTAATAGGTATTTTTATAACATCAGTTGCAGAATTGTGATTCTCATATAATTTTATGTTAATATTTGCAATGTATAGTTTTTTGGGTAACGTACTAAACCTTTGCGTATACTTACTTTTTGCTTTGTGAATTTTCTCAAACAGTTGACATAGTTGGTGAAAAGGAATCTTCGAAGCAACGCCGTCTGCTTCATTATACTGTTTAACAGCGCTAGTAGACGTCGATTGCTTGACTTCGCTGTCGGTCATTTAATAAATTTATGGTAATTTGTGTAACTAATTCATGATTTGTAAATGACTATAAGAACATAGAACACTCAATTAGATATTAACAACTTGTGCAACCACTTGTTTAGAATGCAATGGCGCGTAACAATATATCCATTTATATGAGTAACATAGAAATAATATTCGGAGTGGTGATGATAATAATAATAATTATTTTTTTAATAGATAAAAGGTACAGTCGTGTGGCCGAATGGTTATATACCGATAGAAACATTCTCTGAACCGATCAAGTATACCGATACAGAAACATTCTTAGTGTCGAGTCCATCAGGGTTTAAAACTGTCATTATGGGTCCCATTTGAAAAAATGGGACACATATTGTTTTTGTCCGTTTTTTTTTTTTCTTTTTTTTTTTTTTTTTTTTTTCGTCAAACGCTTGACAGGTATGGTTTGTGGACCCAACATCTACCAAAAGGGGTAATGGAATCACAACAAAACTTGGTAATTTGTTAGACCGCATGGTCTAGATCAGCGTTTCTCAAACTATGGGTCGCGACCCACCGGTGGGTCGCAAAAGGAATCTTGGTGGGTCGTGAAAAGTTATAGAAAGCTCTGATTAACTCTGCTGGCTATTTCCTATACAAAAATCAAGGGGAAATTATCATAATTGTGACATCACACAATCCTAAATCGTGGCGTGATCTTCACCTGACCCCAGGTCATTGAACCTTTCGTCTCTCACACATGTTACAACAACTATATATAAAGTTAAGTGGGTCGCCACTTAATTGTGGTAATTAATAGTGGGTCCCAACTCTAAAAAGTTTGAGAACCACTGGTCTAGATATGCAGAAGCCAAAATTTTGAGTTATAAACCTAGGGGAATTCCCCTGAGACGTTAAAAACCAAAACGGTATTTTTTTCGAAAAAATGAGCTCTTTTGCGCACAGCGCTTGAACGGTAGCTCCAATTTGAATCAGATTTGATGAAATGTGAGTGCATTAGTAACTGATTTAACATTTAAAAGAAATAAAAAAATTACCAAGGAAAATACCCTAAAAAATAAGATTTTGTTGTCAAATCATGATTGTGACAGGCATGCCATGTCGCCCCGACATCTATCAGAAGCAATAATAACATCGCAATGAGACTTCGGTATTTTTTTGACAACATGATCTAGATATGCAAAAACCAAAATTTTGGGTGATGAATCCAGGGGAATTCCCCTGGCACGTTGAAAACCAAAACGGTATTTTTTTCTAAAAAATTAGCTCTTTTGCGCATAGCGTTTGAACGGTAGCTTCATTTTGAATCAAATTTAATAAAATGTAAGTGCATTAGTAGCTGATTTAACACCCAAAAGAAATAAAAAAATTACCTAGGGAAATACCCTAAAAAATAAGATTTTGTTGTCAAATCATGATTGTTACAGGCATGCCATATCGCCCCGACATCTACCAGAAGTAACAGTAAAATTGCAATAAGACTTTGTTATTTTTTGACAACATGGTCTGGATATGCAAAAACCAAAATTTTGGGTTATAAATCCAGGGGAATTCCCCTGGCACGGTAAAAACCAAAACGGTATTTTTCGTAAAAATTGAGCTTATTTGCGCATAGCGCTTGAACGGTAGCTACAATGTGAATCAGATTTGATAAAATGTAAGTGCATTAGTAACTAATTTAACACTTACAAGAATTAAAAAAAATACTTAGGGAAATATCCTAAAAAATAAGCTTTTGTTGTCAAATCATGATTGTTACAGGCATGCCATGTCGACCCGACATCTACAAGAATAAAACATGTATGCGCAATCAAACTTTTTTATTTGTAAGACAACATGGGCTATATATTCAGAAACTAAAATTTTGGATAATAAATCCAGGAGAATTCCCTGAGACGTTAAAAACCAAAGTGGTATTTTTTCTAAAAAAATAGCTTTTTTGCGCATATTGCTTGAACGGCAGCTCCAATTTGAATCAGATTTGGTAAAATGTTAGACTATTAAACACTATGCTTCCAATTAGAAAGAGAAGAAAACATTTATTAGGGTAATTCCTTTAAAAACGAAGATATGTTCCTGAATTATGATTGTAACAGGTATGCCATATCGTACTGACATCTCCAACAAGGGAGATCGACAAATCAGACAGGGAGATCGACAAATCAGATTAAAACATTAAGAATTGTTATATAACATAACCCACATATGTAAAAACAGAAACTTACGTAATAAACCCAGTAGAAACTTATCTACTAAACCCAGTAATTCCCTGAAACCACGAAAAACTAAATCGGGCTGTTTTGGGAATTTAGCTTCATTTCAATACAGCGCTTACAAGAAAGCTTTAATTTAAAACATTTGTGGTGAAATATTCGTAAATTTAAGACGTTTATTTTTTTACCTTTACATGAAAAAGAAGAAGTTTTGGTTTAATAACTATGGGACCCATGCGTTTATGCTTGCAGAAACAAACTACATACTCAGTGTATAAAATACAAAATGTGGTTAGGGACCCTGTAGCATGAATATATGGCATACAACAGGTGTTTTACAAATATTGGTGGTTAAACACGTGGTTGACACTCTCTAGTTGAAATATAAATTGACAAATCAACGAAACTGCATAGCGCAATGTAATCATCATAGGCCTGCCTTTTCGGACAACTTTGCACAGTCGTGATAAGATAAAACCTTACTTTCTTGGTTATTTAATTTAGTTTTGTAACTAAGGATTCATTAAGTGATAACATTTTAAATAAGATTAGATTATTATTTAAAAGAGCTTTACAGGTATTTCTTTTAACGTTAAATTTAATGGTTACAGTTCGTAAATCAACATTTTTGTAAAACCTGAAGTTACGTTTGTGTGGGAAAAAATTGTAAACAATATCTTGCGTTCATTCAACTTCTGAAATATTTTAACTGAAGATACGGGTATACAGAAATTATGAATTCTGTTGAACAAACTGAAGGTAAGGGATTTATTTACGCCACTTAACGTAAGGTGTTAATTTTTAAATGTATTGTTAAGAGCACAATGTTTTTTTAACTTAGATCTAAAGGCATTCGAACGAAGAATAATGGAATACATTGCATATTTACAACCATCAACTTCAAGATGGAGAAGTAAGTAGTGGTTTCACGTGTAAACCGTTTTACTAAAAATTTATTATGGGTTAAAACAGGATGATATAATGGTAGCCATAACTATCTTTTGTCCGGCCAGTTATACTGGCGGTCAAGTGCTAAGTCTTTCAATCGAAAGGTTGTAGGTGCGAAACTGGTCGCTAGCTAGTTGATTGTGTCCTTAGGCAAGGCACTTTACGAACATTGCCTGAACCCAGCAGATTAATGGGTTCTACCAAATTGAAGAAACATATCTATCGTATACAACCCGGCCTGTTGGTCTAACGGTTAAGTGCGTCGCCTTTCAGTCGAAAGGTTGCAGGTGCGAAACTGGTCGCTAGCTAGTCGGTTGTGTCCTTGGGAAAGGGACTTTACGGACATTGCCTGAACCCAGCGGATTAATGGGTTCTACCAAATTGAAGAAACGTGTCTATCATATACAACACACTGCAATAGCTCCGGTAATCCAACGATTGGCGCGAGGTGAACTGACGATTGCCCGTGTGTTAACCCCCTTGGTTTTCCCATTCAAGGGGGCAAAGATGAATATCCTATCCTATCCTATCCCTAACACACTGCAATAGCTCCATTAACCTGATGGTGGGTGCAAGGTGATCTGACGATTGCACATGTGTTAACCCCATTGGTTTTCCTATTCATGGGGATAAACATGTATATCCTATCCCATATAATGGTATCTATAACTATCTTGTCCTCATATAAATTAGTTTGCTTTCCAATTTTTTTTAGAATGGAATATTTAACATTGATTTTTTAAATACCTTACAAAGAGGCAAAGGATATTTTTTGGGTTATAATTTGTTATGAAAAGGCTTTAAAAATCCAATGCTTTTAATATCCATATTTTTGTCCACTGTGCAGGTTGTAAACATTTGTCTGCAAATTGGTTTAAGATTCAGGATACATCACTAGTCAAGTTTAAACTTGTAGGGACGTTTTTAAAATTTCCAAATCTCTAAGATCTTTTTTTTAATTTTGAAGACATTTTGACTCTGCAAGGTTAAAAAATTTAAACTCTTTCATTATATTTTAGTTGTGCTTATCATTGTATCTGTGTGCACTGCCACTGGCGCTTGGTTATGGCTCATGGACCCAAACACATCAAGGGTTCGTAGATCCAAATAAATTCTTACTTTTGTACACAATAAATGTTTTAATCCTATTTGTTTTCAGAATCCTTTTTTGTATTCACTGTGGCAGCATCCATTTTTTACCATCAGTTCTCTTATTTTGATCTTCTTATTTTTTGCCGGAATCCATAAACGAGTTGTGGCACCTTCTATGTAAGTTTGTGTATTTGTTTTTTTCTAGGTGTTTTTGGATAACCTATAAATCCCAGTTTAACAACTGTGTATATACAGTACAGTATCACTAAAGGATTTGACATTCTGTATTTGGAACAATTGTTCTAATATATATCCAAGTATTCTGCTGTATACTTTCCTACCTGGGCCCTAGTATTTGTCCACATTAGTAATAATTCCCTGTAATTTGTGTGCACTAAATTAATCCAATTAAAGATTTTTTTATTTCTGGGATAAACATGAGCTGATTAATATTTATGTTTGTAGTATGCCACTATCGTAAAAAGGTTGAATGACTTTCCTAGACCAATAGACCAGACAGAATTATAATAACATGCACAAGTAATAATAATGCTTAATTAAAACCATCACATTACTGATTATCTTGCCCCCTACTACATGAAACATGTTAGTGCGTGATCTGACCGTATCTTTGTAACTTTTTAATTTTACCTCATAAAAATATTGATCACTTGTTTGTAGAATTGTGGGCAGGCTTCAAACTGTACTGGATGATTATAACATGTCATGTGACGAGGTAAATATAAATTTACAACAATCACTAATTCAGAAATTTGCTGATGTGTAAATTCCAATAAAAAAACTTTACCAAACCCAGTCACAGCTATTAATCCTTTATTCCAATATCGGATGAGGGTAGATAATAGATATCTATGTTTAATCCATGGTTATGGAAAAATGCAGGCGTTATTAACGTACAAAAAAATGAGGAATTATATATTGCCTATTGCATAGTTTATCGGAGATATTACAATTTGTTGGTCCTCATCATGATTGAGAAGTTCCTTAAGTTTTAATAGAACCATTAATTTCAGTAGCTTTAGCTGATGTTCGCCTATTGCATTGCACAAGGATGCATATGATATTTATTTATATTTATTATTATTATTATTAAAGTTTTTCCTTGAAGTAGAAAACACAGTTAACTGTCATATTACCCTACGTTTACCTCATAAAAAGCCACGCCAACAGGATACCATAGTTTTTGCAGTTTTTTTTTACAGGATGAAAACCTTTCTTAAAGCCATTCATCTGCTGTATTTAGATGCATTAGCTAAATGTCTTGCCAAAAGCATTACTTTAAATTTCAAACCTCCTTTGCATTATAAACTTAATGCAGTGCGTGTTTTTTAATTACAGAGTGGCAGACTTATTCTGAAACCAAGACCAGATAACTAGGAGTTTTGCACAAAGCAAGTGCTAACATTGCTGAACTGCGCCAAGAATTTTAAAAGAGTTGTTATTTTTATTTATATTCTTATAATATCTTACTTTTTTACAAAATTAAGTCCTACTAAATTCAAATTATGATTTTCTATTATACTTTGTTTCTGTCTTTATACCAATTGTAACATGAAATCTTGGCTTTCTTTTAAGTTTGCTTCATCATGTTTTACAGTCAGCAGTATTACAACCACCATTGTTGGTTTCAGTTTGACCACAATGAGTGGTTTACCATCACTGACCACTTTTTATGGCTACTTGTGTGAATCATACACTGAAATAACTATGGTAACCTGACGTTGGGCGCGAGGTAATCTTATGATTGCTGGTGTGTCAACTTTTGGTTTCCCCAATCACTGGATAAACATCAATATCATATCTTATGCAACTTAAACCTGGACGATGGGTAGTTGGTTGTGTCATTGGTGAGGCAGCAGACATTGATTAAAAACTGTGGACTAATGAATTCTACTTTAATATGAGAAAACGTTTCAATCCAACACAACGTACAGCCAAGCGGTGGGCGGTAGGTAATCTGACAATTGCTCGTGTTATAATGCTCCTTCTGTTTTCCTATTCACAAAGATTAATGAAACCTGACTATGAACTATCTACTGCCGGGGTTTGTAATTATGGATTCCCTTAATCTGAACGCATTTTGCAAGTTTTTTGCATCAAGCCCGTGACAGTATGTCGGATAGCTAGCTAGGTCATTGAATAAAGCGGTTTGTCCAATTTGGTAAAAACTTTTTGTAATTTGGTATGCGGTAAATTATCTCTAAATTTTACAAAAAGTACCACGGGAATTCCCGTTCTCGTAAAAATGTAAAAAAGGATATAAGGAGGATGGGATATTCATGGTTATCTCCGTAAGTGGGATAACAGGGGGTTAAGAAACGGCCAATCGTCTGATCACCTCGCGCCTACCGTGGGGAAACTGAAACTGTCGCAGTGTGTCGTGTATGATTCACAGATTCCTTTAATTTAGTAGAATCCATTAATCCGTTGGATTTAGGTAATGTCTGTTAAGCGCCTTGCTCAAGGACACAATCGACCAGCTAGCGACCAGTTTCAAATTGTAACCCTTCGGCTGAAATGCAATGCACTAAACCAAAAATGGGTAAATAATTTCAATACGAACAAAAACGCAGGCATTCACCCTTCACCATTTTTACCGGAAAATCCCTATAAACTTAACCATACACAACAGAAAAAAACATAAAATCCAATAGAGGTTAAAATTTTGTAGGACTTGGCTTGCGAGTGGTACTCTAGAACCATTAGTTACTATTTGCGGTGACAAATGTTATACATTTTATATTAGAAATACCAAGAATGATTAGTTATCCAGGGAACCTGTTTGTTCCACATACAGAAACATATCGTACAGTAAAAATGAGTTTTAACAAAGTAATCGCCAAAATGTGATAGACACAATCTAGTTGTCATCGAGAAAAAAATACTTTTATGTGCAACAACGGTTTACTATTCCGGAAAACGTGATGCACGTTACTACTTCCGCTGTTTCTTGCACACAAACATACAGTGTGATAAATAGGCCTTCCTCATTAGCAGGTACAGTAGTTTATAGATTCATAATTGGCTATAACTGACAAGTAAGGTTCACGCAGCAGTTATATTTCCGCCTTTAGTGTGCACCTTATTATTAAAAATGAGAGATTTTGTGTCTATACGTGTAGAAATGTTTTTCAAAAGGTTAGATAATTTTGTTTTAAAATGTACATATACTGAACTGTAAACAGAAACAGACACAGGGTCGACCAGATTCATCCTTTACCCAGAATAAATACACTCTAAAATCATCATGGATCGTCTAAACTGGGAGACGCTACCACAAAATATTTTGGTCGATATATTCTCATATCTGTCAATGAATCAACGGTTAAGATGCAGTACTGTTTGCAAATGGTGGCACGAGTGCTTGGATCACCCGAAATTGTGGAGCAGGTACAAGGCTCTCGTAATGAAACGTTTTATGTTATTGAAACAATGCTCCCAGGCATTGGGGCACAAGCCGATCTATAGGCAAAAATACCATAATCAACTTTAATACCGTTCTGAGTATACCATATCGATCATATTGTTATAGAGCTTGATAGATCTGACATTATAAGCGGGCAAGCGTAGGCCTACTATAATAAAACAATCAGTAATATCCGGCAGCGCGCAATCGTGTGGATGGACATGTTACCAAGGGTCATATGTGTGTGTTGACATATTGCGTAGGGATCGTGTGTGCGCACAAATTTGTTGCCCAGAGTCATACATTTTTGTCCTATTTCTCTACAGGTTCATGTTCAAATTCGATACAAATATTGATGACGAAGGAAAGGCAATCAAATGCATCGAAAGCTACTGCGAGATTGGACGCCTCAGCGAGGTTGAAATCTTTATAAATCCAAAGCAATCAGTAAGTAGAGATCGGGCCGTAAAAGTTATGGAAGAACTGCGATCATCACCACGAAAAAAGCTTCAAAAATTCAGCTTCCATTTTTCGGCTTACAATCCTCTTTTGTTTGATGGGACCGAAATATTGACATCGATGAAAAGACTTTTTGCAACTGAGCCGATCACTTGGGGTGGGGTATGCCATGTTACTACAGTAGATTTGACCAGATGCAACCTTTCGTTAGATGATGAGTTTGTTGCCATTCTTGCAGCCAATCACCCCTACCTTCGCGTTCTAAGAATGCAAAACACCTGCCTAGTAGACAACGTCACTTCCCATGGGTTACTCCAGTTAGTGAGCGGCTGCCGCAAGCTTAAAGAACTAGATACATTCTACCATTCTATAGACGACCGGGTCATAACGGAGCTCTCAGCAGACTTCAGAAGCAAACTAGAGAAACTCTCGTTAATTTGCAACGCTCTCGATAAGTTCCACAATCCCGTGAGAATTGAAACTTGGATAAAATTTGCAAATTTAAACTCTGGGGCAGAAGTGAGCATTGATATTTTACAAACAGCTCCCCGGAATGTTATTGCCGCCATCCTATGTCCGGGAATTCCCCTAGTTGATCTCAAACTCAGTGTGTATGGCTGGAGAAACGAAGAACTGGCACTAATACGGGAAAACTACAATGAAACATTAAAACGCTTAACCCTCCATAATGATCTAGAAGGAACGATTTCACCACCACCGGGGTTTGAAACGGCGCTGCTTAATCTTATTGCAGAATGTGATCACTTAGAGGAAATTTCCTGCGCTTATGTGATGTCCCCAGAAACCGTTGAAACCGTACAAGCAAACGGTAAAGTGAAACGCTACTCTTTACATTTATTTAGAGAAACTGGAAATGAGAAAGTTAGTAGTTCAGGATCATCCTAATAACCAATGCAGTAAAGTGGAGAGCAATTGAATTCAGGTTTAGATTTACCCTGAACAGGCCAGCGCCGCACATATCGTATAACGACATGACGTTTCTACAAGTAACTTCGTTTTACCAATTCGTAATTTTCTTGTGGGATATTTATGTTGTAGTGTACCATGTTCATCAGTATCAATTTCGGTTCCGTAGAGAAAACAACTTATTTATCTTACGTCACGTGATCAAAAATGTTTTGGCTTCTAAACGTTGCACATTATTAAATTTTTATCCATTGTAGTATCAAACAAATGTCCAAAACTTGTTACGTCATTGTTGTGTAGTTGCAATGAGAGAAAATATGAAAAGATAGTGTGACTATGACGTTTTATGGGCAATGTGCGCATTACGACGTTAAGTGTAAAAGTGTGTGCGCAGTTAGTCTATTTGTGGGCCTCTGCAATGTAGCATATTGATGTTTATCTTTATGAATAGAAAACAGCAAGTGGCCTTATCAAACGGACAATAGTCAGATAACCTCAAGATTACGTAAGGGAACGCACTTACACTTGTTATCATCAGATTACCTCCGACCCACTTACCGGAGCTATTGCAGTGTATTGTATGTGATTGAACGGTCTCTTCAACTCTGATAGAACCTATTTGTTGGTACACTAGTGCCAAAAGAAACTAAGCATTGTCTTTTTAAATAGAAGCATCCTGACCGCATTCGGTAAGTGTGTTAGTTGTCTGCAAGCAGTCGAAGGAAGGGTCGTAGAATTAAAACTAAATCACATATATGGTGCTAATGGCACAGCACATTTTTTCTATGTTTTTATTGGAATAGTGTATTTTTAACATACATAATTATAAAATAAAACTTTTAAAACAACAATTGATATCAATTTCGGAAATGTCATTTATTCACATATTTTAAAACCAATACTTTTTAAATAATTATATATATAGGAGTTAATATGGGATAATAATTTGAAATCAACGAGTGCGTCCATTTATAGCAGGTACGAGTTTCAATAGTTGTAGTAGTTTTTTTTTAATGTAAATCGAGAAATAATTGATATTCTTTTTATATTCTAATTACAACACGAGTAAAACAAATCTGGCGAAATTTACAAATTAGCTTTTTATTAACATAATGAATACGCGTTACCAAATTTTAAATTTGGAAATAATGACTTCGGCCCATCCTTTTAGATTTTCCGGGTTTTGGTAAATCTTATAGCTACCATAGGCTCCAAGAAGGGTGAGAATTCCCAGAGAAAGCATAGTTTCTCGTATCATTCTAATCATAATCGGGTTTTTGCCCCTCAACTCTTTCAAAAGAGAAGCTCCGACATTTACTCGTGGAAACGGTTTATCCGGCACCTCTTCGCCAAGAAATTCGCACAAAGGTTTCCAGCCGTCTTTCATATTGAATACGAGCAATTTGTCCTTCGGAGCCCTCTGTGTTAAATCTATACATTAATACCGCGTATTTTTGAGCACTTAGAAAAATTCTAACCTGCAGAAGATTTCTATTGTGCAGTCGGTACATTCGCTTCATCACGAGCTCGTTTTTAGTGTATTTGCTCCATGGCCATGGTCTTATTGTTGAAAGTGCGGAGAGAGCTGGGGAAATCAATTGCATTTTTTGTGCCCAGCAGGCTACGTTGCCAGGACAATATTGTTAGAAGCGCAATATAGCCCCCCTGTTAAAATTACTAATTATCCCACATGAATACCAGCTATGCTATACATATTGATTACGTTACGATTGGATTATTTAATACCAATAAAAGTATTACTGCAGTTAAATTGATGAATTTTGTCTTGCCGTACTTGCATAAACATATCGCATACAAAAAGCCTTTAACAAACGATGGTGGTTGAACACATGGTTGATACCCTCCACTTAGATTTACCTGCACAATTTTCGAACAAGAAGTGATTCCAACCGGAGTAGGAAAGCACTTGCATAATGATGTTCAGCAAGTCCGAATCGAGAGAAGCTAGTTGAGCCTTAAAACTTTGGCACCAAGAGTCTTCGTCTCGGGTACAAAACACGATCTGATGGTTAGAATAGGATATTCATGTTTATCCTCGTGAATGGAAAAAGATGACCTCGTCGGGTTACCGTAGTTATTTCAGAGTGTTGTGTAAGATTGTGACATCGGTGCAATTAGGTAGAACCTAATATCCTACTAGGTTCCGGCAATGTCCATTATGTGCCTTGTCCAAAGACTAGCAGTTTCGAACCTGCAACCGCATTCGGCTGATAGGCAACGCACTAACCCACCCCTTTTTCGGTTCAACGAATCGAAAATGTCATGCACACATGTAGTAGTTTTAATTGAGATTGTGGGTTGGATATAAAGCTACTGCGCCCTCGTTTTACATCTGTACGTTTTAATCGCTAATCTGGATTTCCCACCTAGTTTTCCCATAGTTTTTGGCTGTAAAAAATATTTGGACTGGATAGAAAGACAGTCATCAATTAATTGGGGTGTATGTATATACGTTTGTTTTTTTGCAGTAGATTTGCATACGAACCCACGACTAACTTTTAATATATATTTGTCATTTTTAGGTGCCAAACAAGTACACGTAGGCTATGAGAAACATATAAATTAAAGTGCAGTAAGAGAGAAATGTTAGGTCTGCTTAAAAAAATATCATATTTCGGTCATAGCTCTAAAAAAGTAACATTTTGCTTTTAAAAAAAAGGTTTTACTTATGGGGTTCCGTTTTAAAAGTTTCAGTTGCATGAGGTTTAGTTAAAGCACCTAGAACACCGGCTTACCTTTGCCTCCGGGAAAGCTTCACAAATTTCCTCCCAAAAAAGATAAGCAGGAGCGTCAACAATTGCATCGACTCCTTTATACATTCTTCTAAAATCTTCCACCGTTCCCCCGAACTCAACTATTTTCCTCCATTCCTTACCAAGATACCACGAGTTTTCAAGCCAGTCGTATGTTTTGTATCCGAACTCATTAAAGGCAACAGCCATCGACTTCGTGCCAGTTTTACTATAACCAGCATATATGACCTTCATTTTCACACTACTTTAACGGAAATTAATTCTTTTTCACAATAACTCAGAACAGCATAACGCAATAAGGAGGCAATCGTTACAACGGCCAAACCGCACATCTAATAAAACAACTTTGAGTTAACCGTGACGTGCAAATCACAAACTGTTGTATGTTAATGATTACACAATGGTAAAGCTTGAATACACACTTATCACCAGCTAATAAGGGCTTAAGTCGACTTAAGTTTCTATATGGGTTCACTTCGATTCGTGGCAGGCATGTCCGGTTGTCCGATCATTGGGTAAAATGCAATATCCAACCAGGCCAAACTTTAAGGAATCATAACTGACATGCTGATATTTTGGATCGAATTTTAATTTGGCTAAAAAAAGAGGATTCCTAATATTGAAGAAAATATAAAAAAAGCCCCATATTCATCATCTCCGTGTGAGAAAAAATTAAAACCCCGGTTGAGTGTAGGTCACAATGTGTATAACGTTTGTTTTTGCAAGCAGAAACTAATAGGTCCCCAAGTACCCAATCCAAACTTGATATCCATATTTTTTTCGGTTAAAACAAACATATTGATTGGATACCTAATCCCTCTATTTTTGTTACCTATTTCCTCTAGCGTCTTTTACAATGTGTATAAAATCTTTTCGTTTTCACACTGAACATAAAAAAGACGAATTACATGTTTGATATAGAATGACATTTTGTTTTTACAGCGTTTAGTTTTTTTCTGTTTTTTTATGTGAACGGTTACCAAAGCTGTATAGCAGTGTGCATAATGCATGTTTGAGACATTCCTTTAATTTATTAGAACCCGTTCTTCCACTGTATTTGGGTAAAGTGCTGTGGATCTGAAACCCTTCGGCCGAACTACTAAACGACACACTAACCACCCAGCTATTTAGTCGCGTTTGATTCCCCAAAATGTTGATAGCCAGTGTACACCGGCAACGCTGTTACCAACTGAGTTATCCGACCGAAACCTTTTTACCTGTAGATCATATTACAATACAACGACAAAGAGTGGCGTAAATAAAAAGCGAGCTTTAGCAAATGAATTATAAGTTGTGATAATAATTAAACATTGGCAGGTAACTGCTAAAGCGATATATGCGCTTAAGTATCTGGAGTTTTGATCGAAACGCCTATTAAAAGTGTTTATGGTTTAGTTTAGTTTAGTTTTTTCATTTTTTGCCCCAGTTTTTAAAAATGGCAAACGAATATAATCACGATACAGGAACGGGAAAAGACGGCAAAACGAACAGTCGTTAGAACACGTCAGTAAAAAAAATGATACAAATTAATGAATATAGCGGACGCGGCCGCCAAACCTAGGTAGGTAAATGAACAATATTTAGCAATCGAAATTTAATTAAGACTAAACGATTTTAGATTTAAATTTATAATTTTAAACGATTGCAAAGATCATAGTTGTGCGATGCCATTGAGGTGGTGTTCGATAAAATCGCCTGTCCGGTAACCCGCCAATGATTGCGTATTAAGATTTACCTAAGCCTAGAGCTAAACGGATTGACGAAAAAGAGAGTCACCGATGCGTAGTACGAAGTTCTATATGAATGAATGAATGAATTAAGATAAAAGTTAGACGGTGTTGTTATTGTACGCACAGTGTAGGGTATATCGTTGTCTAAACGATAAGGATACACGGAGAAAAGGAAATCAAATAGAATAAACCACTAAATTCATGCAAACGTGTGTAAAGACGACACCTGTCGCTTCTTTCGCACGGTGTATGACCTGAACGAATAGCGAAGGAATGAAATCTATGTAGAAATTGACGAAGCATTACTGCAACCAGTTCACGTGTGTAGCGTAAATATTTGTTCTAGTGGCAGTGTATGCAGCAGCAGCAACAGTAAATTTATAATTTGTATACACAACGGGCGAGGTTGTTAAATTTTAACCTTAGCTTTGCAGTGTTAAATTGTTCCCAAATACTCACACAACTCGATTGTACGGTTCAAATTATATTCGCTCGTTATATCGTTTATCTTTTAGGGATATTTATTTTATTCGTGAAAAGTGGTATGGTATGTGCACGAGTGGAAACTTTACGGGGACGTTCTAAATCATTTTTTGGTTGACTGAAGCGACCACAGGAACGCAAATTCTTGCAGTTTACATTTAGTCATTAAACCAGTGTGTGATCTTGGCTACGATACGTGTTAAGGCAACAACGCTTAATTTATTTGACATAGCGTTTATATTTCGGACATATTTCTCGTTTTGATTCACCAGTTAAAGGTTTAGGCATCACAAAACAACATTAAAAGAATATAAAAAATAGTCACTTTAGCGGAAATGGTACGAATACACTACTAGAGGTAAAATGTCAACTGTAGAAATACCGAAGGCTGACTGGCAATGCAAGGTAGTGGTGATCGGGGATTCCGGGGTCGGAAAAACCTGTGTCATGAGACGGTTCACGGACGGCGAATTCAGCTTTAACTTTGTAGCTACAATTGGTAAGCACAAGCAGGCTGTATATTATGTTTATTCTTTTATACGTGTTTATTAAAATGGGGACCTAGGTGAGGGTATGCATTTTTTTAAATCGGAGATGTGAACATTGTTTTTTCGCAGGTATTGATTTCAAGGTGCGCACAATAAAGGTAAAAGACAAAAGTATAAAAGTGCAGATATGGTAAGTGCCGCTGACCGCACATAGCAAGGTAAAATATAAAAACCAACATTTGCAGGGATACTGCAGGACAAGAAAGATTTCGATCAATTACCACCGCATATTACAGAGGCGCAAAAGGTGTCATCATTGTTTATGATATTACGAGTCAAAAGTCGTTTGGACACGTTAGCAACTGGGTCACTAATTTTAATCGGGTAAGTAGTAACATATAAACGACTTTCCACGATTTTAGGCCAATATCATTTATCTCCGTAAATTGGAAAACGAACGAGGCGTTAACACACGGTTAATCGTCAGATCAATTTATTCGAGTTATTTAGAGTACAAAAAAAGGATCATTATTCAAAACTTCGTGATTTTATTCAAAAAATGAAGAATTATGAAGGGAACAATATCTTAAAAATAAAGGGCCTTTAAAAAATATATGTGCAATGGAATAATGATCACAAGTTTACACAATTTAAAAAATAAAAGCTATATATATCTAAGTGTGTGTGCTGTAATATATATATATATATATAGTAACAGCGACCATAAATCTAACAGTAGATCGTGTCCCAGACTGGAAATGAGAATGATCATTTAAATCTTATACAGTGGGCTGGAGATGACGTGCAGGCGTTGTTGTTGGGAAATAAGTGCGATCTTGAGGACCAACGTGTTGTTTCTCAAAAAGGCGGTGAAAAGGTGAGTAGCTTAGGCTTGCCCGTCCGTTGAATAATGGTGTATCATAAAAGGTTTATCCAATCACTTACTGCACACTACACATATGGGATAATATTCCACTTTGTGGCCGATTTAGTATCATGTTTATGTGTTTAACAGTAATATACCTACGCATGTTTTATACAGCTGGCAAAGGAACACAACATGGTGTTTAGCGAGACGAGTGCTAAAGAGAGTACCAACGTCGATCGGGCTTTTATGGGGCTGCTGGAACGCATAGTCGAAAAAGTTAGTGACTCAAAATAACGCCTTTCGTCTTTCCGGACATTTTTTTAGACGCAAAGCGCCCATTCGAATTGTAGTTTATTAGTTAATTTTTACAAGAAACCATTTAAAACAACTGGAAAGATGTGGACCGGTTAGGATATTAATCTTTAACCCCGTGAGTGGGAACCATGGAAGTTAACAAAAAAATAGGTAAGAGGGGGTTATCACACGGGCAATCGTCAGATTACCTCGCGCCCACAGTCGGGTTATCGGAGCTATTGCAGTGGATTGTGTATGATTCACACGTATTTTCATTTTAGTAGAACCAATTAATCCGCTGGGTTCAGGCGATGTCCGTTAAGTGCCTTGACCAAGGACACAACCAACAAGTTTCGATTAGCAACTTTTGGATGAAAGACGAGACATTACCCCACTATAGACTAATCTGTCGGTTAATCACTTAACAGCCGCACGATTTTGTTATTAAAAGGGGGGTCGACGCGTTTGGTACGGCTGTCGCGCTTTAAAAATGGTTCTTACATACATGTCTAAGTATGACCATGCTTACATTATCCCAATACGCCGTTAGTCATGATTGTATATACTTTACATATCCTCAGAATATAAAAACGGAAGAACCAGAGAAGAAAATTTTAGAAATAGAGGGTAAATCTTCAAGACGACCTGGTTGCTGCAAATCCTAACATTTCGTCAAAATTATTTCTGGCGACGCAAAAGAAAACCAGGACGCTGGACACTGTTTAATAAATTCCCCCATACCGATCTTTTATTATATTTTGGCAGTCGGTATCTTCACCGCATTTGTTTTCACATTTGTATCAATTTAGGCCGAATTTTACCCTAGCCATTCAATAACAAATAGGGTAATGTACCTGTTGGTATCATTTAGGCCAATGCAAACAGTGCAATTATTATGTTTTTACTTTTAATAATACAAAAAACAACAAAATAATAACGATTTGTATAAATTTAAAAATGGCAGTAAAAAACAGTTAAAGTTATAATGTATGGTGATCTGAGAAGATTCTATACGCTTAACACAAATATCATTTCTGTCAATCACTCGTAAAGCATAGAATGTAAGGATTTTCTCAATGCTGCCATTTCCTGGTTTCTCTGGAATTTAAACATACAAACGTATTAGACCACGTATTGCTGGGTATTACACTTATTGAAAAGTTAGTACATGCAGGCTTCAAGTATTATGTGGTAACCACAAAACTAGAAAGCTCAGGGTATAAAACAATCTGGTATTTCTAAATGTTTATCTTAGCACTAGCAGTATTGGCAAGCAAAGCTAAATAAATTTCTTAACTTGCTTCAATAGCAATTTAACAATGTTTCAACCCGGTTTACCTCAATGAAATAGTAAGCTTATGGATAGTTTAAAGCAGTGATTTTCTTTTTACTAATCCACATGCAAAAAAGCATTGCGAGTAACAATGATTTAGAGACATTCAAGGCAATTGTAATAAAATTGTATTACAAAAGTTACTTACGGTTTCTAGTAGGTATTTTTTCTGAAGTCCAGTTAGTTCCTTTTCAATCTCCTTGTTCACATCTCTGTTTTGTTCCGAGTGTGTTTCATCCACAGTACCAACACTGCTTAAAATTCAACATATAATACACCTATAGGACACTTATGTTTATCCTCAACCATAGATGGGACAATGTTGTACAATATTATCTTGTACCAGTTATTGCAGTTTGTAGTGACAGCTAGCACCATACCATGACTATGATAGCTAAGTTTTCTAAATGCCTAATTTTAATCCATAGTATAAAATTAAAAAAAAACTATATTTTTAAACCAGATTGATTATAAAGCTTGTCGGCAGTAATAGCTGATAAATGCTAACTTTTGCTTTCCCCGGCATATTTAATAACAATATCAAAATTCTATGTAGTTTCATAGTTGTATTTAACAATTTTGGATATAGGTGTAAAATAGATCAAAGTTTAAATATTAAATATGTGAAACATTACAAACTATGTATTCTAACTAGGTTGTAATTGCCTTTTCATATATTGCTCATGTAGCTGCTTAATCGACTTAAACCGTTGTGTTTGCACCACCCTCACTTGAGTTATCAGCTTCATTTGTTGTGTCAACAGATTCTAAATAAACAGAAAAGGTTTAGAAGGAAGAAACTGTTATCTGACAAAAAAACAAACTGTTAGTTTTTCTTCATTTTCTTTTGCTTTATCGATGTCTGCTTCCCACTGCTTAATCACTGACGAAACTTGCTTCGTGTATTCTTCATTTAAAGCGCCACGATCCCTTTTCTATGTTGTTGTAATATAAAAATACCATAATATATATCCTTGTATTTAGGTTAACACTTAAGGGAAACAGAATAATTGGAATGATATTATTGAAATGATTTATTAATATTTAAATTAAAATATATAAAGTTTAATTTACGTCAAATCATAAAACATTTGTTTAGGATATGCATGTATATTTTTAGTTGTTGAAAAATACAGGGGAGTTATTATACAGGTATAGTTCTTACTATTACTAGTGTAAACTGCGACCACCTGAATTTCAAAGACATTCTCAAATCTGTCTGCAGCTGCACAACATTGCTTGGTAAATGCTTCTAACTTCTTTCGTTTAAGGCTAACACTCTTCTTTATTTCAGAACCACATTGATTCAAAAATGACGTAACTGGTCTTTAAATATAAAATACCAAGTTTTATGCGATATTTCTTAAATTTTGATTTTATATATACATGTTAATGTCAACATTTAGGGCAATCCTTAATAAATTATAAACAATTTAAAAAAAGTTTTTCCATTTTGTATGCACATCAAATATTAGTTTGCAATGAGATCGCCATTTAAAATCCATGGTTATATTAAATTGTTTTTAAAATATATTTCAAGAAAGAAATTTAGTTTATTTTGTGTTACAGAGGTACAATTTGCATGCTTGACTTTTCATATAGACAGAATAAAAATGTTTTAACTTACTGGCTGTCTTCTTCATAATCTGATTCAAATTCAGGATATTCAACAGAACTACGCTTTTTTGCCTTTTTCTGCTGCTTAACTATCAATAGTAGTAAAGGTACAGTACATAATAAGATAAACCATTTAGACATATATAGTTCTACTGCTGAACATGTTTTATAGCACATTAATGTTTATATGAAACTTAAATTTGCCAAAAAAATAACTTCTTATTATATAAAACACACTGGGATAGCTTTAATCTAAGCATTTAGTTTAAGTGTAGTTTAACCAATTAGATGTCCGCTAAGTTCCTTTTCAAAGAGACAGCTTCCTTGTTTGTAAATGCTTAACTGAATGAATACCAAGTTATTCCAGTGGATTAGTGCGTTGAAAAAAAGGATCATTCTGTATGCTACATTATATCATTTATATAGCTGAGGACCTGAGGTAAGCTATCTAAAATCCCAAGGACTAAGCTATTCAATTATGTTACCTTCACGACTTTTCATCATGTTCTCTTCACGTTCAGAACCTGGTGATTCAATTGCTTCAAGAAAATCGGATTTATAAGATGTTAGATTTTTTGCTTCCTTGGATTTTCGTGGCATAATACACTTTTATATATCACCTACTGCTATTTTAAAAAATAACAGAACTTAATCTAAAACTGGTAGAAACATGTTGTGACTGGTAAATAATTCCAAAATGCCATCTCAAAGAGTGTTTTGTTTAACGTTTAGTATTTTATTAA
Organism: Ciona savignyi; assembly: GCA_000149265.1. Classification (NCBI taxonomy): domain Eukaryota; kingdom Metazoa; phylum Chordata; class Ascidiacea; order Phlebobranchia; family Cionidae; genus Ciona; species Ciona savignyi. Next base: position 2,144,207 of record CH003412.1, on the reverse strand, counting down.
TCAACGGACGTAAGACGCTGTCCGCATCTATCTACTACTCAACCAACCAGTTAAACGTACTAAACTAAACAAATTTAAAAGCTATAACAAGTTTTTTATGCAAGCGATTGACATTTTTGTAACATTTCAAATTAATGACGGATGACAAATTTGCGCGGGAAAATGAAACTTTTATTACCCATGATATCTAAGCAAAAATAGGATGAATAATTGTTTTACCCCATGATTGGGAAAACACGGAAGAGTTATCACACTTCGTCGTTTTTTGAAAATTCGTTAAATTACCTAGCGTATATGTAAAGACTGTGTACAATATATATTATTTTTTTCAGAACGCTAGTAAAAAAGATTTGGTTTGGGGGTGTAATATAGCAGGAAAGAAACTAAACCTTAAAACAGTTACCCCATAATTCTATTCAAATGGATAACTTTTCGGTATGTACGCCTCGGATTTTGTAGTGAAAAGCGGGTGAGTACACACATTACCCCAGCTACCCCATAAACCTTTGTCCGACCGGTTGGTCTAGCGGTTAAGTGCGTCGCCTTCAATCGAAAGGTTGCAGGTGCGAAACTGGTCGCTAGATAGTCGGTTGTGTCCCTGGGACAAGGCACTTTACGGACATTGCCTGAACCCAGCGGATTAATGGGTTCTACTAAATTGAAGGAACATGTCTATCATATACAACACACTGGAATAGCTCCGGTAACCCGACGATGGGCGCGAGGTGATCTGACGATTACCCGTGTGATAACCCCCTTGGTTTTCCCATTCAGGGGGATAAAGATGAATATTCTACTACCTACAGTTTCAACTGTTTAGAAAAACCAGTGTGACACTTAATTTAAAAGTACATTAGCTGTTAGATAGGCCTACATTGAAATCATTCGTATACACTGGGGAGAAAATTACAAATTAGCATATTGGTCGTAACAATATCATTGTTATCAGGAGTTCCGCTGTCTAACTGCTTCTCGTGTAAGATTTGGTAGTTTGTTATATTTTTCGCAGTTATAGTTTTACTTGTGCCGTGTGTTTTAATATTGATTTTTAGTGAATTTGTGGCTTGTTAAATATCTTTTTTTGCGCATTATATTAAGTTCGGTTAAAATTGTATATAAGCCCCTAATGCAAGGCACATCGGTGCCTGTCCCAAAAACCTTTTTCCTGATTTACTCTGGCCTGTTAATTAGCTTTAATATCCACACCGATGTTTCGTATAAACCTTCCCACATCATGCCATGCGTGGCGAGCTGTTTTGTTTCGTTTTGTGTGAAAAATCATTTAATCTTTTTCAGTATTGAAAACGCACACTAGAATGCGGACCTAAATAATCGCATGCAGATCCAGTTATGTATAGCGAAACAGTTGAACCGTATGTAGGCTATTAAACTGTGTCAACTTATAAGCAACAATAAAAAAACTTACCGAGATGGAGTTCAGATTGTCGGAGTCTTAATAGCTAGGGAACTTCAGGCCAGATATAGTGCAAGACATAGGCACGCGAACCACTAAAATCTCCTGAATCCCCACAGATTTCTATTTCGTATTATTTCAGAAGTGAAGTTTAGGAGTTAAAGTATCCTACAGTGTAAATTTTTTTAAAAACCAAAAATTTTGGTAATAACCCAACGTAAAAAGTGGAATACAACTTAAAGTTGAAAGAACTTTAGATGTTGCTGGTGTTCCGCGTCTTTGTAACGAGAAGTCCTGGATAGTAGCCGCGAAATAACGTACCACTGGTTATTTCCTTTTTTCATTTTTTTAAACGCTTAAACAATTCCAGATACTGGGGCAAATAAACCTGACTTTAATTCATGTTATTTAAGGTGTTCAACGGATTAACATACCCTATATTGGGCTATTGGGTGTATTGCGGCGCGTTGTATACCACCGAATCGTTTACCAAGGTTATCACATAAAACGCGAAAAAACGTAATACGGAGGTAAAAAACAAACGTTTTATATACTATGGTCGGTTATTAATAAATAGTCCACCCGTTAGGTTCGTGTAGAAAATATGATACCAAGTTTGAATTGGTAACTCGGGAACCCATTAGTATTGGCTTGCAGAAACATAGGGTATTTTATACACTTTGTAAAGATATACCAAAGGGTTTTGAGGTTGGCAGGAAACACGATCGTTTCTGCATACAGAAAAAATATAGCGCACACTGTACAGGTTTTTTTTTTAAATAGTGGTGGTTCACACGTGGTTGACAATCTCTAGTTCAGTGGTTCTTAAACTTTTTCAGTCGCGCCCCCTTTAGATTTTTGATTCATGCTCACGCCTCACCTACTCAAAAATCAAATTTACGAAAAATAGAATAATAATTTATTTGCCATTACCCATCTTAGTGTGAAGGATTTAACTTTTTTTTTTGACAAAATTGTGTTTTAAAACTAGGTCACAGATTAATCTATTGGATTAGTGTTAACGAGAAATACGAGATTTGACTGTAATTTGGAGCTGTTTTTCATCAATATGTCACTGTAATGCTCGCGCACCCCTTGAGAAGCTTTCACGCCCCCCAGTTTAAGAACCCCTGCTCTAGTTGTATATAAATTTCACATTAAATTGAAAACTTACGCAAATATACACTTAGCATTTAGTTTATTTATATTTTGACACGATAGCGCAACAGTGCAGTAAATATGCGATATATACCGGCTGCATAATCATATAAATATATGTCTTTTTGGGGAGTTCGTAAACAAACTCAGTTACACACTAGACAAAATACCGTACGGACCATTTTGAAAGCATGATGTTGTTACCAAGACAAACACATGTGGGGATTTAGAAATGTAGAAAAAATGGGGTGTTCCAAAAAAAAATTATATATATGGGTTCGAATTACGAGCAATATAGGTATTGTTCATAGTAAATATAAAATTAAGTGCCTGTTACAACCTAAATAGTGTTGGTCTTTGATGTAACTGCTTATATCATGGGCGCTTATTACCGCGACTAATGCATAGAAAAATAAAGTTGGGTTATACAGGACATTCGGAATGCATGTACAACAGTAACAGTGGCTAATTTATAAACCATTGAAGAGATCTGGCCGAAAAGTGGAACAAATAACATTTACACCTATTTTTGTATACGCCAAACTAAATTACAATAATTTAGAAATTATATTGGACTACGGGTTATATAAAATTGTGCCACAGTACAAATTTTTACTTAAAAATAGCACGAAATTGTGAAGAAACAAAAGAAGCAACATAAAAAATAAAACAACAGGTTTTTTTTTAAATTTCCGTCTCAAATGGTTTTAGTGATAGTTTCGCATGGTGCAGAATATACACTTTTTCTTCTTCAACTTTAACATTGTATATTTCAGCCTAAAACAAGTTTATTTTAATAATTTGAAATTACATTAATTTTAATAAAAAAATAGCAAGTCTAAAAGTTACAGATGACAAGGTTAAATTTTTCACATTAATGAGAAGATTAGGTGTATACGACGCACCTGTATTATCTTTGAGTTAGAAAAACACACAATAATTATCACACAAGCAATCTTCAGATTAACGAATATGTAAGGGAGCTATATATACATGAAATGATCAAATTATTTTCTTCAGGTTATGGAAGCTATTGGAGAGATTTTATATGATGTTCTTTCGGTTTTAGCAAAACCCATTAACAAACTGGTTTTAAGTGTCTTGCCCAAGGACAAAACCGACTAGCTCGCGAACGATCCAAAAACGTTTCAACTAAAATTGGGTTAGTGGAGCTATTGTAACTGGATGTATACAATGAAGATATTGCTACTGTTTTAACTTATTAAACCACATCACTGACAGGCATTGTGAAAAGATCGCCATGTATGATTTATAAGATGAAATAAAATAGGATATTTATGTTTAATCCATTAAATTGGCAAACGCAAAGGGGGTGAACACACAACACCAGGCAATCGTTAGATTACAGGAGCTATTACAGGGTGTTGTGCATAATTTAGGTGTTCCTTTAACTTGGTAAAACCCATCACTCCACTTGGTCCAGGCAATGTATGTAAAATGCCTTGCCCAAGGACATAACTAATGAGCTAGTAACCAGTTTGAAACATCAACCCTTTGTCTGAAAGTCAAAACTAACCCATCAAGCTAATTGGTCGGATTCAGTTAAATAATAAGCCTGCTTGTTATGATGAAGTACATTTTTAAAAATCAAAATATCATTGGTGTGCTTAAGCTTTTCTGCTCTTTACAATCTAATCTTTTTTTCTAGTGGGATAAAAGCAGAAAGATCTGATTTTAGAGATCACCTTTAAACCTTCTTCCGCTATCCCCGTTTCAAGATGATATACATAATGATGCCAGGGGCATATTACATGAGGGACTTCTCTTCTGAGCAAATCTTCCATGTCCACAATTGTATCCAAAGGGCCTCCTAAAATTATTTTTTTTAATTTAGAATATTTTTCAGAATACCAGTGAAGTAACACCAAGCAATTTCAGTGTGTCGTTTATTGGATGATACTTTAAATTCAAACAAATTATTTTATTCAATTTTCTACTACACTTACAATATATATATATTTTTTTATTATCAGGAGCATTTGTTATTTCAACTAACAACTAATACAACATATTTATTGTCCTCCTTTTTTAAAATATTAGTCAAATACATTATTCTGGGATATGTAATTATTCTATTGTATATTATGCAGTCACACATATCACATACAATTTACTACTAAACAAATTTAATTTCTTTTGTGGTCATTTTAAAGCTGTTTAAAATTATGGATTTAAATATTTCCTTTTAAAATATAAACTAATTCAGGTAAGGGTATTCCTGGCTCCATGTACACAACTGTTTAGAGAGGTCTTAATAGAGGATTGGGTAAAATTTCGCATTGCTTTAGTCAGCACTATGTGTTGGAAAACAGAAGCCGGCTGTGGAGCTGGATGGCGGTTTACTTGGGCATCACATAACCCGAAATCGCCTAAACCCAATGGATTAATAAAAACTGAAGAACCTTATCATTAATAAATATTGTAACATAACAAAAAGCAGCAGCAACAGTGGACATGAGGTAATCTGACAATTGGCGGTAAGATAAAGCTTCTTGTGTGTTCCCATACACATGGATAAATTACAATAGACGGCCAGATTATACATGCACACAAAACTACAGGTAGGCCTACACTTTATATACAGTGAGTATGTAACATTTTAGCTTACCCACATGAGGACATGTTGCATTGATAGCATAGAACTTATTTCTTACAAAAAACAAGGCAACATCTTCTTTTTTACAAGTGGATGCATACACACGTTGGCACATTGCGGTCTCAATTATACTGAAAAGTGGTATTTGTTAAAACTTTTAATATTAACCCTTTAACTGCCGCTGTCGACTCAAGTCGACAGCGCCGAAAATTACATAAGTAGAAAAGTATACTGCCGATTTTGATCAGTGAGATGGCGCTGGAGAGCTGAATAATTTCTGCGTTTGCCAATATAAGATGATATATAGGTTTGCATTTGATATTTTTTAGTTATTTAAGTTTTAAAAAATGCATACATATATGTGTGGTTTTAGTTGTTTTAATTAGTTTTAATTTTGGTTTTAGTCCCCGATTAGTTTTCAATTATTGTCGTCATGGTTCGATTGGTTAGTTTGAAAACAATCCATTCGTTTTTGGCTTGTACATTTTGGATTAGGCTATTTTTTGAGCTTATGGAGGGTAAAAACAGAAGAATCTGTCCTTTTGTTAGCTGATAATGATTTTGCAAGCAGTTGTGCTTCATTTTTGAGTAGTTCTAACGATGAAGAACCTTTTTGAAGATGTTTTGCATCAGTTTTGTTTTGCTGTGGCTATGTGTTTGTGTTTTATTGGGCAAGTGTAAAAAAAAAAAAAAAACTTTTTTTTTCGATTTGCGTATTACGACGTCATTAGTCAAGTTGTGACGTCATCACAAAAAGAGTAGTACAAAAATGTTCCAAAGATAATCATAAATAACATTGCTACATACTGTTTTGTTTGTGAATGAGAAAAAAAGATAGTTTTTGTTGATCTAAATAGTAACACATGACGTCATTGCAGAATGTATGACGTCATCGAAATTTTATTAATGCAAATAAAAAGAAAATTTATTACTGAACAACTTTTCTGTTGATCATATCATGCTTACATCAATAGTTTTGTGTACAGAAGCTTCTAACCTAAGGTTACTTAGCCGAAAAATGAACTGAAAAACAGCCGGCAGTTAAAGGGTTAAATATAGAAATACATTGATTTTCACTGTACAGTATAGTGTAGACTACATCTTATACTTGATGCACATATTGACACACTTTGCATGGGTGGATTCTAAAATGCTTAACATTATTTTCCATACATACCGGTATCATACAGGTAGTGATAGCATTATGAAACTTCGTTTTAAGTTAATAATCATGTATAAAATGTTGGAAAGCCTTTAAAAAATTAAAAAAACAATGTTAGAAAACCTTTTAAATCCAATAAATTGCCACACCTTTGGTTTCATCTGTGTTTGATTTAAGTTCTTTTTTCCAGCGTCTAACAATCGCCGGTCATGGTCTTGAGACATAGTACAGATTCCTAAATTAAACAATTAAATTCTAACACCTATTACCTAAATTAAGCACACAACTCAATAAATCAATATAGATGTTTTTCAAAAACTGAACTTGTTATTGGAACAAAAACATTTTTAATAACCAGTACATGGTAATAATGAAAAACAACTCCAGTAAAATATGTTAAAGCTTTATTTGGCCAAAATAGTTTAATTTATTTCACAGCCTGTTTAAATTCTCAATGAAAGCTAATATTTAGGTTTTTACAATAGACGCGTATTTATTCAGAAAATGGGAGCTGTTAAAAGCCATACAGCCATATATGATTGGAATACTCCATGCACCAAATATGTAGAACATTAATCTTGGCGTTGCTTTCATTGAACTCGAGATATGCCATACACTGTTGACCCAGTTGTGCCTTATAACTGATGGATCTGACATCGGAGCACAGAACCACTTTCCATTTGTAGGGTGATAAGACAGCTTCCAGTAATGTCGCCGCATTCTTCCTTTTAACTCCATCCGTTGATTGTGCTTTCTTTGCTCTTCAGGCAAAATCTCAGTCCAGTTTTTCGGGTCAATAGTTGGAGGCATGCTGGTCCATGCATTCGTTTTGTAGTTAAGACGTGGCCGAAACAAACGGTCTTCCCTCAGTAGTTTCATTAGAGGTGATGCATATTCGGTTGATGCCATGATTAGCAATGGTTGTTAAGTACAGCAAAAAATGAATAACAACTAGTGGAAAATAACAAAAATTAATAGAGTTGAAACATAATGTTAGGTGCTCGTTTGATCTGGTTAAATTCTTAAGTAGGCTAATCAGACAGGGGTCAGGCCTGAGCTTTACTATTCAGCACTGGGGCTGTGACAGCTGACAAACAACGAAGAAAAATTATACTATTATCCTACATATTTTAAATTCAATTAACATAAGTTGTTTATGATAGTAGTTAAAAATAAAATAATGGTGGGCCACAAATACAATTGCCCGAAATAAAAAGTAACCTTGATTTGCGAGTTCGGCAACGCAAGTCGATGCGCTTCGTCAGTTCACGGAACTCCATTCATGCGATGCAAACACAACACAAGTGATTCGGAAACGTATCGGGGACAGTTTTTAAAAACTTAAGTGACAAAATTGACTTTTTACCATTACGAAATTAAGGTGTCAACACGGTACAGATGCATCCCCAATATGCAAACAATCCCGATTAGTTTGTTAAGACACCGCAAGATGTTACTGCTTAAAACTGGTACTATGCATTATTTCGTTTAAACGTTCTGATCTTAGGGGTGTAGTTACAAGGCCTTCAATTTAAATACGATAATTTTAATGTGCATTTTGTCTACAATCTTCAGATATCGACAACAAAACACTTTTTCATCTACAAGTTTTATTAAGTAGTTAATTTTTCGGAAACAGCTTTAGAGAGCGTGGTGCGAAAAGTGTCATTTTTCATAGTTTTATAACAATGCCAGTGTAATAAGTAAACATGCAACTGAAATCTGGAAATGTTAGCATGCAAAAGTGACCAGCAATGCAAGAAAATTCTAAGGTAGACATTGAGGCATCAGCCTTAAGGCATTGGAAGTCACACCCACCCAATATTGCCCAATGTATATAACATAGAAGAGGGTAAAACAAAAAATGTTGGTATGGTTGCAGGATGGAATGGCCTTTAAAATCAGTTTAACAGATCTGCTAGCTCATAAAGTGTATATACCTCACTTAGCGTAACAAAAGTATTTATTCAAACAAGATGTGTGATACCAACAAACACATGGTACCGATACATTCTCTCTGACTAGTGTTAACACAGGTTTTTCTGTTTTTACAGAAGGTTAATGATTTTACATGTAGTACAACGTCATTTGGGCTAACAAAATTGGTAATGAAAACAAAATCGGAAACCAAATCTTAATTATCCATGCAAACAGGCTGGTTATGCTGTAACCAACAGTGAATTGTAAAATAAGCCAATTTTCAATATAAAATAAGAAATAAAAGTAAAAACACCAGCTCTCAGCTAAAGACATATACAGTACCCACACAATGGTACAGTATGTTAAATATAGATCGTTGTTTATTTCATGATTTAAGGTGTAACAATTGTTTTGGGTACAGTACATAAAGGTGTACAGAATTTACCTTTAACCATTACATCGAGTAATAAATTTACATTTAGGCATCCCCATTTAAACTTTTATTGCAATGTTAGCTTGATTTAAGAATATTTTTTTTATAATTTCTATAATAAGTAATGGTTAAAAAGGAGAAAAATTACATTTTTTATAGAAAGATAGCCATAAGAATAAATCCAAAAGCACAAAAAGAATTCATTGCAATAAAGTCAATAGAAAGGAAAAGCAATGTATCAATTCAACCTATCTTTGACAATAACCAAAAAAACTTATTCAACAGTGTGAATACTTAGAATTAATAAGGGAAAGTTTAGCACACAATTCGCTAAACAGAAATCTACTAACCAATTCGTATGTGAACCAAACAAGAAAAACGCTGTTGAACTACCAACAGCAATATATTGAATGGACAGAACATATGGTTAAGGCAGAATGGCCACAAAATTTCATCTTCCGTTTACTTTCATAACATCATTCTGCTGTGCCCCTGTCTGTTGTGCATTTGTTGTTGGTTGATTTTGTTGTTGTTTTTCCCCGGCCTGCATTCTGGAAAATGCTAGCAGTGCCTCTGGGAAAGCAGGTGGCGTAGCCGGTGTGTTTGTTGGCGGACATAACTGAAGCAACAATAAAAAAACGGTTTAAAAATTGTGATATTTAAGAGTGCTATCTTTAATCTAACAAGTGAGTTTAAATTACTTTGTGGTTTGTGTTTAATGATTCAAATTATCCTGTCAAATAACTGTGAAAGAACAGCGCATAAAGTGCCGTCAAATGGTTGCAGATTTTAAACCGGTCACTTACTAGTCGGTTATGTCCTTGGACATGGCACTTAGTGGATATTGCTCGAACCCAGTGCATTAATGGATACTACTAATAAATGAAGAATGTCTTAATCATATACAACACACTGCAGTGCAGTATCCCTGGTAAAGCAACACTGGGTGCAAGGTAATCTGACATAAGCGTAATCTAATGAACACTTTTTATATTTGGACAAGAAACAGGAAAAAGATTGCAAAGCGACAGTCATATTGCAACACATACAGGTTGCAAGTACCAACCTTATTTTATTACTAATGTTAAGTGCATTGAAAGTCACTGAAACTAGTACATAACTATCTACCCATACAAATATATACCACATATATACTTACAGGATGCTGATTGTGCTGATGAGGAATTCCTGATTCTTGAAAATATCGACTTAAAGCAGCCTACGATAGAAATAAGTTTAATATTTCAACTGTTGAACTATTATTTTATACCTCGTTAAACTACATTTATAAAGGCATCAAATTTCAGAAATAAAATCATTGATCAAATGTTTGATAAAGCTAAAGTTACAGTGCAAACATTATTGAACATTGACACTTTCATGTAGACACATGTGTATATGTTCCATATTCCATTGCTACTTAATTACCTATAATCATATTAAACGTGTAGTATTTGTGACTAGACTTTTGCACCCAAATCAAATTTTACACCTACTTTCAAGAGGTACCGGTATCGGTTAAAATACATGTATTTATCAACCAGTACCTTTTCATTTAGGCCTACTGATAAATATCTTATTTCAGGTACCGCGTACCGGTATTATTAATTGTGATTTATTTTACCTCAAACTGCCAATGTGTTGATTTTAAGTGCTCCCTTGCTTCATGTGACAAACAGCCAGCTGCCAATACAAATTGGTTCACCATTACTTGGTGTTTTAAGTCGTCCATGCTTGTTGGAAATCAAAGACTTGTTGTTTAGCTTTATAGCTCAGTTGCTAACGTTGAAAAATTAGTATCGGTACAAACAACCTGTATTTAAAAATGGATTTAGATAGGAAACAACTAAACATGGATTTAGATTGGGAACAACTAAACATGGATTTAGATTGGGAACAACTAAACATGGATTTAGATAGGACAATCAGTAGATATTAATTCCCGAGAGTGAAAAATGCAGTTTTACCACAACAAAAGTCAAATAACTGCATGCCAACTGCACTCTATCAGAGCAAAAAATATGTTGTGTTGTATATGATGGAAACAATTTACAGTTTTGTTCAACCCACGAAACCACTGGATTCAGGCAACATCCACTTATTGCCCTATAATTCCAGGATACAACTGACTAGCTAATCAGGGGTGTCAATTTCCTTAACAGTAGAAAAGTATGCCTGTTAAATACCGGCACTACATTTGAAACAGGAATAAGAATGTATAAGTATAAACATATCACAAGTTATTTTAAATTTAAGTCCACTGGGCCTTCTTGGAAATTTAATCGTATTTGATCAGTTTATTGAACGTAATATTTAAATGCGAATTAGGTTGGATCAAAACGAGCCGCTTTGCATTTTAGAGCAGGCAGGGAAAAACCCAGTGTCTACTATTCCCTCTTTGGACGTTACATTGCCAATATAAAGATAGGTGGCATGCAGATAATGGAGCAGTAGTGAGATTTAAAAAAAAATTCAAGCATTTCAGTATCATAAACATTTAATTCTAATTGGCTACCAATACAATTACCAATCAAATACGGTATTTAATTTGAATATACTTTATACACACGCAATTGCTTAATTACAACAATACTTTTATAGAATTTAGACTATTGCACCAAATTTATATACCGGTATATTTGATAAGCTCATATTTTAAATTTTTCCTAAAGCGTACAGTCATAAGTTTAACAAATTAATCATTAAAATAATTTGTATCTATTTGACATTCCTTAAATTAGTGTCTCAATAATATACCGGTACAAAACAATGGGTTCGGTAACCCAACAGTAAACACTTTAATAATTGTCCATGAAAAACTGCCAATGTGTTTTTTTCATTCACATGAATAAAATATTCCATGTATTTTGTAAGACGAAAATCTTTCAAACCACATAAACTTAAGTCCCAGTTCAGAGATAATGCTTCCCTAACATATTAAAATAATTATACAGCAGTGCAAACGATTTAGGTTTCCCATGATATAGAAGTTATGCAACTAATGCATTTTTAATTGGTGATATTGCTGAGTTAGGATGGCTATATTATTGTTTTAAATCATTGTTGAACTCCTATTGTTGCTAAATAGACAAATCATATTACCAGTACGAACAAAAGCGTTTACTGTAACAACACAAACTGTATAACAATTATACAGAAAAATAGTCAAAAAAAAGGAAATCCATTTTCATAGTCACCTTGTTTAAGAAAACTGTATAAGATATGTGGTTAACATGGGAAATACTTAAGGACAACCAATTAACAAATGAGATACCAATTGGACTAATGGTAGTGGGTGACTTTAAACACCCAGTGTGGGCAGTATGTATGCAGTGTGGACACACTTGAAACCCTTACCCTAACTCTGGCACACTGGGTATTTAGAGGAAACACTTGGCAGTCACACCAGTCGGTACATGTGGTGCCAGGATAATCTGGTCTAATGTACAATGAAAAACGTGTCTGTATACGGCACATGGACAATTTTTTTAGGTATTGACACAGAAAACTCAAATATTAATCCAGCATGATATTCGTCCGTTAATCTACACCAAGATTTTAAATCTTCACGTTTTAAAGATGTTTTTAGCTAGTTATTGTACAATTGATAAATGATAATATTTCATTTGCCATGGTGTTAAATTTAGTTAAAAAATAATTGCCGCCAAAATAGGTTAAACCAAAAAAGTAGTTAAAACATACTAAGTAAATAAATTATAAGCGACACTACAACCCTACTGGAAAGTTCGTATGATGCGCCGGCTATATCTGGCGTGGCGCACGGACTACTTTTCTAGGTTTTTGCGCATAAACTCCAAAAACATGCTGACACTTCCTTTCATTTATGTCAGTATTTTTGATACTTTAAGCTTTATATTTCGAAGTTTTAATTAAAAATGTTGCAACTTTGTTTGTGGTGACGCAAATTAGTATTACTGGCGTGGCGCAAAATTTAGGTTAAAAAATGTTGGCACAAAAATCCGTTGCACAGAAAACGAGCTTTCCAATAGGGCACTACAATAGCTGCAGTAATGGAAATATCCATTTTAGAATCAAGATTCAAATTTGATTAGTAAATGATTTGAAATTCCTTTTTGATTATAAAAATTCAAAATTATGTGAAACTTGTGATACAAATTAAGACTTACTGATCAAGTAGAAAAAGAGATAAAACTGTGTTTTGGAGTTTAAAGTACTGGTAATGATTGAAATAAAAATTATTTCATTTTAAGATTTTAACGTACCAGTACATGCAACATTATTGCTTGTAATTACATGCATACAAAAATATTTTTTTGCCAAAACTTTGTAACATGAAGTAATCTGATTTTTGGGCTAATCTGCGAGGCAGTGGGCAGGACAACACACTATTGTGCTGGACAGCAACTTGTTCTGCGGGACAATGGGAAGAGTTATAACATAAGCAGACGAGGTAAATCATGATCAGGAAAGGTTGTATAACCCGTTAGTGACAAAATAATTTTTCCCACTTATGATATACCCCTTTTAGCTTGTTATATGACCGTTCCGCTTATGTTAACACAATACTCCAACCAGCTTATGTAAGTGACAAAAATACTTTGACCAGCTTTTGATATAGTGTGTTTTCCCACTCGCTGTCACGCAGATTGGTAAAGCCATAATTTTTTTCCATGTGATAACGCCCTTGCGTTTTTACCATTCAGTCACTGGGTTCTGAATATCTCAGCAAAAAATAAAAACACACGCAATTTTTTTAATTTACTTCATATTATATAAAACAGCGTTACGCAACAGAAATACTATAAAAAAAACGATAACAATACGTGCGGATGATCACAAAAACAAAACAAACACGTATCTTACGCTACAGACTTGTTTGTTGACAAAAAGCAGAACACGAAAAACAAAAACTATTTTCACATCGCTTCATGTACCGTAATATAACTTAAAGTCTTTTCGAAGATATCTATGATCGTACACTATTATCGTTGTTACTTTAAATAATTTCCATTTTTATTGCAAAAATAAGACATTTTAATATTACGAATTAAGACTTTTAACCTTTAAAGATAAAAAAATCATTAAAGGGCATCAAAATAAGAATATAGAGTATACTAGTCGGTTAGCACATGAGGGCGACAAACCGTCAACTGGGACGTGGTGGATTTTATTAAGCGAACTTGGTACGGTCGTGTGACCAAATGGTTAACGCGACCGATACATATACCGACTACTATACAAAAACGGTCCAAGTGACGAGCCAATCATGGGTTCCAAACTTGGCTCGACCAAAAAAAAAAATTAAGCGAACTTGAGTACGGTCGTGTGGCCGAATGGTTAAGGAGACCGATACATATACATACTCTAATAGACAAAAACGGTCCTTGTGACGAGCCCATCATGGGTTCGAAACTTGGATCGGTAAAAAAGAAAAAAGGCGAACTTGTTGGTACGGTCGTGTGGCCAAATAGTTAACACGATCAATACATATACCGAAGTGTAGGTTAAATACGGCCTTAGCACCGAGCCCATTATGTGTTCAAAACTAAGCCTGGCAAAAAAATCATTAAAAAAGCCAGCTTGTTGATTTGGCCTTCGGCAAGGCACTTAACGAACGAACTAGCTTCCATATTTTTATTGGGCTAGACCAGTGATTCCCAACCGTGGCTCCCAGCTAGCCTTCTTGCGGCTCTCATTGACCTTTGAAAATCCCCTAAAAATATTAGAATCTGATTCTAATAATAAAAAAATATAATTAGTATTCTAAACTTACCCTTGCTTAGTTTGAAGGCTGGGAAAAGAGTTTTAACTTCATAGTTAAGATTAGAGGCAAAGAAAGTAGTGAAAAGGCTGCTATTGTTACGTCACTTCTTTCTTAAAGCAGTGCGTTTTCACGCTTTCATGAGTGTTTTCATGCGGCTCCATACGTATTCTAAAGTTTGAAATTTGGCCCAGACACTAAAAAAGGTTGGGAACCACTGGGCTAGACCCTATACTCTTTGAATTTGCGTTAATTTTATTTCCCGTCATTTTGTTCGATGCACACGAAGTTACAGTTGCAAGATGTAAGATGTGACAGAAGAATAAGCGATTTTTAATCTTACTTCCTAAAACTGTGGTGTTAAACAGTTGTTTAATTTTTCGTTTACTTTTATTCACGTATCACGTTCTTTAAAAAATTGTCAGTTAGAGAAAGTTGATACGAAAAAATATAGCGCAAAAGACGATCTCATATTAATATATGGGCCACCTAGGTTTATTCTTTCCAAGTCCGCCAATATGAGAATCCACAACTTGTAAAATAATTTTTTCAGGTTTCACTTTTAAACATACCTTTCCTACACACGGCGCAGCTTGCAGACCGGTCTTTGTTTTGAATTGGGTACAGTGTGCTTGAATCTACTGAAAATGGCGAAGATGCGAAAACAAGTCTGCATTGCTGTGAAAACTATCCAGATAATAAGCGTGATAAAACTTAAAACAAAAACGTCACGTCGTAGCTTATATTTAAAATCACAATCGAACAACGGACACAATTAAAACAAATTGGGAACGAATGTAAGAGCCATCACGACATTCTGATTTTAGATGAAATTCTTAAACGCTGATGTTTATTTCCAAACTCGGAAATGAAATCATTATATTTCAAGTTCAAATCACGGCTAATGTAAAGGGAAGCAATGCCATTTAACCGAAAACGTAAGTAATTTTTAATAAATTTTAAACTGCAAAACAACCGTTCACTGGTAGCAGTGGTCACAGGAAATGTGGCAAATATTTGCAATAAAATCGAAATCACGAAAAAGGTTTAAAGCTTGCTTGCTTACCGAAGACCAAACGGCTCGATCTGGAACATTTTTCCCGTTTCCCTTGCCTATATGCATGCCAACGCAAGTATTCAACGGCCACTGCGCCTTCGTCACAGGGAAGAAAACAAAAGTATTGTTTAACTGCGTATTTAAAGCTTTTAAGCGATCGAACCACAGAGTATTTTGGAAGAAACGATTGCAGTAATAGGGCCGTGACTGATAATTATATCGGTGGCGCATTTGTAAAAAAAACAGAGTCTTACTGGATAGTGTCAAGCAATAGGCTACTAGAGACTGTTTACCACGTGTTTAACCACCAATTTGTAAAACGCATTTGTTTGCTATATACTTATGCGAGCAGGGTCTCTAACCACAATTTGTATTATGTTTTTGCAAGCATAAACGTATGGGACCCTGAGGTAACAATTCTATCTTGTTATCCATGTTCATTACACAATATATGTTATTGTCGGAGATATGCACGTCAGCTCCTTGTTATTAAACATTCCAGAAAGTTTAAACCAGACTGTCATAGTTTTATTTCTGCAAGCATAAACGCATAAGTCCCATATAGTTATCAAACCAAACTTCTTTTCCATGTGTAGTTAAAAAACAATAATCGTGTGATTTAGGAACAAATCATAAGAAGTAATGAAATCGCATGAAATCGCCGGCTGTTTTGGGAATTTCGCTTTATTTCACTATACAGCGCTTTACAATAGGCGTTAGTTTAAAACATATGGGGTTAAATGTTCGCAAATCTTACACGAACATTCTATTTTTAAGTGCACATGGAAAGGAAGTTTTTTTTTGGTTATTTCCCATGCGTTTATGCTTTCAGTCACAAACTACAATTTCGGCGTATAAAATACAAATTGTGGTTAGGGATCCTGCTCGCATAAACATATAGCATACAAAATGTGTTTAACTGGTGGTTAATCACGTGGTTGACACTTTTTCTAGATTTTGTATCGAATCGGTACGGTAATTTTCACTGCTTGTTGACTAAAAGTCTTACGAACGCAACACATTCAAATTATAGGCCGAGTTAAACTTGTTATTTACGCATCAATGAAAATTCATTAATAATTCAAAGTACCACTGTATTTAGTCTATTTATGGGTATTTTTTAATTTTCGTAAATTCGCCATTTCCCTCGATAGACTTATACGAAATGACAAAAAAAGTTAGTCGATACATATCGCCGAAATCTTGCCCCTGTGAAGCGTCTGTCGTATTTTGATATTATACCAGCTTATATTGTTTTATTATTATTCAGTTTTTACAAGTTAGATCTGTGATTGATGATTTTGGATCTTTAAACGCCACCAGGAAAATTAAAAAGCGGTAACTATGAACATTAATAATAAAATGACAGGAAAAGCATATAAAGCAACAAAACTTACTGGTAGGGTAGCACGTTTGGATTACCTTAAAATTTTAAAAACATTAATGTATACAAGATTTCACTGGTAGTAAACACTGTTTTGTTACATTTAGTTAAGGCATAAGACTGTATTATGAAAATTTTAAATTTTTCGATTCTTTGTTTTGTTTTTGCTTTGGATATTTCATACACGGAGCAAAGTCTTGTCGACATATCAGAAAATAATATAAATTACCAGTACCAAGACAGTTCAGAAAACCAAGTTTCATGGTTTGAAGCTCAACAGATATGCAGCACAGGATCTGAAGGTACAATAATTATTTAACTTTTGTTTCGTCTTAACTGAAATAATATTCTATAACAGCCTTATATATCCTACAATACAATTTGTAATTTTCAGGATACAGAAATGGGTATGCCCGCATGCTGCCCAAAACACCCATGTCTTTAGGATAGGATAGGATATTCATCTTTATCCCCGTGAATGGGAAAACCAAGGGGGTATACACATGGGCAATCGTCAGATCACCTCCAGCCCATCGTCGGGTTACCAGAGCTATTGCAGTGTGTTGTATATGATGGACACGTTCCTTCAATTTGGTAGAACCCATTAATCCGCTGGGTTCAGGCAATGTCCGTAATGTGCCTTGCCCAAGGACACAACCGACAAGCTAGCGATCAGTGGTAAAAGGTAGAAAAAGTTTATATTTTTGGGACGATACTAGTCATTCTGTCACAATTTGGAAATAAAAGCAGCCAAGAAGAAGTGTTATATCGACCCACTAATTTTGTAATTTTGGCGCATATTTTTAAAATAACCAAAAGCCAAATATTCATAAAAATAGCTTAAGTGTTTCAAGACTTCGCTACTCTGCCTGAATTGCAATATAAAGTTTATTATCGTGGAAACATACACCCTGTGAATACTGGTTTTATTTGATATAATTTCCAGACATCAAGTTTCTGTATCGCATTGATTAGGGCCCGCCACATACTTTACTACTTAAATTTAGTTAATACCAAAACAATATATTATAAAACCCTGACGAAGAGTGTGCGGTATAAATCGCGACCAATACTGAGGGGGAGCCGGCTTTTGGAGAAGGTGTGTCCCGAAAGCGTGGACTAGAGATTAAACTGATTCGATTTGTACTTAGGTTTTTCAGTGGGCTATATGGTTGAGTTTTCAAGCAAATCAGAATGGGAAAATGTTGAAGACCAACTGCCCAACCAAGACTTCTGGATCGGTGGAGTTTTAAACGGGGATTATGGGTGGTGGTCGAGTGGAAGAACATTTGTCGGTTCAGTATATTTGGTTCTTTTTATAAAATATGAATTTTTATTTTTCGTCTAATATGATATGCCTTCAAGTCCAAAAAATATCCTACCTTTTTTAAATGTCCCACTTAATTAAAGTAAAATATCTTTAAAAC
The DNA here is from genome assembly GCA_000149265.1 of Ciona savignyi. Classification (NCBI taxonomy): domain Eukaryota; kingdom Metazoa; phylum Chordata; class Ascidiacea; order Phlebobranchia; family Cionidae; genus Ciona; species Ciona savignyi. The sequence continues at coordinate 2,125,892 of CH003412.1, read as the reverse complement.
GAACTGTGGAAATTTACGGTTTATAATTTGTTGCAAAACACTTTTTCGGGCTTATTTCCGATTTCGCGAAGGTGTTTCTTAACAAGAACGCTTTTTATATATAGTCCGAATACGAATTGGTGGTGATAAATATTCGGCGACACAACCGTTCAGTTTAAAACACAATTAGTAGTATTTTAGATTTATAAATAATCAGACTCGAATCATCAAAACAGGGGTTTTCCCCAAGGTAAAAATATTATCCGTGTCGTAGTAATTCTTATGGACTATGGAGTATAACTAAAAGCAAATTATATAAAGTGAGTTAAAACTGTTTTATGCAAATTTACTTTACTTAAGAAAAGTAAAAATTATGTCCGATTGGTGAAGGAATACTCTTTAAAGGATGTGGCCATTGTGACATTTTTAAACTTATTGCAGTATGCCTTTTCCTTAATTTGCTTTCATTTGTTGTACATCTCACCAGAATGCAGTGGGTTGAAGCAATAAGTTTCATATTAATGTTCAACATGCAATCATTCATCTATAATAACCTGACAACATTAACAAGGCAGATTTAAAGGTACAGTGGAACCCCGCTTGGAGACCACCTCGATAACACAACCACCTCATAATCAGGACCACTTCAGTGCGGTCCCAAATAATTTATTATAGTTATGCATTGTATTATGTTGAAATAATGCGACCACCCCGGTTTCCAGACCAGGACCGCCATATTTTGGTCCAAAACTTCAAATTTGACTCCGCTTAAGTGACCACACATGCTAAATAATTTGCATTTGTCACCAAAATAATAAAGTTAAATTTCGTTTAGATTATATTACAAAACAATAAGATTAAATGAGCGCACACGAAAAAATTTTTAGCAAACAGAACTAAATCTTATAAGATAAACTTTAGTATTAAATTTATTCTGCAGTATCTGATAAAAATAATGACATTTGGTAAAAATTTAGTAAAAAGGCAAACGTTTAGGATGCCTAGGACGATAACTTGCTACAAAATTTACTAACACGACCACCCCGCTAACGCGACCGCTTGATGACGGTCCCATAGGTGGTCAGGTAAGTGGGGTTCCACTGTATATTAATAAAATGTATCTGCGGGAGTGTCAAAGAGAAGTGGAAAAGGGTGTATCAAAATAAATTAAAATTTTAAATCGCGTGACTGATTAATTGTGAGGAATAATTTATAACACTACCATCATTTCATATTGCTACCATGATTTTATATCAACATCTGACAGAATAGAGGCACCATAAACATGCCATAATTTTCATCGGTATTGTCAATTGTTGAACTTAGCCACTTAGTAAATATTCTTACTTTGGCAAAATAGACTGAAAAATGCAGTTTCAATGTGCAAAGTTTCCGGGCGAAAAAGCTTAATTACCATTACTGAATGTATATGTTCTAGTAACAAGTTTAACCTATGTAACTTTAGCCTATTCTTATCACAAGCTCATTCATTTAGTATATTTTAGTGTATGTTGTTGGTTAAATATGTTTATAGTGTTCAGAGTTTTCCAATTATTTTATTCATTTTTTAGCAACATAGATAATACAAGAAAACAGGATACGCAAATAATACTGAATTTAAAAAACACTAGGCGTTTTATTTAGAAAAGTAATATTTCAGATTTTCTTGAAAGTTCTGAGTGGCATAGTACAAAACCATACGTCAGCACCCTAACTAGTCCACTTTGTATAAGAAGCAAAAAAGTTGGTAACAAATTAAGATGGGATCTTCAATCGTGCAATGGCAATGCTTATGTTATATGCCAGGATAAAGTACAAACACCAGGTATTGGATTTATGTTTTTATTCCGACTAATTAGTCTGGTGGTTTAGTGCATCGCCTTTAAGTCGAAGGCTGAAAATTAAAAACCGGTCGCTAGCTATATGATTGTGTTCGCGGGCGTGAAGCAATTAACAAAAACTGCATGAACCCTGCCGATTATTGGGTTCTACTAAATTAAATGAACATGTGAATTACACACAATGCACTGCAGTAGCTCCGGTAACCCGACGATGGGCGCAAACTGATCTGATAATTGACTGTGTTAGGCCCCTTGGTTTTCCCATTCACAGGGATAAACATGAATATTCTATTGTTATTTGTGTCTTTTGTACCCTGATGAGAAAATTCTTATTTAAAGTATTTAATAATGTGTTAAAAACATTTACACCCCTATTAGATTCAACATTATCCCACAAACCAGTTTGTGACAATGTTACAGTGCATTGCATATCAGGACATTGTTTAAAATTATTTTATACAACTTAAGCATAAAGGATTAATAGAAAGTTGCTAATTTTAAACTTACAACCTGGTTTTTATGTCATGCTACTAGATGTCATGTCATTCTATTTCTCAGCTAACACATGGACAGAATTTGTTAAATTGTAGTCAAAGTAATCAATCAAAACCAAATTCATGTTTCGATATCATTATTAAAACCAAACTTTTGACTGTGTTCCAGTGGTAAGTTACTGCTTAATTTATGCCAAAATTTATCACAGTTATTCAATTTATTTCAAAATTTAAGCGATATCATATATTTATCACAACAAAATGGGGCTTGGTAACTGGGTTTTAGGAACAACATACCGGATAACTATGATATAATGACTGACACTGTCTCATTTATAGAGAACTCATTTGGTGTTTCTAACTCAATTAGCAAGCACATTTATTTCTTAACCATTGAAACTGCACTTGTTAATAAAATTAGCCCATTATATTTTGTGAATTGCGATATCTGAAATGGGAAATTTAGACATTATGTTACAACTTTGTAACCTTGTTCAAGGCACATTACAGACACAGTTTTGATCTACTGGATTTAGAAATAAACCTATTCTAGGAATCCTACACAAAATACCTCAGCAGTGCCTTTTTACTGTTTACTGTCTCATGTAAAAACAAATGGAAACTTTTAATATAACTGCATATACAGAATTTCCGATTTATATTGCTCAAACGAATGAACTTCTGTATTTGAACCCAACACCCAAGAATCAACAAGATGCTCTTGATGATTGCTTAGCGAACGGTGGAGAATTAGCTAAACTAGAACCTGCATTGGTGTATGGAGATTTAAGCAGCCGCTTAGCAACCTATATTGGTATAAGTTTATCATTTAATCTGCACCAAATTCCTTCCTATGCCTAAGTAACTAAAAATGTATTACTAATAATAGTGCGTTAACTTTTATGGAATATATTCCGATTAATAGTGTCAAGTTTTATTATGTTTTAATGACAGTTTATATTAAGCTTTTTCCTGTTTTATTGTTTTTCCTTGGAAAAAGTCTTGGCTTGTAAAGTCATATTTTTTTAGATCGGTCTAAAGGCCTTAAGTTGTATTTTAGTCATTTAATAGTTTTGTACCCTTACGACTTCTAATCTCCTGATTATGATATATTGTGGACATTGTTCTAACCCAAAAAAACAATAAAAAGCCTATGAAAAATGAACTGTAATATCTTTGTTGTATAGAAAACATATGTAGCTATTGCAAGTTTTATATGCTTAAAGTATTTATAGTTTACTAAATATAACTTAGAATCTATTAGGTTTTTATCGAGTTTTATTACCTTAGAAGGTCTGCATTGATTATAGGAGAGTGCTTATGTTTTGCCATTTCTAAAAGAAATTATTTCAGCCATAAAAAGGAATTCTTAAAATATACATTTGATAAATTTAACAAACTTTTTTTTAAGCTTCGGACAGTAAGTTCTACTTTGGCCTGAAGAGTGATGGGACAAACTTCTTGTACAGTGATGGCTCAGCACCTACAAGCCTTTCTTGGGCTTCGGGAGAACCTGACTTATTCAAGGATTGTGTGGTTATTGATAATAGTTTGGCAAGCGGTAGTAACTGGGTCAGTGATTCGTGCGACCAATCTCATGGATCAATCTGCCGAACTAGTAAGCTGAAACTTATTTCAACTTGTATTTATAGAAAAGTAAAATGGATACATAATTTTTTTTGTTTAAAAATGGATACAACAGTTAATCAATTGTTAAAATAGCTTTATCAGTTTGGTTATAACATTTGTTTTTTACTTTTACTCATTGCGTTTTCAAGAAATGAGTAATAATTTTAATTAAACATAATAGTTTTTCTGGCTTGTAATGACTTGCTCAGATATTTTTTGTAATTAATATACCATTTTGACTGTGTATGACAACTCTCAGCTAAATTTCTATGAATTTACTGGTTGACTAAAAACGTTTGCCAAATTCGAAATTAAAAAATTCAACTGTTTTAAAAACCAATTACCAGTATGCTATTAAGGCCATTTAGTGTATTATTATGAAATTGTGAGAATCAGCGTCACATACATAACTGTATCTACTAAAACTGTAAATAAAATCTTAGATGTTTCCATTCCATTTCGATCTTCAACTGTGTTCTACCGCTTCTTCACTCTACAAATGACATTTGAGAATGCTGAAAACCACTGTCAGGCATATAGTGGTAATTTGGTGACAGTGGATGACCCAGGAATACAAGCGTTCATTGCAAATACTATTAATTATTCTGGTATGTTTTAACATTTGTATTTTCATTCTAATTGCATTTTAGTATGGCAGTGCATATTGTTAAATTATCATACCTGATTTCATTACAAAATTAAGAGTAAATATCTTCTTTGGTTGAAAGCCAATATGGTGTAGAATTGTATACATGTACATCGTTTTATGTGTATCTGTAATAGAATGGGATATTCATGTTTTATTCCATAGCTAAGTACACTACCGACTATTCCAACACTTTTTTTTCTATTCAATAACCATTTGGGTGAAAATCCAACGTTCTAAATGAGTGAGCTATACAGCCAGACAATCGAGTAGCATACTGAGTAAAAGTAATACTAAAGTTAATGTTTTGTTTTATGTGCCATTTTATTACATTAATTAGTTAATCGTCAGTCAATGAGTTAATAAACGCATGCCTAGTTTTATTGTACACTTGTATTATTTAATATCTGCGAAATTTAATAGGTAATATATTGTGTGCCTTAATGAGGGTTGGCAGAGTTTTACAATATGTTATTTTGTTTTCAAGTTAAATACAATCAAAATCACAACATATTTTATTACACATGGGAAAAATAGAATATTTAAATTTTTAGGATCTCCAAATCGCTGGTGGATAGGTTTATCTGACCGACAATCAGCTGGCACTTACCAATGGGAAAGTGGGTTACCAGTGTTCTATACTCCTGTGTCACAAACCAACAACCAGAAATGCAGTGCTCTTGATAAGCAGCTTGATTATACAGGAGTAGAAATAGACTGCAATGATCTGGCGCCTTTTGTTTGTGAATCAGGTTAGTAATCTTATTCTTACCCATGCCTTTTTAAGCAAAACATTCAAACAGTTTTATTAACTTAATTAATGGGGCAAAAAATTGAATTTCCCTTCTAGAAAATATAATTTTATAGATAAAATCTGCTCAATTGCTTTATCATTTATTTCAGGTAACTAAATTGCTGGTGATAATTTATATTTTATTCTATAAAAGCAAGGCAAATAAAAACTAATCATAATCGTTAGGATTAAACTGGCAAAAGTAAAGAAAAACTAATGAAACAGCGAATTATTTTTGTAGTTAGAAAAAAAAGCTGTTCAATGCAATTTACTCATTTTAAGAAACAGCTAAAAACAATTAAGACAAACAAGAACAATAATAAATTAAAGAAAACAACCGAACAAAAGAAGTTAAACAATAGCACATATATGAAAGAAAATGATGTTATTTTACACAGCTGAACCTCTATAAATTTACCAGCTGTGATATGACTTTATACTGATTATCGAAAGATGGCAAGAAGGAAAGAAAAGAATTGTCATGGTTATTGACATTCTTGAAAATGCATGGGGATTATACCACTGTTATTTGTTAAACATTCTGTGTTTTCAGTCTGGTTAGTGGAGCTATTCCAATGTATTATATAAAACAGGGATATGGCTTTAGTTTTTGTTTTATAATCAGTAGGTTGAGCAATGTCTGTTAAGTTCCTTGCACATGGACAGAAATGCTTTGCCAAGGGGGAGAATTTGATCTCCCAACTCAGTTAAGGACCTAAGCCAACCTGTTAGTATGTTGCTTGTTGGCAATTAGAGTTAGATAATGTAGTTCGTTGGAATGTACTTTTTCTATGATACAGATGATTTTGAAACAACAACAGCTGTTGCAACAACTCTACCACCACCAATGGCACCTGTTTCTACTACCCCTGGTGTGACGACAACCACTGCACAAGTAACAACCCTTGAAGTGACAACTTTAGGTCCAACCACTCTACATCCGACCTCTTCTCAACAGACTTCACAAGGTATGGTAGCAGTCACTACTCAAAGTATTGCACCATTCACTACACTAGCTGGCACAAATATGGCACCACATACATCTCAAAGCATGGCACAATTGACAACCCAAGGAATGGAATCTTCTACAAATATGGCACCATCCACATCTCAAAGCATGGCACAATTGACAACCCAAGGAATAGAATCTTCTACAAATACGGCTATATCCACATCTCAAAGCATGGCACAATCGACAACCCAAGGAATAGAATCTTCTACAAATATGGCACCATCCACATATCAAAGCATGGCACAATTTGCAACCCAAGGAACAGAATCATCTTCCATAAATATGGCACCATACATGACTGGAAGTATGACACCAAGCACCACAGTAAATACATCTCCAGCTTCCCACACAGCAACACTTGAATCTTCTACAACCGATGCTTTGGATATTGATGGAACGTCTACCACACCGCCTGCCTTGACAACTGTTAACATTGCAACCACACTTAATCCAACTGGTGTAACAACAAGCAATCAACAACTTAATCAACATCAATCAACCGATGTTTCAACCGTGAACCCAAGTACTGCAATTCCTGTGGCACCAAGTGGTAAATAGATTTAATTCGATTTGCTTTTGATTTAGTGATGTATCTATACCTTTGTAATAACACTAATACATACATTGTGTTGATCAATTTGGATAACTGTAATGTCACAGTCATGCAATTCCTCTTTAACCCATTAAATTTCACTGGTTCTATCCAAGTAAGTTCACTGGATTCTATCTAAGTAAAGACATAATTGACTGAAAAAGAGCACTGTCAATTATAAAACCTTTTATCTCATATTCAGCATGTAAATGTTATAGATTTCTTCAGAAAATGGCGAATATGCATTAGGCTACTTGTCGAAAACATAGGAAAACTTAATTTTTCCCTAGGTTATGCCATCATCACATCATTACAACTTGACCCAGTCACAACTGGAACGGTCAGTGAAATATTTATATTTTTCCTTGTGTTTAGGTCACTGTGTGTTAATAACTTTTAATCTGCAAAGCATTGCTGTAGTCACATAGCATTAGGATTGGATCCTAATAAATATTCCAGGAAGTGTAAAAATTATTTTATAACATCACCAACCATTCAATTACCTGTGACCCACAGCAAACAGCATTATTTTTTCTTTAGGTTTGGTGGTCATGTCTGGCTCTAACTATACTAAATTAATTTTTCAGCTTGGTTGTTGCATTGCCTTTTCAGTTGAAGGGTTGAGGTTCAAAACTGGAGCTAATCGGTTGTTTTCTTCAGTTAGGCACTTTGCCTGAATCTTATCCGAAAGTGGATTAATGGGTTTTGCTAAAACTGAAGGAATGACTTAATCATATGTAACACAATGCAATATCTCTCACATATTTTTACATTAACACAGAATATCATATCCTATATTTTTACCATAAAAACAAACAGGGAAAATTACACATATTCTGGGGATAAATAAGGACTTACTTAAGAAACTGCTTAAGTTTTCACAGCAGTAGCCATAAGACCACACAAAGTTATTTTGGATATTTTTCAGGATGGCGTTTACCAAATACTTATCCACTTGTCCAATGCATACGACACAGTTTGCTTGGCGCTTTACATTAATGATGTCATTCATCAAGTAATTGACCGGGACGATGGCTTTTGTGATGTAAAAATAGGTTGGAGTGGAGAAGTTGTTTACTTGACAAATTACGAAACAACAATAAAACTTAATGAAAGGCAAGAAGAATGATTTCATTTTACCCTTTTTTGTACTGTTACGTTTTATTAGTAAGAGATTGGTATAGCATTTCTCTGTTAATTGTATCATTTTTTGCCCTTATTGCTTATTTAACTTAAAAAGGTTAAAAGGGTACTTTTTATTTAAAATTTCTTGTGTGGGCAATAAAAGAGGTGGCCCTCAGTCACAATCATGCAAAATTATGGGTTAAAGATAAAACTTAGAACTGTTTTAATTATCACAGCCTATTTTAACCACTTGCCTTATTAATCTTGCTTTTTGAATTGGACCTTACAACAAAACAACATTCACAGATTTTCTTGGCAAGGTGGTATATTTTTGGCCGAAGCGGAGTTTTATGATGGGTCTAGCATTCAGGTCTTTAGTAACAGTCTTACAATCAATGTTCCTGCTCGTGCGCAGCCCTACGCGGTTATTACACGTTTCTTCGTCGACCACAGCATAGAGGCCGCAATATTTGTGGGATTGGATTTCGATTATGATGACACAAAAATATGTGTTCTGGTAACATTTGATGATGTAAACGCAAACACCTTACTGGTACGTGATGCAAATCAGACTCTGTGCTACTCAGCTTTTCCTAAGTCTGCTATTAAACATGAAGTTCTAACTGTTCCTTCTGGGGTAGTGATGACCACAGTGCAGCATATTTTCAAGTAAGGATTTCAAGATTTAACTGTTTTATGCATTGTTTCGTCTTGTCCTGGTTTCCTCCTAAATTAGCAATGTTTTCAGTTTAATGAATAATTATCCCAGGTGTTAAACTCAACAGCAGTGTATTAGAAAATAGAAGGTTTTAATATTAACCCATCTTAAGTTGCTTGTGTCCTAGGGTAAGGCACCAAGTTGATTTAACCTGTTGTATTAATGGGTGGATTAATTCCATCACATGTATGAAGATTAAAGCAGTTACTTTAAAAGTTTGATATTAGATCTAATAATCGAACCTTTGTATTCTGAAATGTTAGTGTTACAACAATCCTTGTATGATCTATGTGCCAAAATTACTAAAGAGTCAATTGCCTTACTATTCAACAGAACCCATGGACAGCATGAGATAAAAGCTTTCTATTTCAATGGCACATCTGTCCTTGAGGTGATGTTGAATAACGGTGGTGTTTTCGATGTTGAATACTCTGGATGCCTTCCTACCTTTGAAATCATTCGTGATGATGATAATTCCCACCAAACGATCTATCGCTCTCAAAGTCTAACTGTGTCCACCTACTTCTCTATGGACTGTGATGGTGTGCAATACTCTGCATCCGAACTTGACGTGAAGATATCATGGAACATTCACGATTGCAAAAATGGGCAGCTTGTTCAGAGTTTCCCAAGATCTCATGGGGTGTCTATGCTGTTTCCCAAGAACACTCTTGAATATGGCTGTCATAAAATACAAGTAACACTGGCAGTAAAGACGCCAGACATAAATCCAGGAAAACCTACTGTAGTTCAGACCAGCACAATAGTGGTGGTACAGCCTACACCTTTGGTAGCCAAACTGCCAGGCGGAAGTGTGCGATATGCAAGCAAAAATAAAGGTGGGTCATACACTTTGATCCTTAAATAGAAGGCAAAACATTCCCTCTCTTAAGTTTCCCCTTGTTTTACCTGTTAAACCTCAATCTCTATAATTATATCCTATATATTGGATATAAATTCCCTTCCCATTGTTTTTACACATTTTGATTGTCATAAGGTCAAATTCATTTCTTATTGATTTTGAATCATGTCCATTCCATCTGATGGGATAAACTGTAGGTACAACTTTGTGTTTTAAAATGCACTTGCATTTTTATGACTACGAACAGCGTATGTAGGTATCAATCATTAGAATGGGTTTAGGTAGAATGATGATTTTTGGAAACATTAGAGAGAAATATATCAGGGATTTCTCTCTGATAATGGCTTCCCACATATGAGAGTGAGATAATCAATGCCACTTAGCCATTGCATGCCGTTAGCTAGTCAGCTGTACATTTAGGCAATACACTTTGGGATCTTTGCTAGCATCCAGTGGACCTATATTTTACCTCAAATAGTCATGTAACAACATATAATCGATATTAGTAGTAAGAATTAATGGGAAGTTACGTGACTATTAATTTGAATCGAGGAAATTTTGTTATGTTAACCTAACAATCCAGGTTTTGTAACTGTTGGATATAATGACGCACTTGGTTAGTTCTTTCATTTATAAATAGATGGTTTCTTTCATTACCCAAAAACATATAAAAGATACAACCCTATTAAATATTAATAATGTATTGTCCAAGTATGAAAAGCAAATTATTCCCTCCTGGTTAATAAAGTTCTATTTTCACCTCAGAATTATTGCTTGACGCTGAACAACAGTCAACAGATCCTGACATTCAACCTGGATTGCCCCTATCATTAAATTTTATCTTTTCCTACCAGCTATCCAGTGATGGTTTGACTTATGTGCTAGGTAACAGCACTGAAACATCAAATGGACCGGTTTCCTTACAAGGGTATGGGTTGATATGTATCTGCTTGAATAGGATACCATATTTGACCATCTAAGAGATGTTGGATTTGTAACGGCAAAGGCTCTATTATCTTGCCTGTCATCAGCCTGCATTTCTCTAACTATTGAAAGACAGTGTGAAGACTACATTTCTACACTATTCAAATTTTTATGATCCACAGAAATGGCACGTTAATTGTGAACTTACCATCAAGTGAAGTGAGTGATGCTATTAAAGTCACAGTGACTGTACAGGGTACCATGGGCAGAAGCTCACACTTTACTCAGACTGTTCTATTGGTGGACAACCCTCCACCCGTGATTGAAATAAGGTAAATTATTTTTGGGTAGCATTTGCATATGAACCTTTATTAGTCAAAAGAAAGAATGATGCTCAACCGTATGCATTGTTCTACTCTTTCCAGTGGATTAAAACAAACATTTTAAAGATATTCAATACTTAACTCAGTGTTATGGAGGAAATTTTTTTACAATCCCATATGTAAAATGCAACTTCACTTTATTTATAAATATAAATGCTCTACATGTTTTTAAGGAAAAAACAGTTTCGGTCTGCTTAATAGATTTGATAATTTTCTGACTTATGTTTTTTATCCAGGTGCGTTAGGAACTGTCAACTAAACATAGTGAACCCCTACATAGCTTCACTATGGGAGATTTATTTTCTGGAGGAAAATTCTTACGACGATATGTTTTCCTATGCTTGGACTGTTAAAGAAGTAATTGATAATGGCACAATGGTACTACTCAATCCAGACTATTTCGGTATTTGAAGTGTTGAATTCTGTTTGTTTTTTTAATTATTATTAGCAAAAATATAGGAAAACCAAAAAAATACAAATAAAAACAACTATGAAAATTTATAGGAAATTACACAATATTTTTCTGATTGTAATATGAGAGAAATTTGTATTTACTGACATTTTGTTGCCCAATCAAACTGGTCAAAAGTAATCGCAAAATAATTTGGCGATATGTATTCTATGAGTATATATAATAGTAAGGGTAGTTTCACAGTATAGTTAAGACTAGCAATGTGGGCCCTATAAAGTGCATTGCTTATAGCTCAAAGGTATCGTGGAGGGTTCTGCAAATTAAATTAGTAATTATACAGCAGTCCTATTTTTACAGATGCTTCCTACCCTGAATTCGAGATATACCCTGACATATTGTGGTCTGAAGTCAAGTATGTATTGAAATGCATGGTTGTGAATGTGGATACCGGTGCGCAGGTGGAAGTAAGACAGGAATTTGTAACTGATGAGCCTCCTTATGGCGGAAGGTATGTGGGTCTTCCTTGACTTAGTAACATAATAAGGTTTTGCACATTTGCAAATTTTAAATCTTGGTTATCAATTTAGTATACTTTTTTTTATTTAAAAATAAAGCAATTCATCCATTTGTTCAATAAAAAAGTGCAGAGTCAGGTAACCAGAATTATAACAGTGTGTTTAAAGTCTTGTATTACTAAGTGATCATCCATTGGATGATGTGTGCATTTTTAGTCACAACACAACATTAGAAACAGGTCCACAGTAGCACCAGGACTATTAATGTATGTAACATTGTTTTAGATTTTCCTTTTTCGATTATTTAACTAAGATTAAAAAAACGACCTAAAACCAGGACAAGAGTGAGTGGAAATAGCAGCTCCTTTTTAAATTCTAACCTGTTGACCCTTTTGCTGACATGGTAAATTAGCCAACCATCTAGATTTATTGTCTACCATATTAAACTAATGTTTAAAATATTTTTCCCCAGTTGTTATGTGACACCCTCTGAAGGGCAGGCATTGGACACTAGATTTGTGTTCCTGTGCAGTGGCTGGGCAGCAGACTGGTCATTTAGTCAGGTGGAGACATACCAGCTTACCTATTCTTTCTATAGTAATATATCTGGTCGCATGAATTTGCTGACTCATTCAACATCAGGCAGAACACCACCCACTATTGTCCGTGAGTGTTTTTTATTGTTTCTAGTGTCATTTGCTTCAGGAAATATGGTTGTGCAATTTATCAAAGCCTAATTTTTAATACTGATGCTCTTTGTTTTTTCCTTATAATGTACTTCCATCTCCTTTAACTGGTCGTCTATTCAGAGCAATCATTTATTATGGAGTTAAATGTTTATATTTATGTTTATCCCTGTAAATTGAAAAATGCAATAACAATTGTCTTAGGATTATCTTGTGTCTGCATTCGGTTTACCAGAGCTATTGCGTTGCATTTTGTATGATTGATATATTTTAATTCATGCCATGTTCGCTAAAAGTGTTTTCCAAAAATGATACAACTGAGCACCGATGCTTTAAACAACTGAGCTATAAGGCCTGATATATTGTACCATGCCAGGCAAGCGCAGATCTATCATAGTTTGTCTTATAAATCTCAATGAATATATTGACAGTTATGCTAACAAATCTCAATGAATATATTAATCTTAGATGGCCCTGGTTAAAGCTAGTTTTTTTTCCTTCAGCCAGGGGAGTGAAAGAGAACAACTACACCTTGGAAGTCCTCGTTTATATTTGCAAGCGAAAAACATTTTGCACGATCACCAAAGTTAACATGATTGTTAAACCTTCTTCCTCTGGTGACAGGAACGCAACTTTGCTCAACCTTGGACTTGCATGTAAGCCTCACTTAAAGTTCAGATAGATGAAATTGATAGTTAGGATAAATAAAATATGTAAGAGTCTCAGCTTTATTCTCTCTTGAGATGAAAAAACACAGTATTGGAATATACTGCTTTAGTTTTTTTAATATGCTGAGTTCAAGTAACCTCCATAAATATCTTGCCCATCAAGAGACTGGTAGTCCACTACTAGTGCTCACTGCCTGATGAAGTTGCTCATTGTATTGGTCGGCTTTGCCAAGTCTTTTATGTATAACAAAAGGTTGTTAGCTTTTGTAGCCAGTTATTCAATGTTTCAAGTTAGCACTATGACTATAAAACAAATGCTAAATTAAAATGATAATTTTGTTAAAAACTTTATCCTTCTAAGTCTAACTTAAACCTACAAATTCATGTACATATGCCATCTGTATAAGCAATGGGTCTATAAATGTTGCTCCAACCCAGTTTTAAGTCATTTTAAAAATTGTTTCAACTGTGGAAATTAATGTAACAGTGTACTTGGATTGTCAGGATTATGAATGATACAAATTAATGTATGTCACATATTTTTGCAGCCTCCACCCAAGATATAGCTGGTCTTGGTCAGCTAGCAGGTGCTATGTTGATAGAAGACAATTATGATGATACCGCAGATAATGCGGACTGGCAGTATGACGACCGTGTTCAGGTTTCAACATTATTATTTTGTTGATGTAATAAGTAGTCATAACTAGACATTTGTACACGCTCTGTATACCGTAATTCACAACAGTAATGCAAAATGACACCCATGTATAGTACTAATCATACTAAAAATAACAACGGATTCTGGA